>BSBK01004098.1:547500-893257 GCA_027943335.1 Chamaecyparis obtusa
TTTGTTATATTGTTTTCATAATTAATATACATATGAACCATGGAAGGAGGTTTTATTATCACATTGAAAGGGGGCTTGATTATCATCATTTTTATATAGGTTGATTTCCCAAGTGTAGTACCTGATATGGACCACCACATCTCAGAGGAACATAGAGGTGTGAATATAGAGGAACATGGAGGTGTGAGTATTGAAGCTGAAGATCATGATCCCATGGAAGATGATGATCATGTGCTAGGAAATACATTTGAAGATGATGGTATGAATGTATTGATCCTTGACACATTTGGTACTGGTGGTGGTTGTGGTGGTGCTTCTAATGATTATGATGAGGATGACATTGATGTTGTCCATGATATAACTCTACTTGAGAAAGCTAATATGACACTTTACAAAGGCTCCCAATCTACTCTTCTCTTTATTGTATTGTTATTGGTGAACTTGAAGGTTATGAATGGTTTATACAAAAAAGAAATGTCACATATGCTAATATACATCATTATATTCTATAAAAGGTGAAACATGTACCATTCAGATTGTTTATAGTAATGACTTATATTTTTCTTCTGTAGATTGATAGGTGATTTTTTGTTACTACCATCAAATATTATCCCTCACTCGTACCAACAATTATGTGCTACTATGAAACATATCGTAATGGAGTATCAAGCAATAGATGCTTGTCTTGAAGATTATGTTATTTATCATAAATAACACAAATATGAAACAAAATGCCCTGAATGCCATACAAGTAGATATCAAGATGATCAAATGACAAAAAAGGTGCCTCACAAGGTTCTTCGTTACATCCCCATTATTCCATGTCTGAAATGATTATCCAAGTGTAGTAGCTTGACATAATTTATGGATTACCATAAACACAATAAGAGTCAAGATGACATTATTTGAATGCCCATGGATGGTTCATCATTTATGGACATAGAGGAAAAGTGGCTACACTTTAAAGAAGAACCTTGAAATCTCAGGCTTTCTCTAGCAGTAGACGATGTCAATCCATTTGGAGAGATGAGATCTGTTTTACTTGGTGTGGACTATTTTTGTTATCAACAATAACCTTCATCCATAGATGTCAATAAAGAGGGAGCACATTATGTTGCCAATGATTGTTCCATGTATTTTACTATTTTATAGTTATCTACATGAATTATAATCTTGGAGTGAAATGACCACAATAATTATCTGATGTTGTTAATCTAACTAGGTAAGTACCAAGTGAAAGATACAAATGTATATATTATGCCTCTTATCAATGAGTTGGTCATGTTATGGAATGGTTTCACTGTGTCTGACATCTCTAGACCAATTGGAAAAAGACAATTTCAATTCCATGCAATGCTTGTGTGGACAATTCATGATGCCCTAGGATTGACAAATTTTTGTAGTATGTTATAGTGAATTCTAGTTGTATGTGATAATTAAAATTCTAAAAATTAACATATTTAATCCAATTGTATTGATATTTTGTAGGTCTTCAAACAAAGAGAAAATTTGCATGTCCACTGTGTGGTCCAATGATGAAATATCATCATTCTAAATGTTTAAGAAAGTAGGTGTTTGATGAGTATAGAAACTTCTGCCACATAAATCCTAACTATCAAAGTGCGAAAAAACATCTTTTCAATGGAAAGAAGAGACTACATCAAAGCCCTGAATAATGACACCTCACCTATGGTTGTTGGAATATAATAGAATTCAAGGTAATATCATTCCACCTAATGGTTTATGTTTGAAAATTATATATTTTGATTGTGTTTTGCTGGCTAATTCTATAGTTAATGATCAGGAAGGTTGTGAAGACATCATTGACCACCTTCCAAAGGGACTAAAATGTTATCCCAGAGAATTTAGTAGGCTACCCTACTATGAGAAACTACAAATTGTGCATTTTTTTGATACTATGCATATTGGAAACAATGTAATAGAGACACTGTGAAAAATATTGGATGGAAGGCATGACAAAGAAAAAATTGGCAGAATTTGTAGTGACATTCATTTTTCCAATCATGCAATGAAAAATATCATTGAATCAAATAGAAATAGAGACTAGATCAATACAAGTGCCCCTCCTTGGTTATTAACAAAGCAAAAAAGTAATACCATAAAAGAAGTCATACACAAAATTCAATTTCCTATAAGATTTGTTGTGAATATAAGCAATCTTATATCAAAGAAAATTGATTTTGGGTCAAGGATGAAAATGCATGATTGGCATACCTTCATCAAGGTAAGTCATGGTATTTTTTATTTATAATATATTTATGTATCTGCATTCAATTTTCATTGTATGAAATGATCAGTTGACAATTGTTGCAGTATGTGCTATGCCTATCACTCCCAAATAACTTTGACAATAATATCAAACAAGTGATATATGATCTTGGAAAATACATGAGGTAAGCAGTGATATTTGTTCAATATATCAAACAAGTAATATATTGTAAAGTCTTATATTTATATATTTTTGCATCTTGAATCCCTTGTAGGTGGTTGTCATCTAAAAAAATCCATAAAGAAAATATAAAATATTGGAAGAAAATAATTCATCTACTAATGTGTGAAATGCAATTTACCTTCAAATTTTTTCAATGCACAAGAACACTACTTGATACACCAAGTTGAGGAGATTGAATTGTGTAGACCTGCATAGGCTAGGTCAATGTGGATGGTTGAGAGGAACTTGAAATTTTTGAAGGGTTTGGTTCAACAAAGAGCACATCCTAAGAGTTCTATGTTTGAGGGATATATGGTATACTAGATGGTGGTGTACCTTACTCAATATCTTCCTAATCTTGCAGGAAAGACCCATATAGATTGCATTTTGGATCTTGATTCTATTAAAAAATTTGAAGGGGAGTACTTGGTGGGGAACGATAGATTTAGGAAAGTGAAAGGTAATAAATTATGAGATGTTATTATAGGTAATTAATTCTCAACCTTCAAAATAAATTTGTTGTAAGTCATCTATTTACTTTTGTACAGTTTCTGAAGAGTGGGATGCAATACATTTATTTATTGCAAACAATCAAGATTGGATGACGGTATGGATTGAATGATGTCAAAATTATGGTCATAGATTAAAATTGGAATCCATGTCTTCATTCATTATACAAGCTCATCATAATGGAGATCCCAATGTTACACAAAATGAAATAGATTTAGCATATGGTTTAAGAGATCTCTAGGTACTTATAAATTTGTTAATCAACCATATGTTTTTCAACTCATGATGCAATAATTTATACATGTTTGACATTATTGTGGGTGAAACACCACAAGGCTATGTTATGCAATGGTTATAAATTTTGCATCAAAAGATTATATGACATGAAGAGAACTTGTGATTCTAGGATAAGGGCAGTCTTCCAAGTGACTAATATTTCATCTAGAAATGACTTACATCCTTGAGAGTCTCTAAATTGATACTATGGAATTCTGGTTGATATGCTTGACTATGACTTTAATTCCTTCAAATTAGTTCACTTCACCATGAAATGGTATAGACTATGACTCAATAAAAATAATCCTGATAGAACTGTTATTGAAAATGACAATGGATTTCTAGTGATTAATACAAGGTTTTTTGAGCTAGTCGGGGAAGAGCTCTATGTTCTTCCAAGCCAATGTGAGCAGGTATTTTACTCAGAGGTTCCAAATAAACCAAGTTGGTCATTTTTTGTTAGACATAATCCAAGAGGAAGGCCAATAAAGTATAATTTGATGGAAGAAGAAGATACCAAGGAAGAGGAAGAAGTGGAAGATGATGTAGATGATGATCATGATCGAGAGTTAGTTGAAGAAGAAGATGATGATGATGCTACTACTAATCATGATGATGATGAGGAGGATGATGATGATGATGAGGAGGAGGATGATGATGCTGATGATGATGAAGATGATGATAGTGGTGGTGATGATATCATCGATGATGATGATCTTGATGATGAGTGTTAGAAATAGGAAATACTAAGAGGGGGGTGAATCAATATTTCACAATATTTTACTTTTGCCCAATTATGGATATATAAAATTAACTTGAAGCTTTCATAATAAAATAAACTAAGTAAACTGAATAACAAGTATAACAATAAAATGAATGAACTCATAACATCGTGTTTATTCTCAAGGAAACCCTAGACAAGGGAAAACACTGGTGGGATGGTACCCACAACTGATCCACTAATCAAAAGTATCTAGTTAAGGATGTTGACCCTTTTAGGTGATTTTTACATACATATAGTGTCTTTGTCCTAGTTAAAGGACTTTAGGCCTTGTTACAAGCCTCAACCCTATTAGGAGTTGCTATTACAAAACAAAGATGTTTGCAAGATTAGCTCAATGCCCAAACTATTGAAAATTTGCCTGAGTTAGATAGTTAGATGTTGTCATTATGGAAACATATGATCTACATGAAGATCGCATAGGACAAAGAGCAAGTATGACAAAATGCAATACAAAATTGTTTAAGTATGAGATAGTGTTTTTGCTAGTGTACTCGAAGATAGTTTTGATTAGCGATGTTGATTGGAGTAATTTTAGTGCTTGCGCACCTGAACATAGATACTATGGTGACTATAGAAGACTCACCTGAGAGTGAAAGTCAGTACGACATGTATGAAAGAAGTTATTATAGTTCTACTGAAGACAATGTTAAGTTGAGGGGACAAAATATGAAGACAGAATTGGTAAAGAGTTAAGGGATTATTTTTTTTACCAAAATAATATCTTAACAATATAAACGGACAAAAATCCTAGATGTTAACCCTTGAGTAAAGATACATTTTGTATAATGCTTATGTCAAGCCAATTGTAAGAGTTATTAGCCTTAATAACTTGTATAAAGAGATGTAATGGTGTAATTGTAATTACACATGAAGAAGTTGTAATAGAGCAATAGTGATAGTGAAAAAGCAAGCGAAGAGACATTGATGTGAAGTTGCAAGAAATATAAGGTTATGTATATTGACTTATTTTCTAATTAGCAAACATTGTACATTACTTGTTTGGGCAGTGGGCTCATTTGGTAATCATAGTTTGTACTACCAACTCCTAGCAGGGTTGAGGCTTCTAAGAAGGCCTATAGTCCCTTAATCAGGACTGAGACACTATATGCATGTAATAGGCTCTTAACAAGGTCAACATCCTTAACATGATACTTTTGATTAGTTGATCTTTGTGGGTACCATCCCCATTGGGGTTTTCCCTTGGCTAGGGTTTCCTCTAGAACAAATAATGTGTTATGAGTTCATTTGTTTTATTGCTATGCATTTTATTTAGTTTACTATGTTATGCATGCATTAATATAATCTATTATATCCATAATTGGGCAAAAGTAAAAGTTTGTAGAATATTGATTCACCCCCCCTCTCAGTATTCCCTATTTCTAACAATTGGTATCAGAGCCTAGTTACTCAGAAAAGAATCATTTAAGGAAAGCTTAGCAGCTTGAGTAAGATCTCTATGGATATGGATCAGCTATAGAAAAATCTTGAAGAAGCTCTTGAACAAATTGATATGCTTACTGAAGTAAGAGACACTCTAAAAGGAAAATATGATGATGCAAAGAACCTCATTGAGAAACTAAAAAACAAGTTGGAAGATCTAAAATAAGAAAAGGAATCCAAAATTTAAATTGAAGATTGTGATGACAACTTGGAAAAAGAAAATGAGATCCTTAAACATGAATTGAAGATAGAAAATCTAAAGTTAAGTCTGAAAGATGGAAATGGAGAGAATGAAGCAAGTCTGAAATCTGAAAATGAAAATCTGAAGCTTGATAATGAAGGGCTAAAATCTAAACTTGGCAAAGTGACATCTAAACTTGAGAAAACCAAATTGCAGTATGCTAAACTTGAGAAATACAATACAACTGTGAAAGGTGAACTAACTCAATCTAAGCAACACCTTGGAAGACTATATTCAACTAGTGAGAAGATTGATGAAAAAATGTCTTATCAAAAACCATTCTATGATAAAACTAGTCTTGGATTCAACTCATCTAAAGTAAATGAAGAAAGCAAGGAACTAGATCTGAAAATGTCTGAAAGCATAGATGAAAAGAAATCTGATGAAGTTGACAAATCTAAAGATACACCTAAAGAAGAAGAGCCACCTAAGTGAGAGGAGTCACCTAAAGGTACACAAAGAGAATTCAAAGGTAGATGCTTTGCTTGTAATAATTTTGGTCATATGAAGAAAGATTGCACAGGTAAACAATTTAAGCCTCTTAATGGCTATTGTTATAATTGTCATAGTTTTGGACATAGAGCTATTGAATGTAGAAAACCTAATTTTTTTGAGAATAATAATAGTCGTAGAATGTTTAGGAATACTAACCATGTAGATAAGAGACTTATTGAAGATATGAACAGGATAAATGGAGTAGTATGTTATAGATGCAACAAAGTTGGACACACTACTAGAAACTGTAGATCATAGATCAATTAGTCTGGACCAAGATATGGGAATAATGGAATAGTTTGTCAAATGTGTAACATGATTGGACATACAACAAGGTTTTGCAAAATGAACAATAGGGTTTATCATCCTAACCCTAACCCTAGAAGTCTTGCAAGGAGAAATGAAAAAGTAACGGTAAAAAAGGATGTTGTAGTAATTTAGAAGAAGAGAAGTTTGTTAAAGGCATAGATCAAGGAGACACATTCAACACTAAAGGAAATTATAAAGGTTAAGTATCAAATGGTAAGAGTGAATCTCTACCTAACCCATCTCAAAGTACTTAATTCATGAAAATTATAGTAGAATAGGAACTTAGGATAGTATAGAAGTTAGTATAAGATGAATTGAGTCTTGTGCAGTTAATGAAAGGTAGTCTATGATGTATTGATGCTATGGTTAAGAGAGCATAAGATAATATTGTGTTATGCAATATTGCAAGAAGTTTTAAGTTTTGTAGGTAAGCAAAAACAACTTTTCAGAAAGAAGTAGCAAAATAATTGAATGCGATGTCAGATTTATGTGAGATTGAAAGGTTAAAAGGTTATGATCGGTATTATTTGATCATTAAGGAGAATACAAGTGCTAAGGGGATCAAAGAGTAGTGATTGTATGTGTTTTGCAAGGATTTTCTGAAGGATTTTCATACCAAATCAATGCAAGCCCTAAATCACAAAATCAAGGTATTTCACTTAGCAGATCCCTAAATCGGTTAAAGAATTTGAAGAAGTTATGGATGTTTCATTGATTCATAATGTAAGGGATATGAATAGACCTAAAGTCAAAAGGGAACTAGTAGAACCCTTGGAGGAAGACCCTAAGTTAGCTTTATCATCCATACCAAATAGAGTTTTACACTTAGAAAATGTTAGAAGTTATTTGGGATGCAAGCTTGAGACTCTCAGTGATAGTGACTTTACTAAAGAATATGAAAAGATTTACAATCAAGATATGTCATTGAAAGTAGGATTTGAACATTTGAAAGATAATGAGATTATTAAGTATTCTCTATAATATGAGTTTGATGATGAAGAATGTACCAAGATAATCTTAAGAAGAATTCACAATGGGAAGTTTTGGTTAGATGATAGAGTGATAGATATCACAGTTGACCTAATTCATGAGGTAATTGGTCTATCTAAAATTGGATTCATACCTTTGAATGAGAATAACATGAGAAAAATAGTTATAGACAACACAAAATCATCTTTCAATGGTAGAGGAATAGTAATTGGCAAGATACAACAGGATGATGTTAGATATTTGTGCAAGATCCTTATAGTTAAGTTTTGTGTAAATTCAAGAGAAGATGACATGGCAGCATTAATAATACATGTAGCCTATTTAATGTGTGTAGACAAAGTTCAAGTTGACATGTGTGAAATTTTAAGAATTCAATTGTTTGAGAATTTGGAAAAGATAAAGAAGACTAAGTACTCTTAGTTTAGATTCTCATCATTGATGACTTATATGTTTTTCCATTTGTTAAGAAGATTTCCTTACACTATTAGTGATGATTGGAATGATGGTAAAACTACAATGGAAAGTATTAACAAAGTATACATGAGACATCTTATTGACAAGGTCAATGAGAGTGCAGTGTTGGTGATTAAAACTTTTCATAATTTGATGACAAGTAGAACAAGGATCCCTCAGTCTTTAGTAGAGAAGTATAAGAATGAGATATGCTTTATGGTTGATACTGACTTTACATTCATTGAAGTAGTAGAACCTAGAGTAGAATTCATAGACCCTCTTAGCTATGAAATTTTTGAGATTGAAACAGAAGAGTATGTGAGAAGATTTCTTAAAAGCAAGATGGACATTCACAACAATAGATTTGGAACCTTTAAGGAGAACTTCAACTCTGCAAAGACTATCTTAGAAGGAAAAAAGTCTAAGAAGAGAGTATAAAGTACAATAAAATGGATTTTAAAGGACACATGGATGACTGAACAAGAATTTTTGATAGCTAAGTAGACAACAATAGTAGTCAGAGACATAGGAAAAAAGGAAGTTTTGTCTGTTCCACCTCTATCATCAGTTGCAGTACAACAAGAAGGCATTTAGATCAAAGTAAAAGTGGAAGAAACTAAGAAAGATCAAGAAGTTAGAAAGTCCACTAGATCATCCTCTTCTACACCTAGTAAAAGAGTGAAAGAGATTGCTACTGGACTGGGCAAAAGATAGAAAACTTTAGTGCCACCAGTATAGAGGAAGATTGCAGAAATAAAAGATGATGAAGAGACCCTAGTAAAGAAGAAAACTTGGAAACCAAAGATAGAAAAAGTGAATGAATAGATCATACAAAATGGAGGCTTTTAAAAGATGAACAAGTACTATGACCTCTATGATTATGTAGAGAGATTGAACATTGAAAATGCAGTTGTAAAACTCATGATATTGACTGACAAGAAGTTTGACACAATTCAGGGCAAGATACCCAATGATTTGTATGAAAAGTTAGTAAACAGGAAGAAATGAGCAACAAAAGAAGACATCAAAATTGGAGAAAATCTTGTTAGGAAGCTATGTGATGTGAAAGATGAAGAACACTTTAAGCAGATCATGAAAGATTTGAACACCCATTTGATAAAAAAGAAAAGAACAATTTAGATTATGGGAGGTAACTATGAGGAAATCAACAAGGAAACACAACAAACAATAGTTAAAGTGATGACAGAAACTATTGGAAGACAATTAGATGTAGTAGAACTAGCAGAGAAAGCAAAGGAAGCAGAACAGCTGAGAATTCCCTCTCCACTAGCTATTAACATTGAAGATGAGACAATGAATGTGGAAGGAACCAAAATCACTCTAGATACTGATGATAATATTTTTAAGAACCTTGAGAACATTGTTGACAATTCAAATTTTGAAGAGTAGGACAGTGCTAGAGGAGAAGATCAGAGAGACACAAGGACTAAAGAATAAAAGGAGATAGAGAAGCAAGTAGTAGCCCCCAGTCAAGAATAAATCAGTCTTACACTTGAGACTGGTAAGAAAACTCAAATTGGATTTATATTTGAAAGCTTAGGTAAAGAAGTAGATGATGATGATCAAATAGAATTGATCACATCTCTGAATAAGATTATTGGAAAGAACAAGAAGGTAAAAATCCTTGAAGGATCCCTTAAGGAGTTAATTGAGAAGTTACAAAGCATTGTGACTACATAGATTGTAGAGGTAGATCTACTTGAAAGAGAAAAGAAAGTAATGAATACATTTGATGATGAGTTTACCAACTTATCAGATATAGCTAAGGTGAAGGCACAAGTAGAGAGGCCAAACTACTTTTGGACATAAGTCAGAATATTAGGAATGATATCAATAGTCTTCATATCTATATAAATGACTTGAGAAGGAACTTGGACATAGGTAAAACTTTGTACATTTAGTGTACAAAATCTGAGAACCTTGTATCTGAAGAAACTCAGAAGATTAAGATCAAAGAAGTAGAAATTCAAATAGAGGTAAATCTTCTTTCCAGCCCCAATGTGAAGTTACTCGACATTGAGAAGAAAATTTGCAAAATTTATGATGAAATAAGCATTCTACATGATGTCAAGGATAGGAAGCTAAAAAGATTCTCTCTTCTAAGATAGCATATTTCTATTAAATTGGGCATTGTTTAAGGACAACTAGAAGAATGTCTTCGATCAAAGATATCTTTTCAAAAGTTTAGGTTTGCAAACCTCCAAGCCTGTGAAATTGCATCTTATAGATTGTGTGCACTACTCAGTGTCGTAGATTCCATTAAGAAGGCATGGGAGAAAGAGATAGAGGCCATGAAGATAAACTTTGCAAATTGTGTTGCAAGCCTACCAGCTTTGCAATATTGAATGTAAGTATAACATTTTTGTCTGAACATAGTTTTGACACCCTTTTTTTGTCATTTTTGTCAAAGGGGGAGAGATATATAGCAAAAAAATGGTAAATATGATAAGGATGTATACTCTTATGGGGAGTACATAAGATATATGAAGTCATAATGACAGTATATACATATTTTTTTGTTATGGCCACAATTTTGAGATTTTAGTAATCATAGTTTGTACTACCAACTCTTAGTAGGGTTGAGGCTTCTAACAAGGCCTATAGTCCCTTAATTAGGACTAAGACACTATATTCATGTAATAGGCTCCTAATAGGGTCAACATCATTAACATGATACTTTTGATTAGGGGATCTTTGTGGGTACCATCCCCACTGGGGTTTTCCCTTGGCTAGGATTTCCTCAAGAACAAATAATGTGTTATGAGTTCATTTGTTTTATTGCTATGCATATTATTTAGTTTACTATTTTATGCATGCATTAAGATAATATATTATATCCATAACTGGGAAAAAATAAAATGTTGTAGAATAATGATTCACCCCCCCCCCCCCTCTCAGTATTCCCTATTTCTAACACAAACATGCAATATACAATGATAGCTTTATATACAAAGGTAAGATACAAAAACCTTTTACTGCTACCAAATAACTTTATTATTCTGATCTAGCTTTATAGGCTCTTCACTCTGACATACACTACTTTCTTATTTTCTTCTTACAACATACAATTTTGCATCATATATCAACTTCTTACAATTTCTATACACTTCATACTTCTTCGCATTACATTATTCTTACTTATATACAAGCTATTACAAAATAACTTCATGTCTTCTTACAATACATTATACTCTCCTCAAAACATAAATTCATTATATTTTTCCTTAGGGTTAACATCTAGGATGATGTCCCTAATTAGTTAAGTCATTATTTTGATAAAAAAAAATAATCCCTTAACTCAATATAATCATATTCTATCTAATACTCTGTACTGGTTGGTTCAACACAGTCTCTGTAAAACATTAATATCTTCTTCCATACATTTTATATAGACTTGTGCTTTTAGATGTAGCTTTGATATACATAGAATGATCTATGTTAAAGTGTGCATGCATTGAACCTGCATGTATGAATGTCACTTATTAAAATAGTCTATGTGAAGACTAGTAATCACTGTTACACTTAGATAATTTTCAAGTGCGCTCATATAGAAATTATTCCTCTGACCACATGTGTTGTCTTAATGTTGAGTATATGTTTCCATAATGACAACATTCTAATATCCTACTTAGCCAAATTTCTAACAATCTCCCCCTTTGTCATTGGTGGAAACATATGGGAAAATTGGCTAAGTCCTAAAAACTTTTATTACAATATTAAAAAAGAATGTAACATACGACCATTACAAAAATTTATGGATCATACATGTCTAAACATGTCTACTTATTTCTCCAAAATGATACTCCACCTAAGAGTATACTTCATACTATTCTTCATATCTATATCTTCTACATACATATAATTTTCATACTATATTACTCCCCCTTGACAATAATGACAAAGGTGTCAATTCTATAAGTATGTCAAAATTTGATTTACCTCCTTGATCTCTATGTTGCAAAGCTGGAAGACTTGCTACACAATTTTCAAAATTTACCTTCATATTTTCTATTTCATTGTCCCATGTCTTCTTTACTGAGTCAAAAATGCAGAGTAATGCACATAGCCCATAAGATGCTACCTCAACTTGTATGCACCCTAAAATGGTCGCCTAGACTTTGGGCCCCCATTCAATAATTTGTCAAATCCCTGAATCAATATTTTCAAATATCAATAATATCAATTATATCAATTTCCTTGATCAAATCATAATGAATTCAATATTTTCTAAGGTTTGAGCCTTATTTAATTTAAAAGAGAAAAAAAATAAAAATCTTATTTAATTAAGAAAACATACTCCCTTTAAATTAATTAAAAATCTCTTTTAATTAAATAATAAAATCACTTTATCCTAAGCCTTTATTTAATTAAAAGGAATTTCCTCCCCTTTTATTTAAATAAAAAATCCCCACTTTTCTTCTTATCCTATGTTGCACAAATAAAGCATTATTCTTATTTTATAAAAAGAGAAAAAGTACTTTTTGTCTCATATGGACACTAAAGTCAACTCCTATTTTCCTATTGGAGGATATTTGTGCACAAGGATCAAGCTTCTATTTTTCTCCATCGTTGATTAAGTCTTTTGCCTCTTAATCTTGATCGTCCATTGATTCTCATTCTCTATAAAAGAAGAGCTCTCTTCCTCATTTTCATATCTTAGGTTTTTATGCTAATGTTATGATGTAGGTTTTCTAGGTCATTTCGAGCTCTTTGAAGACATTCTTGCATTCAAGCTTTGAAGACATTGTTGTTGCATTTCATTTAGCTTGTTTTATTACATCATAGGTGCATGAGAATGGCATTTTAGTATAGATTTCCTTTATGCAATAGATTAATCTCACATAGCTTAATAGGAGGATTTGTAACACTTGTATTTTCCTTTCATAGCATAGCTTGCATCTTTCATTCTCATAGATTAGTTTGCATTGCATTGCATCCATATTGATTTCATTGGAGATATTGGCATTGTTTCCCTTATCTTTGATTTGGAATCTCTCATTGTGTGGTTGACTAGCAAGGTCATGAGTTTATAGCTCTAGCTGAGAGCAATTTTACAAATCTTGCAACTCCATGCATAAAGAGCTATGGATCGATTTGTGAGGGCTCATTGTTGAGTTTTCTTGCATGTAAGGATTCATAGAAGTGTGGTCACATTTTCACCATACACAACTACCTTAAGGTGATGCAAGGGAGGACAGGGAGAGGGGCCAAAGGTACACACTAACCAGATCCACCTTGCAGAACAACACGCAGAAGAAACAAACACACAAGTGAGAGAGAGAATGCAAAAACTTTTCATCTATTATCTTCAAATTGATTCATACATGTTGGACTGTAAGGCCTTCCTAGTTTAGGCCAGCTATTACAATCAAGTACAAAAGTCCTCCAACATGTGAGGATCTACCAACAATCTCTAATTTTCTATCTTCTATCTTCACTAGCTGACTCCTAAACTCTAACCAAACAACTACATTTATACAAGAGGCTACTGAATCAAGTCAACCTTCAAATCCACCATCAATAGAAGGAACAACTAGATCTAGGTCCACACACTTCCCAATGATAAATAACATAATTAAATCTAGCACCCAAATTAAATGCATAAGTCAGCCTCAAAAGAAATTCAAAACAAACAACTCGATAAGCAAGAAAACTGAGTGCTAAACAAGAATCATTGAGCGCCAGGGAAATTCACTGAGTGCTAGAGAGATAACCAACCAACACCAACAAACAAAGAAAATTGAGAAACACCAAACCAACTCGGTCAAAGAAGGAACTGAGCAAGACAGAAAACTTCAAACATCTTTTTGGTGACACAGGATTGCCAAGGACCCGAGATGCTCCTACATCAGACACCTAGGGTTATTTGAAATGATTCTCTAAATCATTTAGTAGGTACAATTTGAGCTGAATCCAACTTAGACTGTGAAATCCATGAACTATCTTCAATCAGTCGATTCTTCCATTTTACTAGATATTCCATATATTGTTTTCCTCTTGTACTTTTGCCAATTCTTTGCTCCAAAATCTTCTCAACTTCTTCAGTCTGTTTCTTAAGATAATCCATTGGTATTGTCATGTCTTCATTGGGTTCATGATACTCATACAAATTAGAAATGTTAAATATAGGTGATATATCCATGTCAATAGGTAACTCAATCTCAAATGCATTTCCAATGTCAAATTTCCTCAAAATCTTACAAGGACCAAACTTCTTCATTTTTCAACTTCCCATATGTTCCAATAGGAAATCAGTCTTTCCTCAAATGAACCATTACTTCATCACTGACTGCAAAAGTCTTATTTGTTCTTGATCTATCAACTTTGTCTTTGTAATTCTGATTACTTTTCTCTAGCTTATATTTCACATCTTCATGCAATGTCTTCATGTATTCAAAAAATGTCACTCCTTCAGCGCTTCTTTTTCTTTCATCAGCAATATCCCTTAAATCAAATATACCTCTTAGTTGTATGCCATTTACAATCTCAAATGGTGTTTTTCTAGTACTCCTATTTAGTAAATTATTGTACGAAAACTCTACTTGTGCCAACACAAAATCCCAATTACTTGGTGTGTCTCCAACTAAACATCTCAAAATATTTCCCAAACTTCTATTCACAACTTCTGTCTATCCATTGGTTTTTGGGTGAAATGTAGAACTATATTTAAACTCACTGCCAAACTTTCTCCAAAGGGTCTTCCAAAAGTATCTGACAAATTTATTGTCTTGGTTAGAGAAAATACTCTTCGATAATCCATGCAATCTGAAAATTTCCTTAAAGAAAAGATCTGCTATATGTACTACATCTGATGTCTTTCTACAAGGTATAAAATGTGTCATTTTAGAAAATCTATCCACAACAAAAAATATAGAATCATTACCTCTTACTCTCTTCGCTAAGCCAAGAACAAAATCCATACTAATGTCAATCCAAGGTTTCTTAGGAACATAAATTTCTGTATACAATCAAGTATTCTAACTTACTCCTTTTGCAACTTGACAAACTCCACAACTTCTCAAAAATTTCTGAACATCTTTATACAATTGTGGGGAAAATTATCTCTCCTTAAGCAAATTAAATGTCTTATCAACACCAAAATGTCCAGCCAAACCATTACTATATTTCTCCTTTATAAAATTAGTTCTCATTGTTCCACTCGACATACAAACTGAATACCTTTAAACAACATACCTCCTTGCATAAAATATTTGTCCCATTTAGTACTTGGTTGATCTTGAATAGGTGCTTTGCACTTTCTCAATGGCTCAGAAAAATCAAGATCAAATTCATAAGAATATCTCATGTAATCAAATCCAAGAACTGTAATTTTCATCTCAGTCATCAAGGATCTTCTTCTGCTCAATGCATCAGCAACTCAGTTAGTGACTCCACTCTTATGTTTTAAGACAAATGTATAACTTGTTGGAAAGTTGTGTATACTAAAGTATATGACTTGATATAGTGTTGTCATTATGGCAACAAAGTCATATAGAAGTTTGGAGTTAGCGCACTTAGTGTAAAGATTATAATTTAGTTAAGTGTTGAAGACTGGATAGTGTATAGAGTTCCTGCAGCTCAAAGCATTAGCGCATGTGTGTATGGATGAATTATGGTATGCACCTTAGAAGTTAAGTTTATTAGAGTATACTTATTCTTATTCTATGAGTGCATAAGTAGATATGAAAAGATGTGAAAGTTATAGTCAATAGAAGTTACACAGCCAGTGTATGCCAGCAGAGAACAAAGCATAGAGCTGACAGTTATCATTTTGGTTTGTGATTATAATATAATGTTGTAAATGCCATGCACCCATTGTATTTAGGTTTCTGACATGTTTATATGTATAATTGTAAGAACACTCAAGCCAATTCATTTGGAAGCATTATTTGTACTTAGTTATAGGGCTAACCTAGCTATTTTGTTTATATGAGTGTATAAATATAAGATGCGCCCATTATATTTGGCATGCAAGTTGTAATAGAGTTGTGATAAATAGAGAAGAGGTATGAAAAGATAGCATAAGATGTATTACAGCTTTGCTAGAGGTCAAAGCATCAATGTACCAAAGGAACTGATCTGACAAGCAGTGTCATAGTGAATAGTTCACCTAAGAATATAGTGTATATCTAAAATCAGAAGGTTGTAGCCTTCACCATTTGAGCAGTGATCTCTAGGATAGTGAGTCCACTCCCCTAATAGGGATCATTGTAAAAAGACTCCTAACAGGGTCTGACCCTTAAAAAGATCTATTGTAATTAAAGCATTGTAAAGCTACTCCTAATAGGGTAAATGATCTTCTGAAAAGGATCACAAAACACTAGTGTAGAATATTAGTGGGTATCAAGTCCCACCGGAGTTTTTATCTATTTTGGTTTCCCTGTAACCACATTGGTGTCATGTGTTGATTTCATGTTTCATGTTTCATGTTTATGTGAATGTTTAATTTAGTACTTAAGCATTTAAGTTTAGCATAAAGATTAAAGTAAAAAGTTAAATTCAGTGAACACTGATTCACCCCTACCCCCCCCTCTTAGTGTTCACATTCCCAACAATTGGTATCAGAGCACTGGTCCATAGCAAAGAAGTTTAACCACTTGAGGAGATCATGGACAAAACATAAATGTAACATCTGAAGAAACATCTTGAAGCTTCTCTTGAAGATCTGGACAAGTCAGAAAGAGAATCTGAAGAACTAAAGGATAAACTCAGTGATGCTAAGTTAGTCATCAAAAAGATAAGGAAAGATTTGAAAGAATGCTCTACTAGTGATCTAGGGATAATGGTCAAGAAGCTCAATGAAGAAAACAAATCCTTAAAAGAAAAACTTTAAGAGGTTGATGATAAGCTGACTAATAATCAGGCAGTCTATGATGAACAAATCAAAGAGAACCTTTAGCTGAATGAAGAACTAAGGTAAGCAAACATGGAAATCTTGGAACTAAGGAATAGAAAAGAAAGCTTGGAATCTAAATTGAAAAAGACAAAGGATCATATTGACAAATTACACACCAGTGCTGATTTGGTAGAATCTCAGTTGTATGCAAGAAGAATCAAAGGAGACACTAGCTGTATTGGATACAATGAAGCACAAAATTAGATGGACAATATGTGAGCAAGAAAGGATTCATAAAAGAACTCTACTAATGCTAAAAAGACTGAAGATCAAACCAAAGACAATGGTGGTCCTCCTAAGAATGAGCACAAGCCTATAGAATGCACTTATTTTGCATGTAACAAGCATTGGAACATTGCAAGGAATTGTACAGAGGTAAGACCTTTTAATGGCTACTATTATTCATGCAATAGATTTGGTCATAGAGCTATGAATTGCAAGACTATTAAGAAGAATAGGATTCAACAAGATCAAAGAAATTAGAATCAGACAAACGTAAGAAGTTCTCAGAATGTTACATGTCAGATATGTAACTATAATGGTCACTCAACAAAATAGTGTAGAATGGTGACTCATGTCAATGCACCAAGGAATAATAGACCTCTAGTCATTTGTCACTCCTATAACAAGGCTGGACATATCTCAAAGTTTTGTAGATCAAGGACACAAGGTCAAGAAAGCCCTAAAAAGGCTGAAGAACCAATTTTGGATCATGAAGCAGAAGTCAAGTTTTTGAAAGCCTCAGATGATGTGAGCATGATTTGGTTAGAGAAAAAGGACATAGCTAATGAGAATGTATTGGATGCATCCCTAGTGGATGCACCCTCTACATCTGCATGATTGGCCCTCAGGGTCATAGGGGGAACTAATTTAGCTCTAGACCCCTACGTGGTTGGTATATTCATCCTCAGAGTATGCACCTTTGGACTTAAGATTTTGGAGTGTATAGGAACCTTTATGCAAGAGTGCACATGCTAATTGTTAGCAGAGCTTGAGTTTTGAATTTTGAAGTGATAGCCTAGTTTATGCGACATGCATTAATAGTGAATTTTCCACTTTAAAGTACACATAAGTAATTTGATTTCTCATTGCATTCAAATTCTAAGTGATACAAAAGTAGAAAGAGCCTTGGAAGTTGTGAAGTCTTGGAGATTGAATCTATCAGAGTTTTACTATAATTATTAGTGCATTTGATCAGTTGCATAAACCCTAGCTCATTGCGCTAATTCAGAAGCCATCAGGTCATCTCTAAGTTTAGTTGGAAAGTGATTAACAAGTAAGTCATGGCCACTCCCATTGTTTATGATGTCACTGACAATAAAAGATATGTTTTCAAGAGGCACCCATTTAAATCCACCCTAGATGATTTAGAGGGAGCTTTCTCCCGCATGCCAATAGGCATCATGCATGTGGAAGAAATAAGGGATTACATCTACTATAAGAAAGAACCTATTGGACTAGATAGGTTAAGGGTGCACAAGGATATCATGTTGAAATAGGATAAAACATTCATGGATGAATACACCAAATGGAATGATCACCCTATTTTTGAGTATGCTATGGCATATGAATTCTATGAGATAAAATGGATAAAGATCTTATTGAGCAGAATCCATGATGATCTTTTTTGGATTGGAGATGTTCCAGTAAGAATCACAAGTGATCTGATACATGAGATGATAGGCCTTTCTAGGATAGGTTTCCTCCTTCCAGTGGGCAAGGATGTCAAGAAAATGGTAGAACAAGTATGTAAGTTAAGGAGCAATAGGCATGGCATGACTATTGAGCTGATTGAGCAAGATGACATCAAATTGATGTCAGTGATACTGGGTTACAAATTTCATCACACCAACAAGGTGAATAGTGTGTCTGTGGGCACTATTCTAGCTGCCATCATGTTGGCACAAGTAAAAATTCCATGGCTGAATCATATTTTCCAAGCCTCTACAATTATTTTTCTATTTTTCTGGCTAAACCCTAGGCAAAGATTTCATAATTCTAGCCGTTGGTGGAAATAAACCCTATCTGGTCATGACCCTATTCTAAGTTGTTATTACCTTTTTTAGGCCACTTAAATGATTTATAAAGCATGTGCGCTTTATTTCCTCTCCGCTAGTTGCTTGATCTCCAGACCAAAATAGCATATTCTTTTCCTTCTGGCAACTTCCTGAAATGCTTTATCGCACAATCTCTCAATGCCCAAAGAATATTCCTTATCCTTTTGAGACTTAGCAATTGCCCTTTTGTCACCAGGTCTCTAGATATAAAGTAGCAGTGTATTCTTTTCAGTCACCAGATCTCTGAATCCTCAGGCAGTTAAGTTTTTTCTATGATTTAGTGACTATGTGTTTGCGTAATCTCCCTTTTTTGGGTGGTTACATCTTTTCTTTCAGCGACCTGGTAGATAGTTTTGTTTTCCTTTGGTCATGTGATCTCATGATTTTGTGGTTAAGGCCTTTAGCATTCAGAGAATGAGCAAGGACCGTGGATGAGATGTTAATCATGTGGTTGGCACTGATTCTCCAGATATAACTCAAGGTTAAGAAATGTCTCTGTGACTTGGAGATTGCCTCAGTTGTGTGTTCTCAAGACTTAACCCTGGTCAAATAAAGGATTATGAGATTTAGCGAATCTCTTTGTCACCAGATCTGTAAATAAGGTTGGTTAATATTTCCTTCTTTCAATCACCAAATCTCTAGGTCAAGTGATCACTGAATGTCTTTAAAGGATTAATAAATTTCATGAGACTCGGAGACTATAGTCGCTAGATCGCCAGAAGATAAAATTTAAAAACTCTTGTAGTCGCCAGATCAGGGAATGAAGAAAGTCTATTCAGTGAAATGGAGATAGTTTTTAGTCACGTGATCTCCAAATAAAGACAAAAGGTTAAATGAAGGTATGTTCTCCTTCACTTGCATGATCTCCAGATAAAATGGTGATGTTCTAAATATCTAGTGATTAAGAAAACATGTGTTTGTGGGATCTCAAAATCTTTTAGTGAAGACCCAAATCATTCAGCGACTTGGAGTAAGTCTTCAATCGCGTAATCGATAGATGACTTGGAAGTTATTAGGTGGGTCCATTGCTAGGTATGCACAATTGGTAGTTTCTCATTGGCTGAATGGGATAATGACATGGAAATGTTGTCAATAGGGCCAGCGTGTATCAAGAAATTGGTATGTTTGCTTGCCAAATTTTTTGATGTGGAAGTTTCTGATTGGCCAGTATGAAAGGTGATGGGGATGTTGTCATGTGGGGCCACATTTTATAAAGGAAGTAAAGTACATGCATGTTCATGAAGATCATGTGGTTGTCGCTATACCACTGGGACAAGTTGATCAATTTTTAAGGTCAGTAGTATAGCGATGACCGTTGATCTTGTTTGGTCGACGAGATGTCAGTGTGGGACCTTTTGCCAGTGGGTGCTGACATGTGTGCTTTTGATTGGTCAGTGCATTAGTGAGATGGAAATGTTGATAGTGAGACCGGTGTTTTGAGTCTTCGGGCATGTTAAAGTTCATCATGATCCTACAGTTGTTGTTATACCGCTGAGGCAAGATACATGATGTTCAAAGCCAGCGGTGTAGCGACAGTTGTTGATTCTCTCTGAAGGATGGGAAGGAGGTGGTCCATGTTGTTAGAATGTGCTGATGTGGTTGTTTTCTAATTGGCCAGAGACTTTTCAAAAGGAGGTTTTGACAGTTATAAGGATTTTTGTGAGCTGCCCGATCTATCGGGAGATATTTTGATCTACGGTCATGTTTTAAACCTCAACCAGTAACCATTTTCATTTGAATTTAATTTTCTTGTAGGTTTTTGGCTAAGGTTTTGAACCAGTAAAGTTATATGAAGTGATTTCATGGCCATACATTGATTTCTCCAGATAATTTGTAGTTGGGGAAGGATGTAGAAGGCATGAGGTGTTTTGCAAATCAGATTTTGTTTTTGATGGTGTCATGCTAGGTGAATTTTAGGGTTGAATTATAGAAAGAAAATTCATTGCCAATGGACAGTGAGGTATAAAATTAGATTTGTTGAAAAAGAGCCAAGGATAGTATTGAAGATAAAAGGCAAGGTGGCTCAACTATGAAATATCTCATGAACTTGATTAGTGTAGTTATTGTAAGTTTTTGAGGTTGTTAAGAGCTTTAGGGTTAAGTTTTGTAAACCCTAGAATGATCAAAAGCTTGTTGCATTTCCTTGTATAAAAAGGATCTTCCATGATCATTCGAAGGCATTTGGAGTTTAGGTGTTAAAAAGATAGAATTTTTGAAACCCTAGTTTTCAGTCAAGGATTGTAATTTTTGATATCATGTTATCAAACAATAGAGAAGTATAAGTTATTCTTATCTTGCAAGCTTGCTATCCAGGATATTGTATGCTCATGGTGAAAGGTTATACTTAATACAAATCTCAGATCTTTATCTCTCCTTTACTCTATTCTTTGAATCTTTAAATCTTCGTATAAGGTTTATGTGTATGTATTGGTGCTTTGAGTTCCAACCTTAGGTTAGATTAAAAACTGCTTAAAGTGAAATATGTGTTCTTGGAATTGATTTGAAGGATACTCATAAGTAGGAAAGAGTTGGGATATTTGAATTTATGTTTAGAGGCTGTTTCTTCTTTAGACACCATTGTATTCATTTTTCTCTGATATTTTTCCCAATGGATAAGGTACTGGCCTATATACTCCTATCTTTGTGTTGAGAAGAGTGATTCAAACTTTGTGATCCCAAAACATTAAAATCATTACCAGTCTTTTACTTTTATTTACATTTATCAGTTATCCTACTCAGTGATGGAGGGTCAATGAACAATAGGTTTTTGTTTAGTACTTTCTCACTGTTATCTATTACAAGATCCAATATTCAAGAAAGGGGCAGAGTTATATCTATTGGATCAGGTGCACCCGCCTTGGTTTTACAGAGCTAGAAGCAGAAGAGGGCATTATTGTCCCTATAGTTGGTCCCATTACCTATAGATTGTTCACATTTGGAACTAACCACTCCTTAATATCCATCATAGGTATATTGGTATCTCATGGAGTGTAAAATCCTATCTAGAAACCAACAAAATGGTGACTCTGCTAGGGAGAACGTAACAAAATAAAATCTGTTAGAAGCTTTGATTGTGTTTATATTGTAAAATCAAAATCTTGTTGACTAGATTGATTTGCCCATTCGAGTCACCAACAAAATGGTGACTCTACTGGGGGTTAGAGCATAATAAAGAACTAAAATGAGTTTTTAATCACTGTTTATGTTACAACCTTTTAAAATTTCATTACCCAGATTGATTTAGCCCTTCCAAGTCACCAACAAGATAGTGTTTTCTACTGGGGAATAGAGATTATAATGAAGAGTAAATAGTGGAAGTTCCAAGATGAGTTTGACTCTTGACCTACCTATTTTAATCAGTTGATATCTTTGGTGTTACAAATCAGTATAAATAATGTAGGTACGAGTAGAGCTTAGACTCCTGGCTGACTTATTATTTATCTAGTGGAATTCATTAAAGAGTATAAGAGTCAATTTCAGTAAATTTTCAAATTATCTCACTAGATTGTGAGTGGTGACTCTGAGCATCTCTATAATTAGTGCCTTATAATATATAACTATGAGTTTAAAAAATACAAGGTCTTATAGTAGGGAACACCCAGAGGAAACTCTGCAGGGTGGGCTTCCTACCACATCTAAAAGAAACCAAGGTAAGGGAGAAAAGGATACTAATGATATGTCTCTTACCTAGAAATAGAAAGGAAACTCAAGACAAGAAAATATTGTTCCCCCTAGTCAGGAGGGAAATGCCTCAGAATATGAGGAGGCAAATGATTTAGGCCTTAATTAGTATGAGGGTTATTACTCCCCCATAGAAAGAGAGGGTGAAAGACTACCCCAAAATAGGAGGATGAATCCTAATAGACAGCATGGAAGGGAAGGAAGATCTAGGAGTAAAAGTAGAAGTGTTCAGGACATCCTTCCCCCTTTCACCCTTAGTTGCTCATTACCCCAAGGTCTTCATGAGTCTTGAGATTAGTAGGAAGACCTTCAAGCACAACAAATTGAATCTGATACAACTTTACCTGATTCTAAGGAAATATTTTAGGAGGTAACCAAATTAGAAAGAAGAGTTCATGAACAAGTAGCAATTAGGTAGAAAAGAGAAAAGGAAAAGGAAGAAAGAGTTAGAAAAGCTATGATAAGAGCCGATCAATTAAAAAGGCAATTATTAGATTTAGAGGCTATAAATTATGTTCCCATCCTTGAACAAACAAATGAACAACATGTTGTCCATCAGGTGTTTGAAACAAGGAATCCAAAAGATAAGGGAAAACAAAAAGAGAGAGATATTTCAATTAAAGAACCTATAGCCCCAAAGATCCCTATGGATTTAGTTTCAAGGTTTGAGGTAGACCTTGAAAAGGCCAGAAGGGAGCAAGACTTGTTAGCCAAAGAACTTGAAAAAGTAGAATTAGAAGCAGCAACATTGGAAATGAGAAAGAAGATTGATTTTCTTAGAAGGTCTATAGGACCTACAAATTTTATTAATTCTAAAATGACACAAGGAAATAATGATGCAAATTTAGCAAATCAGACAAATGGTGTTCCCCCACTAGAGGCTCTTAAAGGTTCTACCACCACAAATACTAATGCATCTACATCTCAGGGTGTTGGTGTTTCAAATATAGGACCTATTCATGTTAGATGTAAGCATTTGGTTTTTACTGGTATTCCTGGCTATCCTAACCCCATCCTTGAAGAAATCAAAAAGAAACTTCCTAAGTTTACAGGAAGCAATGTTGTAACTTGTGAGGAGCACCTAAAAAAATTTATTGATATAATTGATTATTATAATATTGTCCCTCATGATGTTATAATGAAATTGTTTGTTCAATCCTTAACAGAAGATTCTAGGGATTGGTTTAGGGCCTTACCACATGGTAGCATAGGTTCTTGGGATCAGCTTAGGCATTTTTTTAAATAGAAATATGGTGATAAAACACATGAGGGTTTTCTATTGAATGAATTCAATAACATAAAGAAGAATTTCAATGAAGATGTTGTTGAATTTAATGTTAGATTTCAAAAGGCCATGCATAAATTGTTGGAGGTTATCAGATTGGATGACCGGGTGTGTCTTGTCACATATTTAAATGCTTTTAATTCTAAGATGGGCTACCTTCTAAGAGACCAGAATCCAAGGAGTCTTGTAGAAGCTTACAAGTTGGCTGTGAACATAGAAAGCAATTAGAGAATTTCAGGAAAATTGGGAAGAAGAGAAGATAATAGCTCACCTTTGCTGAGTAGAAAGGATTTAGGAAAACCTCAAGGTTCGAAACCAAAAGAGGATGAAAGCCTAAAGTTTATTTTGAAAGCAATAAAAGATCTAAAGCCCAGAGAAAACAAAAATGCTAGAGCTATAGGACGAGACAAGCCTCCCTTTAACAATTTCAACAAATTGCGTAGAATGAAAAATTACCCCTACAATACTCAATGGAAAGATGGAAAGCCTTTTATTCCTAAGAAAAGAGATAAACCAAATGATAGGACTATTGATCCATTGTGAAGGAATTCAATGAATGTAGTGGAGGAGGTCCCATGGTGTATTGCTTGTCAGTCACCACATGATCCTAATTATTGTGCCATATCCCAGAATGTTTCCTCCCAAGAAGAGAAAGAATGTAATGAGGAACAACCTTATGATGACCAGGGGTGTGGGATGATTTCTATTGGAAATATTCAGGAATTAACCGAGTTACTGAGAGGGGAGGGGTGAATCAGTAACTCCAAATTTTCTTACAATTTTAACATGTAATTTACTTTTTAACCTTTGCATACAGAAAGCATGAAACTTACAAACATTCACAATAATGACACATAGATTTGGTTACCCAGAAACCTTCCAAAAGAAAGCAAAACTGGGGTGGGGATGAAACCCACAAAGCTTTAATACTGCAGAATAAAGTTGGTCGGTTAAGGCTTACAATTTGATCACTTCTGATGATCTGCCCTGTTAGGAGCAATAAGGATTGCTAAATCCACCCTGTTAAAGGATTTACAAACATACAATGAAGTATGCACTCGGTAAAGAGATTTTACAAAGATTGTTAGGTCTACCCGGTTAAAGGATTTAGTACTGATTCACCTGTTAGAATGAAACAATAGATCTCTGCTTTGCAACTGGATTGCTGATTTGAGATTCGCTGATGTACTGATCACCTTCTGTGATGAATTTGTCTTTGCTGTACCTTATACTTCTGAAGCCTTCTGTAATTCACTTATTTCTGCCTTTCTTTCTTTTTCATATATGTTTTTCATTCATATATTTCATTACATCTTTTATTTTTACAACATTGTTTATATACAAGTCTTAAACAATTAACTACAATTACAATTACACAGTCGGCTAGACAAATAAACATAAGTGCTACTAAGTCGGCCCAAGTATGGTTACACGGTTCCTTCAAACTGACTCGGTGACTTTCTGATACTTGGCGTCCACTACATTACTCGGCATCATCATGCACTTGGTAGAAGTGAAGGCACGGTTCATACTGATCACTCGGTAGGTTTTGAACTCGGTAAGTACTGGTGACTCGGTAGACATGATGTTACTCGGTTTACACTGTCCTGTTCAGTTTGCTCAGTTTCCACTGTCTGCTCGGTTTGCACTGTCTGCTCGGTTTGCACTGTCTGCTCGGTTTGCACTGTTTGCTCGGTTTGCACTATTTGCTCAGTTTGCACTGTCTGCTCGGTTTGCACTGTCTGCTCGGTTTGCACTGTCTGCTCGGTTTGCATTGTCTGCTCGGTTTGTATCCAGAATGCAAATAGGTGTTGTCACTAGTGGCAATTCTACTTAATGCCAACAGATTTCTTCCCATGTGTGGGATGGAGTAGACTCTAATGAAGATGATGAAAAATAGGATGTTTCTAATTCTCAAACCAAAATTGAATCATATCATCAACAATTTTTTTCAGATGATGAGGACGTTGAAATAGATCATGTCCAATGTAATGTTCAGAAGAGTGAAGAGACAATTACTTTAAGAAGGCCTTCTAATGAGAATATTTCCTTGATAACAACCAATATGGTTACTCGGGCAAAAGCAAACCACAATTTGAGAAATAGAGTTGTTGGTGATTTAGGTCAGAAGCCTACTTGTATCTTCATCAAGAGAATAGACCAAGATGTAAAAACATCGTAGGATAAAACCAAGGATGTAGATCTTGTTGGTTAAGTCAAAATAAAGAAAAAAGCAAAACCTAACATTGTTTATAAGGTAAAATCCAAGCCCACTGCTGATGTTGTTCCTACTTTGTAGAAAAAGAGTGATGTCCAAATTAAGAAACTTGCAGACATACCTACTCAAGACATTGATGAAGAGTTTGTAAACTTAAAGCCTAATGTTTCTAATTCAAAGTATGTCCCAATTAACATGATTAAATTGTTGTCTCAAATTACTATCAAAGTGCCATTGTTAGAGATGATGAGAATAGAAGAGCATAAAGAAAATGCCTTAAAATGGGTAAAGAGTGTAGTACATACTAATTCTCAACAAATAGAGAAAATTAAAAAACAAATAGTAGTTGTAAATGATGAAGAGGGGAACTGTAATGAGGAGATTGTTTCTAAAATCCCACAAATCTATTTGGACACAAATGTTTTTAGTACTATAGTAGGATCAGTTGATCCTTTTTTCTTAACTCTACAGATAAATAGAAAGTTGCTAAAAAATTGTATGATTGATTCTGGAGCATCAAATATTGTTATGCCTACTGAAGTCATGAAGTCATTGGGATTGAAGGTGGATACACCTCATGGTAGGTGTCAAGCTATGGATTCAAGGGAAGTACTAGTTATTGGTACTATTAAGGCCTTGCCTTATAGGCTAGCTACATATCCTAACAAACTATTAACCATGAGTGTCTTGGTAGTTGACATTCCACCCCAATATGGGATGTTACTATCAAGAAAATGGAGTGCTTCTATGGGAGGCAGCATATAGTGTGATTTATCATTTGCTAATTTCAATCTTGATGGACTGAATATCAAGGTTACTAGGGAATCTAGAACCCCACATATGATTGAAGAGGAGGAAGAGGATACCATGAATTATTTTCTTGATACTGATATTAATGCCTTCAAGGTCCAAGATAAGGAAGTAGAGAAAGGTGTTGAACCTCCCCATGAATTAGAAACTCAGTAGGGATGGATTGATCTTGATTATCTTTGGACTATGTACTTTGATGGAGCAAATTCAAAAGAAGGATCTAGAGTTGGAATATTGCTCATATCTCCAAATGGTAAAACTTTCAAGTTCTAATTTACCTTGTTGTTTTCATGCAAAAATAATGTTATAGAGTATGAGGCTCTATTGATAGGTTTGAGATTGGAATCAAGGCATGGCATAAAATTTTTGAAAGTAATAGGTGACTCTGAGTTGGTTGTATCCCAAATTAGATCAAAATATGCTTCAAAGAATCAAAAGTTAAAACAGTATAGAAATGCAGTATGGGATGAGATTGAAAGCTTTAATGCTTTTAATATTTGTTGGATGGAAAGAAGTTAGAATAGGATGGCAGATTTGTTGGCTAACATAGCTCTTAGACCAAAGGATGTTACATTTGTAGGTGTTTCCAATATAGAAGTACAAGCTAGGCCTTCTATTCCTAACAATTTAGAAAATTGGCAAGTTTTCTCTAATGACCAAGACATACTAAGGTTTCTGCATTGTGAATCTCACTTTGGTGACAAAGAAATGGATTTTAGTGCTTATGTTAATATAGTGAATGGCAGAGATGTCATCTTTGAGAAAGAGGTTTTGCAGTTAAAATCAAACAGAGTTCCTAAAGGATTAGTTGCTCTTGAAAGGGAATTTGACAATAAAGACAAGGCTTTCTATGCTAGTACTGATAAGATCAATGATCTTGAAGAAATAAATTTGGGCACAAGCATAGCCCCCAAGAAGGTCTATATAGCTAGGTCTCTCTCCTCAGGAACTAGAAAAAATATGATTTATCTTCTCAGAAAGTTTAGGCATGTTTTTGCTTGGTCTTACGATGATCTCAAAGCCTATAGAGAGGATCTTTTTCAACATGAGATTCCACTCAAAGAAGGCACAAAACCTTTCAGCTAGAAGTTGAGACTAGTTAGCCCTACTCTAGCACCTAAAATGCAAGGTGAACTCAAGAAGATGATGGATGTTGGGATAATCAAGCCAATCAGGCACTCCACTTGGGTTTCAAATTTAGTGCCTAGCAAAAAGAAAAATGGTGATATAAGGCTTTGTGTTGACTTTAGAAATCTTAACATTAATTCTCTGAAGGACAACTATGGATTACCAAATATGGAGAACGTGTTACAAAAGGTCACTAGATCAGAATTAATGTCTATGATGGATGATTTTTATGGTTACAACCAAATGATGGTCAAAGACATAGAACAATTCAAAACCACATTTACAACTCCATGGGGAACATATGTTTATGTGAGGATGCCCTTTGGGTTGACTAATGTCGGTGCCACTTTTCAAAGGGCTATGGATGTAGCCTTTGCAGCCTTCATTGATAAATTTATGGTGGTGTATCAAGATGACTTGATAGCCTTCTCAACTAAAGAAGAACAACATTGTCAACATCTTGAGAAAATTTTCATCAGAGCATTACAATATGGTGTTTCTCTGAACCCAAAGAAGTGTGCCTTTGGTGCGACAGAAGGAAAACTTCTAGGGCACATTATTTCTAAGGATGGTGTGAGAATAGAACCTAAAAGAGTGGAAGCCATTGACAAATTATCCTTACCAAAGAATATCAAGGGAATTCAGTCTTTTTTAGGACAGGTTAAATTTTTAAGAAGGTTTATTACAAACTTTTCCAAGATCAGTATTCCCATATCAAGGATGTTGAAAAAAGGAGCAAAGCTTGAATGGAATACTGAAGCAGTTTAGGCCTTTAATGACATCAAGAAGGCTATTAAGCATGCCCCAAGTTTAATGACACCGGATTACATCAAGCCTATGCAGATTTTTTCTTTTGCATTTGGCCATACTATTGCTACAGTGCTATTACAAAAGAATGTTGAAGATTTTGAACAACCTATTTCCTTTTTCAGAAAAACTGTGTAGGCAGTAGAATTAAATTATGATATCATTGAGAAGCAAGCTTATGCCTTGGTGAAGGCCATTAAGACATTCCAGTGTTATTTGGTGGGAGCCACACTGGTTGCATATGTTCCAAGTGCTACTATCAAGGACATTTTGATCCAACAGGAGGTTTCGGGAAGAAGATGTACATGGATTAATAGGATTCAGGAATTTAACATTGACATCCACATTACAAAGTTGGTTAGGGGTTTAGGCCTGGCAAAGTTGATGTCTCCAAGTAATTTAAATGCAAACCAGATAAACATGCTGGAAGAGCATCAAAGACCTTATATGTGCAACATGGATTGTTGTGAATGGTATAAAGACATTGTTAAATATCTACAAAAGATGGTCTTATCCCCTAAACTTAATGACAATCAGAAGAGAACTGTTAAACTCCACTCCTTGAGATATGCAATTATAAGAGGTGAATTGTGGTGGAGAAGTAATGAGGGTGTCTTGCTTAGGTGTGTAGATTAGGATAAAGCCTAACTTTGTTAGAAAGCAAAGATCTCCAAGATAACTGAGAGGGGGGGGGTGAATCAGTTATCTGATAATTTAGCCATTTATCTCCAATATCAACTTCAACAACTTTAAACCATATAATCAATGCAGTAATCAACCATAGAAAGATAATCATAGACAATGACACAATAACACAAGATATGTTAACTAGGGAACCTCTTGATCAAAGAGTAAACCCTGGTGGGAATGATGCCCACAAAATGATGTACTAATATGAAAGTTCCTTGTGAAAGGATGGACCCTATTAAGAGTCTTATGAAATACATTCAGTACATATGAATCTCTGTTAGGAGATTTTGAATCCCTGTTAAAAGATTCTAACTCTGATAGGAGTTATGGAAGACAAAAGGACCCACTGCCCAAACAACGTCAAGGCAAGATCTATGAACTCACTGTCCAATAGATATTAGGATTATTCAATAGAATAATATGAAATATGTTACCTCCTTCATAGTGTGCAAAAACCACACTCTCTGCTACACAAGATCACAAATTCAAATCTCTGTACTTCGCTAGTCTTCCTTCATCACTGAATTAGCTCTTTTCTTCACATCATGCATGTATTCAAATCACAACTTTCACAATTTCATATCACAACTATTATATTCCACAAAAAAATTCCTTTCTTTATACCACACTCAAATAGTTACAAATGAGTCGGCATACAAATACAAAATAATAATTTCAACACGCTACATCAGAATTACACAAAAACTGTTGGCTTCTAGATGCAATAACTTTCCAATCATGTGACCTCAAAGTTTGCACAGTGAACTATGTCACCACTAATGAGTCACAAACTTCCCTTTAACTACGCAGAATTAGATTCCATGCCGGTTAGGAGATATCCTCCGATTACCAAAAACCATTACTCAGGAACACTACCAAAACACTGTTTCCACCAAGATGCTTATAACTTTCATGAATGAATGAATTTATTTTGCATTGTTAACCATAGGTTAATAACACACCAAAGAACATACCATCAACTGCACAAAACCCAATTTGTAATATAACATGTGCGCAAAACAAAACTATGCCTGCTTCTCTGCTAAACTCCAGAATATCACTATGTTGACATCAATGACAATTATAGTCATGAATGCAACAACCACTACTACAGAATGATTTCCAATCATCAAGCATTCATTCCTAACAATCTCCCCCATTAGCATTGATGGCAACATATATGAAAAACATCCAATGTTCCAAATGTCTAATACTACAACACTGCTAGTCTGATTAAATCTTTAAGTCCTCTTCATCAATCAAATCTTGCTTTGCTATCCCCATTGACATCAAATATTTTGTCTCTCAATGTTTTTCATGATTCTCTCCCCATTGACATCAATGACAGAAATTTCATCACTATGTCAACAACAAATCAATGTTAAAAGAGTCCTCATGACTTAGCTCAGATACACATACTCCCCCATAGAGGAAGTACCAACATCCAATCTAGAAAATAGATAGGGCCATAGATACCACTGGACGGATGCAACCAACTACATAATTACTCAAAAGTAGGCTGGGACATAACCCCAAGCATACCTCTCAGATACTCAAATGTATCCTTAGGCAAGGGCTTTGTAAATATATCTGCTATCTGCTCCTTTGTGCTTATGTACTCCAGTCTGATTTCTTTCTCTGCAAATTTTTCTCTTACAACATGATACTTGATCTCTATATGCTTAGTCTTAGAATGTAATATAGAATTTTTACACATACTAACTGAACTGGTGTTATCACAATGTATAACAACAGGTTCATCAAACTCAATTCCAATATCCTTCAACATTTGCTTCATCCAAATTATCTGGTTACAATTGTTTGCTACTACTACATACTCTACTTTTGCTATACTATATGAGATACAATTCTGCTTTTTGCTCAACCAAGAAACTAGTCTTCCTCCAAGAAAAAAGGCTCCACCACTAGTGCTTTTCTTGTCATCAACACTACCTCTCCAATCAGCATTAGTATATGCACATAGGGTAAAATCATCAGAAGTTTCATACCATTATCCATAGTCCATTGTGCCTCTAAGATATCTCAATATCCTCTTTACTGCTGCAAAAAGTGACTCTCTAGGTTCAACTTGAAATCTTGCTACTATTCCAATTGAATGTTGTATATCTAGTCTAGTGTGTGTCAAGTATTGCAATTCACCAATCATAGATCTGTATTTCTTTTTCTCAACTGTTGGTGTTTCATCTTTACTAGATAGTTTATGTCCTATAACCATAGGTGTTCCAACTGGTTTACATTTCTCCATTCCAAATCTTTTCAACAAATCATTCAAGTATTTAGTCTGACTTACAAAGATACCATCTTTGTTTTGTGTTATTAGTAATCCTAAAAAGTATTTCATTTCTCCAATCATACTCATTTCAAATTTTATCTTCATTTCATCAGCAAATTTGTCACTAGCTTCATCTTCTCCTCCAAAGATAATGTCATTAACAAAAATAACTATAACTAATAGACCATTTTCAATTTATTTTGTGTATAGGTTACTATCAACTATTCATTTTGTAAATCCCAATTTTAACAAATACTTATCCAATCTAGCATACCAAGTTCAAGGTGCTTGCTTCAGTCCATACAATGTTTTCTTTAGTTTACATACCATGTCTCCTTCTCGAGTCAAAGGAAAACCTTCAGGCTGCTCAATGTAGACTTCTTCTAATTCTCCATTCAGAAATGCTAACTTCACATCCATCTGATACACTTTGAATTTCTTAAATGCTGCATAAGCCAAAAACATTTTTACCACTTCAAGTCTTGCCACAGGGGAAAAGGTCTCTTCATAGTCAATTCCTTCTTGCTATGAGTATCCCTTACATACCAATCTTTCTTTGTTTCTGATTACTTCTCCTTGTTCATTCATCTTTTTTCTAAATACCCATTTAGTTCCAATCACATTTTTTGTCTTTAGGTCTAGGAACCAATTCCCATGTCTTATTCTTTTCAATTTGATCTAGTTCTTCTTTCATAGCATTAATCCAATATTCATCTTTACAAGCTTCATGAGTAGATTTAGGTTCAATTTGAGAAATCAAACATAAATGTACCTTATTCCTAGTCATAACTCCTCTGTCCAAACTTCCAATCACATGTTCAATAGGATGATGTCTTGATATATACATGTTAGGTGTCATAGTCATAGATCTTTCTTCAACTATAGATTCTTCTCCAAATTCTTCTTTGTTTTCTTCAGCATGACTTTCATTCAACAGTTCACTATCAGTCTCAAAAAATTGTTCAGTAGTTTTAATGTTAGGCTAAGGGTTAGTTCCTTCATCAGATTCATAATCAAGCAATCTTTCCTAAATTTTAAACATCTCATCAACTTTTACATTTGCACTTTCAACAATAGTCTTAGCTCTCTTATTGTAACATCTATATGCTTTTCTTTTCAAAGAATATCTAAGAAAAATTCCTTTGTCACTTCTAGGATCAAACTTTCCTATATCATCATCTCTCTTAATATAACATTTACTTCCAAAAATTCTAAAATACTTAACTGAGGGTGCATGTCCAAACCATAATTCATAAGGTGTCTTGTCTATGTCTATTATGATTTTTACTCTATTCATTGTATACACTATTGTATCCACTTGTTCTCTCCAAAATGTTTTTGCCAAATCTTCTTCAAACAACATAGCTCTTGCTGCTTCAGTTACTGACCTATTTCTTCTTTCTACAATACCATTTTGTTTAGGTGTTCTAGGGGCTGAAAATTGTCTCTTAATACCATTCACTTCACAAAAAGTGTTAAACTCCTTAGATGTAAATTCTCCACCTCTATCAAATCTCAAACATTTAATCCTCATTCCTGATTCATTCTCAACTTTATTTTTCATGATCTTAAACTTATCAAATGCTTCAGATTTTTCTTTCAAAAATGCAATCCAGATCATTCTTGTAAAATCATCAACAAGAATCATAAAATACCTTTCTCCATAGAATCCTCTAGTCCTAGTAGGACTGCTCAAGTCTATATGAACAATCTCCAACTTTTCTGTAGATGTGAACTTCTTGCTAGGAAATGAGTTCCTTTTCTGCTTAGCCATCACACATTCTTTGCAAATCATGTTAGTAGGCTTCATAATCTTAGGTAAGTCTCTTACTACAAGTGTAGAGCTTACTTTCACAATGTTATCAAATTTTACATGACAGAACCTTCTATGCCATAACCAACTGTCATCAAGCATGTCATCTTAGTAGGGTTCAACTAAAATACATTACCTCTAGTTCTAGATCTTGTTCCAATCAGATTTCCATCTTTATCCTTAATCACACAAGTTTTCTCAGTAAACCAAACTTGATATCCCTTATCAACTAACTGTCCAACACTTAATAAATTATGTCTTAATCCATCCACAAAGTAAACATCATCAGTACTAGTCTTTCCATCAAGAGTAATAGATCCTATACCCTTAATCAAACATGGTGCATTGTTACCAACTCTAACAACTCCTCCATCATAATTGTTAAACTTTATGAACTTTCCTTTATCACTAGTCATATGATATTGTAAGAATTTTCCTAAGGCAAAGAATAAAATCCAAGATCTAGAAGCTCAAGAGATAGCACAAGAGAGACAAAATATGATATGATCAAATGATAAAATAAGAATGAATAGTTGATTGAATGATTGATTACAAAGTAGGAATGCCTCAATATATAGGCAATGTATGATATCTAGAAGATATGCAAGTGATAAGATCACAACTAGACATGGTGGAAACACATGTCCACCAAAGCTGGATCATCCTCCATTGTACATGAAAGTATGTGAAACATGTGCAACAATGAGAGGATGATAATGTGATAAGATCACTAAAGGTGGATCTCACACACAAAGAGGTATGTGATGACACCTAAAGTGGAGATTCTCCTAACCATGTGCTAAAAATAAATGCAAACTCCTAGGTGTCCCAAAGACAAATAATTATGCAAATGCATTATCCTAAGTAAACTTAAGTAAAGTGTAATTAGTAAATACTTAATTACACCAACACCCCCCCTTAAGTGAAACTTAGGGGAATTCACTTAAGCTCACAATGCAAGATGGGTCCAGGCTACTAGGCCATGTTAGGTACCAATGTACAATATGCAAGAACAATGTAATCTCTCATAAAGCAAAGAAAGAGGGAAAACCTCATGGGAAAAACCCTCCCCCCCAAAAATAGATGAATACAAGATGCATGCATGGATGGAGTAATCAAGACCCCCCAATTATGACATACATCATACATATACAATAAAAAATCCCCCCAAAGAAAGGAAACAAGGAGACATGATATCCCCCCCATAATGAGTAATCTCCTCCAAGGATGGTAAGCGCTTGAAGACAAAACATAATCCAATGCCTACAAACAACATTTATCCTCTTAGGAAGAAGATATACCAAGTATTGATGTAAGAAGGCTTCCCATTGTGGATAGGAAGTAGGAATGGGAATCCAAATGAAGTATGATGTCTCTGAAGTATGCCCAAGTATCACCATGTCCTTGGTTGATGAAGATTCCATGAACCAATCATGAACATATCCAATAGAAGAAGGTGACAAACAAGGAACCAATGATAAATGATCCATGTAAGAATTTGGATCAAACTCCAAAGACAAAGATGCCTCCTTAATTGAAGTAGGAAGAGAATCAAGAAAGCCTCCCCTCAATGTAGAATGTACACCCATGATAGATGCACCTGGATCAATGTAGAAACTGCACCAAGAAAAATGAATAATGTTCCTCCCCTTAGGAAGAAAAAAGTCCATGAATCCTCCCCAATCTAAAGGAAGAATACTCAAAATGTATGATGTCTCAGGAAACTAAATAGGAATCTCCAACACATGAGTATGGTCAACCTTAACCATGCAATGTGACATCTCAAGTGAAGTTTGAGACTCATGAAAACCAAAGAGACCTCCTCCAAATTTTGTATCAAAGGATCCACAATCATGTCAATCTTGAAAGAAGGATCAAGTGGAGAATGAAGATGAGGGTTAGCATGCTCCCTCACAACAACTAAAGAAGGATCATCTTCAACAAAGAGAAGATGAATGTCATCAATGAAGTCTCCCAACTCTGATATGTAGGACTCCACAAATAAACCCACAATGTCTGTCAAGTAGTCATCCCATGGAACTAAGTCTGGAAGACAAGGAATATCTTGCTGCACTAAATCACAAGAGTCAATGGCTATAGGAAGACATGCATCATCAAGAGATGTGATCTCAGAAGGAGGAGAAGGAGCTACAACTGGAGATTTTGGACATTTTGGAAGTGGAGGAATATGTGGATCTCCATACAATTCCCAAAGAACAGTCCAAAGACCAAGAATATTTTTTGTCTCATCTTCATAGTCATCAAGGGAATCTATAACATCCATATCCATATTCAAATAGATAACCTTAACAACTTTTGAGTAAGAGTCACAATTGTAAGAAGGATTTTTAGGTCTATCCTCATACAAATAGGGCAATAGGTTATGCTCACTAAGATGAGCAAGAACCAATTCACTCCATTGCTTATAGTTCCATCTTGTCAACTTAATGAAACCATCCATGATGTACTTCTCACATGAAACAATGAGATCAAAAAATCAATGCACCTCCCAAAATGCAATGAGCCAAAGAACCCCCCAAAATAGATGATTTTGGCACTTTATATATAGTGCATGTACAATTGCCACTTGCCAAAATGAATCAAAGTGGACTTCTAATTTTGATGATTACAAAAAAAAATATGAGGCTATGGTAGACTCATACAATTAAGACACAAGACCACTCAAGGATCCAATAAATTACAAGTGCCAAAAGTAGACCACAATAGACCAAATTCTGAAAGTACTATATCTGCTTAGAATTTTTTCAAACTGATACCAGATCTAGAAAGTAGACAAAAAATCATGAACTTTCAAAAAAAATAGCATTTGAAAATGTGTCCATATGAGCCCGAACGAAGCCTCTAAAGTTGTAAAAATTAGAATTTGTGATTTTCAGAAAATATCAGAAACAAAGATCAGAAATCACCTGCACCATTGTGTAGATTGTGAAATTCTACCCCAAAACAAAAAAATTGCTTTGAAAAAGGAGTCCAAATGACTAAGATATCATTGTTTGAAAATCAGCTCTGAAATTATTTTTTCTGAATCATCGTCGTTGTACCTTGAAAATTCAAATGGCTCTAGATTTCTCTTTAGATATTTGATTTGGATGAAACAAAATTTGATTTAGGGGTTTTTGGACCTCCTCAATGTGATGCCAACCTCTGATTTGCACCAGCAAGCTCCAATTTTGACCTGCAATAAAAATCTCTCAAAATAGGCTATACAATGAAACTCCTATGGCTCTAATACCATGTAAGAATTTGCCTACGGAAAAGAATAAAAGCCAAGATCTAGAAGCTCAAGAGATAGCACAAGAGAGAAAAAATATGATATGATCAAATGATCAAATAAGAATGAATAATTGATTGAATGGTTGATTACAAAGTAGGAATGCCTCGATATATAGGTAATGTATGATATCTAGAAGATATGCAAGTGATAAGATCACAAATAGACATGGTGGAAACACATGTCCACCAAAGGTGGATCATCCTCCATTGTACATGAAAGTATGTGCAACATCGTGCAACAATGAGAGGATGATAATGTGATTAGATCACTAAAGGTGGATCTCACACACAAAGAGGTATGTGATAAAACCTAAAGTGGAGATTCTCCTAACCATGTGCTAAAAAGAAATGCAAACTCCTAGGTGTCTCAAAGACAACTAATTATGCAAATGCATTATCCTAAGTAAACTTAAGTAAAGTGTAATTAGTAAATACTTAATTACACCAACAGATGTGAATAACCACTGTCTATAATCCAATCAGTTTTCTTCTCTACTTGGGAAACTAAGGCTTTCTCATCCTTAACATTAGATTCAAAATTTTCTTCCTTAATTGCTAGAAATCCTATGTCATCAAAGTTATCATTATCACTATCACTCAAATGTCTTTCAATTCCTGCTTCAATTTCTTCATCATTTGCATAATAACATTCTTTAGGTCTTCTAGGCTTAAAATTGTTTCTATACTTCTTAACTCTTTTAGGACACTTAGATGCAAAATGACCATATTCTTGACATGTCCAACATTTAAAGATTTTCTTACCTTCTAGTTCTCTTTTCACAAGTAAGGCAATACCTTCTTCAATCTTCTTATCTTCATCAAATTTGGATCTACTTCTGCTGATGTAATCTCCATTCACACTTGTACTTCTAGACAAAGTAGGTTTGATTCTAAGAGTGTTGAATGCTGTCTCCATTCTAGGTAGTTCTCCTGATAATCTCAAATTCATCTCTACTACTTCCAATCTTCCAAGAAGAGTCTCTCTTGAAAATTTTTGTGTACAAGGTATCACTTGTTCAATCATTTGTGTAGTCTTCCTGAATACCGGTGTTAATGTTCTCAAAATTTTCTATATTACTTCATTCTCTATCTTTTCACCTCCACAAGACTTTATTCCTACAATAATTTCTGACATCCTACCAATATAGCTTCTAACAAATTCATCTTCCATCATTCTTATGTCTTCAAATGCACAAATCCAATTATGTAACCTAGCTTTCTTTGCATGTTCATCACCTTCAAAAGTAGAATGTAAAGCTTTCCAAATATCATGAGATTTAATTAAAATTTTTACCTGATTGTATTCATTCTCTGGAAGTGCTGATAAAAGTGTTTCTCTTGCAAGTATGTTACACATGAATAGATCTACCTCTTCTTTAGAACTTGTTTCAAGACTGTCTTCTTCAATTATAGTTCTCTCATTTTTTGTAATCAACCAATAACCTAGTCCTAAACACAAGAGATGTGTTTTCATCTTTTCTTTCCAGCTGTCAAAATTTACTCCATCAAATTTAGGGCTTTCTTTCCTGAAATTGGCCATAGATCTCCTTAAGTTGTTAAACTTTTCTTTCAAGGACCTGCCGCTCTGATACCAATTGTTAGAAAGCAAAGATCCCCAAGATAACTGAGAGGGGGGGGGGAGGGTGAATCAGTTATCTGATAATTTAATCATTTATCTCCAATATCAACTTCAACAACTTTAAACCATATAATCAATGTAGTAATCAACCATAGAAAGATAATCATACACAATGACACAATAACACAAGATATGTTAACTAGGGAACCTCTTGATCAAAAAGTAAACCCCAGTGGGAATGATGCCCACAAAATGATGTACTAATATGAAAGTTCCTTGTGAAAGGATGGACCCTATTAGGATTCTTATGAAATACATTTAGTACATATGAATCTCTATTAGGAGATTTTGAATCCCTGTTAAAAGATTCTAACTCTATTAGGAGTTATGGAAGACAGAAGGACCCACTACCCAAACAACTTCAAGGTAAGATCTTTGAACTCACTGTCCAATAGATCTTAGGATTATTCAACAAAATAATATGAAATATGTTACCTCCTTCACAGTGTGCCAAAACCACACTCTTTGCTACACAAGATCACAAATTCAGATCTCTGTACTTCGCTAGTCTTCCTTCATCACTAAATTAGCTCTTTTCTTCACATCATGCATGTATTCGCATCACAAATCTCACAATTTCATATCACAACTATTATATTCCAAAAAAAAATTCCTTTCTTTATACCACACTCAAATAGTTACAAATGAGTCGGCATACAAATACAAAGTAATAATTTCAAAACGCTACATCAGAATTACACAAAAACTATTGGCTTCCAGATGCAATAACTTTCCAATCGTGTGATCGTGAAGTTTGCAGAGTGAACTACATCACCACCAATGAGTCACAAACTTCCCTTTAACTGTGCAAAATCAGATTCCATCCCGGTTAGGAGATATCCTCCGATTACCAAAAATCACTACTCAGGAACACTGCCAAAACACTGTTTCCACCAAGATGCTTATAACTTTCATGAATGATTGAATTTATTTTTGTGTTATTAACCATAGGTTAATAAAACACCAAATAACATACCATCAACTACACAAAACCCAATTTTCAATATAACATGTGTGCAAAACAAAACTGTGCCTACTTCTCTGCTAAACTCAAGAATATCACTGTGTTGACATCAATGACAATTATAGTCATGAATGCAACAACCATTGCTATAGAATGGTTGCCAATCATCAAGCATTCATTCCTAACAAAATTTTGATGAATGAAATGCATAATGGAGTTTGTGGAGGGCACTATATGGCAAAGACTACAGTCCACAAGATCATCAGGTTAGGTTTTTGGTGGCCTTCACTTTTCAAAGATACCTATCAATTTGTCAAGAAGTGTGATCCTTGTTAGAGGTTTGTAGAAAAACTAAAATTTAGAGGGAATTTGCCACTCTGACCTATTTTTGTTCAAGCCCCTTTCCAAAAGTGGGGTATATATTTCATTGGTGAAATCCCTAATAAGTCCAGTGGTGGACATTCTTATATCTTAGTGGCAATTGATTATTTCACTAAGTGGGTTGAAGTAGTCCCTACAAGAAGAGCAACTATCAAGGTGGTGATAGATTTTATGATGCAGAATATCTTGACAAGATTTGATTTCCCAGAGACCATGGTGGTTGATAATGCATTATGTTTTAGGTCTAAGGAGTTTGTTGACTTCTACAGACACAATGGTATTAAAATTTCATACTCTTTTGCTTATCATCCACAAGGCAATGGCCAAGCAAAATCCAACAATAAAAGTTTGATCAAGATTTTGAAAAGAGTTCTGGATAAAAACAAGGAGGCTTGGGAATCCAAGCTATTACAAGCCCTATGGGCTGATAGGGTTATAATAAAGAAGACAATAGGGTGTTCCCCTTTTGACTTAGTATATGGAATCAATGCAAGACTACCTCAGAATAATTTATTGCAGATGTATCAATTCATTCAAAAATATGATGAAGATGTGGAAGAAGATATGACAGTCAGAATGAATGATTTGGTTCAGCTAAATGAGGTAAGGAATGATGCACATAATAAGAATGAGAAGTTACAGACCTAGTGCAAAGTCTTGTATGATAAGAGGGCTACTCAGAGAAATTTTGGCAGTGGTGACATGGTATTAATGTGGAATGCAAGAATGTAAGACAAAGGAAAACATGGGAAATTTGATCCCATCTAGTTAGGCCCATATATCACTGAAGAAAAATGGGGAGTAGGTTCTTACATTCTAAAGAATTTGATAGGAGAGCTCCTAGAGCTGCCCGTCCATGGTCAATTTTGGAAGTTCTATTTCTCCTAAGTTTTTGAGTCTCTGTATAGTTGTGTTTTAAAGTTTTTGTGTATAGTTCTCTATTTTTGGTTGAAGTTTTGGTTCTGGTCTACTGTAGCAGGAGATTCTAGCTTCTCATTGTATCTGCAGGAGATACACATCCCCAAGCATGAGCCACTATTGGCACAAGTAAAAATTCCATGGCTGAATCATATTTTTTGAGGCTCTGCAATTATTTTTCCATTTTTCTGGCTAAACCCTAGGCAAAGATTTCATAATTCTAGCCATTGGTGGAAATAAACCCTATCTGGTCATGACCCTGTTCTAATTTGTTATTACCTTTTTTGGGCCAATTAAATGATTTATAAAGCATGTGTGCTTTATTTCCTCTTGGCTAGTCGCTTGATCTCTAGACCAAAATAGCATATTCTTTTCCTTTTGGTGACTTCCCAAAATGCTTTGTCATGCAATCTCTCAATGCCCAAAGAATATTCCTTATCCTTTTGAGACTTAGTGATTGCCCTTTTGTCGCTAGGTCTCTAGATATAAAGTAGCAGTGAATTCTTTTCAGTCGCTAGATCTCTGAATCCTTAGGCAGTTAAGTTTTTTTTGTGATTTAGCGACTGTGTATTCACGTAATCTCCCTTTTCTGGCAATTACATCTTTTCTTTCAGTGACCTGGTGAATAGTTTTGTTTTCCTTTGGTTGTGTGATCTTGTGATTTGGTGGTTAAGGCCTTTAGCATTTAGAGAATGAGCGAGGACCATGGATGAGATGTTAATCATGTGCTTGGCACTGATTCTCCAGATATAACTCAAGGTTAAGAAATGTCTCTGCAACTTGGAGATTGCCTTAGTCACATGTTCTCAGGACCTAACCCCGATCAAATAAAGGATTATGAGATTTAGCCAATCTCTTTGACGCTAGATCTCTAAAGAAGGTTGGTTAATATTTCCTTCTTTCAGTCACCAAATCTCTAGGTCAGGTGATTGTTGAATGTCTTTAAAGGATTAATGAAGTTGATGAGACTTAGAGACTATAGTTGCTAGATCACCAGAAGAGAAAAATTAAAAACTCTTGTAGTCGCTAGATCAGGGAATGAAGAAAGTCTATTCAATGAAATGGAGATAGTTTTTAGTCACGTGATCTCCAGATAAAGAAAAAAGGTTAAATGGAGGTATGTTTTCCTTCAGTTGCATGATCTTTGGATAAAATGGTGATGTTCTAAATATCTAGTGATTAAGTGAACATGTGTTTGTAGGATCTAAAAATATTTTAGTGAAAACCCAAATCATTCAGCGACTTGGAGTAAGTCTTCAGTTGCCTAATTGCTACATGACTTGGAATTTATCAAGTGGCTCCATTGCCAGGTATGCACGATTAGTGGTTTCTCATTGGTTGAATGGGATAATGACATGGAATTGTTGTTAGTAGGCCGAGCGTGTATCAAGAAATTGGTATGTCCGCTTGCCAGATTTTTTGATGTGGCAGTTTCTGATTGGCCAGTATGAAAGGTGATGAGGATGTTGTCAGGTGGGGCTACAGTTTCTAAAGGAAGTAAAGTACATGCATGTTCATGAAGATCAGGTGGTTGTCGCTATACCACTAGAAAAAGTTGATCAATTTTTAAGGTCAGCGGTATAGCGACAACCGTTGATCTTGATTAGTCGATGAGATGTCAATGTGGGACCTTTTGCCAGTGGATGCTGACATGCTTGCTTCTAATTGGTCAACAGGTTAGTGAGATGGAAATGCTGATAGTGGGACTGGTGTTTTGAGTCTTCAGGCATGTTAAAGTTCATCATGATCCTATGGTTGTCGCTATACCACTGAGGAAAAATACATGATGTTTAAAGCCAGTGGTGTAGTGATAGTCATTGATTCCCTCTAAAGGATGTGAAGGAGGTGGTCCTGATTGCTAGAGCATGTTGATGTGGTTGGTTTCTAATTGGCCAAAGACTTTTCAAAAGGAGGTTTTGACTATTATAAGGATTTTTGTGAGCCGCCCGATCTGCCAGGAGATATTTTGATTTACGGTCATGTTTTAAACCTCAACCGGTAACTGTTTTCATTTGAATTTAATTTTCCTATAGGGTTTTGGCTAAGGTTTTGAACTAGTAAGGTTATATGAAGTGATGCAGTGGCCATGCATTGATTTCTCTAGACAATTTGCAGTTGGGGAAGGATGTAGAAGGCATGAGGTGTTCTACAAATCAGATTTTGTTTTTGATGGTGTTGTGCCAAGTGAATTTCAAGGTTGAATTGCAAAAAGAACATTCATTGCTAATGGACAGCCAGGTATAAAATCAAATTTGTTGAAAAAGAGCCAAGGATAGTATTGAAGACAAAAGGCAAGGTGGCTCGACTATGAAATATCTCATCAACTCAATCAGTGTAGTTTGTTGGATACAATTGTTTGAGGGATATTGTTGAATACAATTGTCTAATTATGTGTTCTCTTTGATGTCACACAAATGTCATATCAATAAATAGTTTTGTGTGTCTACCAAGCTCAATCGGTCAGCAAAGTAGTTTTCAAGTGTCTACCGAGATATATTGGGTGTCAAAGAAAAGTATGGCAGAAGACAGTGTTAACCGAGATTCCATAGTTATCGAAGGAAAGTTAGTGATTACCAAGCTAAGATAGTGTTAACCAAGCTTCCACAGTTATCGAAGGAAATTTAGTGATTACTAAGCTAAGAAAATGTTAACCAAGCTTCCACGGTTATCAAAGGAAAGTTAGTGATTACTGAGCTCACTCGGTCTCCGAAGGATGTTGTAGAATTCACTGTGGTTACCGAGTTCTCTCAGTCATCAATGAAATAGTTTCAGGATTAATGTTTACCAAGCAAGGTCAGCCCAAGTAAAGGATTTTGTTTATTCCAGCTGACTGTTACAATGATTGTTAAAAGTTGTAATGATTATTAGTGTCAACTTGTTAATCTGAATGAACAATCTGAATGGTATATATATAGAAGGTCAAGTGGTGGATTGTGTATGAGTAAAAAGAGTAATATGCAAGTGTGAAGTTTGTGAGTGAACATGAAAATCATTTTGAAGAAAGGTGTGTGCGAATTTTGAAGGATGGTTAGATATCCTTGAGGAGAAGCAAAGATTTATTTTGATCAAGAAGGATCTAGTGAAGCCGAACAGAGATCTATAATCAGCAATTTAGTTGCATCACTATTTAGGTCATTTCATTGTTACTTTCTTACCATTGTAGTAGTGATTTCAAAATCTCCTAACCGAGTTGGTTTAATAGCCATTTTGTAAATCCTCTAACAAGGTTACAGTTCTATTGAATTGTTTCAAGACCTCTTACAAGACCACTCCTAACAGGGTGATTAAATCCTCTAACACGGTCACACCTAATAGTGTGTTTTGTAACCTTTTACTAGGTTGGCTCCTAATAGGGCATCACTTCAAAAGAGTGAAAATCAGTAACTAGTTACATTGGTGGTTTTTCCCATATTGGGTTTCCACATTAAATCTGGTGTCTCTTGTGTTCATGTTATTTTCTTTATTCATGTATGTTAATTATTGATGAATGCTTAAGAACAGTTATAATTAATACTCACTGCAATAACCAAGTTTCAACATTTCTCTATATGGCAGTAATAAATGATTTAATATGACATCTAAGGGATCTATGGTAATATTTTTGTGGTTAACTGATTCACCCCCCCCTCTCAGTTACTACATCTATATTTCCAACAATTGGTATCAGAGCTTTTGGTGCTTGCAAGAAGGGTTTCAAGGACCTAAGCAAAAGATCAAGATGTCTTACAAGAGATAAATTCCAAGGCTTAACAGAGATAACTTTTCAACATGGAAAGGTCTCATGAGACTTCATCTGGCTTCCATTGGTGATTTAGGATGCAAATATATTGATCAAGAATATACAGTTCCTACTAGCACATTAACTGTTGAAGACATTACAGAGAAAAAGAGCCATAACACCATGATGATAGACATTGCATTAGCTCTTAGCTATGAAGAATTTGATAGGATCAAAGACTTCACAACTTCTTATGAAATGTGGAACAAGCTAAAGAAAATTTATGGTGGTGATGACAATGTGAAGAGAGCCAAAGTAGAAAGCCTAAGAGGACAGTTTGATCAGATGAAGATGAAAGAAGATGAAAACATTGCAAAATATGTTGAAAGGATCAAGGTGAGTGTTAGTGAAATTAGAGCTTCTAGAGGAACAATTGATGATGAAACTATTATAAGTAAGGTTCTTAGAACATTGCTTCCTATCTATGCAATAAGAGTATCTACTATTCAAGAAAGAAGATGTGAACAAAATCACAATATAACTTTGGATGCCTTAGTTGGAAGATTGATAGCTTTTGAATTGGATAACTATGACAACTATGTTCCAACTTCTAAAAATATTGAATCAGCATTTGAGGCCAAAATTTCATTTAAGAAGGGCAAGAAAATCTAGTCAGAAAGTGAAGAATCAGAGGAAAATTCTGATAGTGATCTTGAAGTTATTAAGGCATTACTTGCAAAGAAATATTCTAGAGGCAGAGGTAAATACAAAGGTAAAACTCCCTTAATCTATTTTTCATGTGAAGAAATTGGTCATATTGCAGCTAGGTGCCCAAACAAGCAAAGAAAAGATGAGAAGAAAGGTCACAAGTAGAAATTGTTTTCATTGCTGTAAAAGATGAATCTGATAATGATGAAGATGAGATGGCACTTATCTCTGATATAAGCAAAAATGATACATGGATTATAGACAGTGGATGCTCACATCATATGACTAGTGATAAAACTAAGTTTGAACATTTTGAAGACTATGATGGTGGTAGTGTAAGGTTTGGAAACAATGAACCTTGTTGTATAAAAGGAAGAGGATGAATTTCATTAACCAAAGAACTTATATGTGATAATGCATATTGGGTTGAAGGATTAAAACATAGTCTTCTAAGTGTAGCAAAGCTAATCAACATTGGATTCAATTTTGAATTCATGGATGCGAAGCAAGACTGGTGGATGACAAAGGAAAATTGATTGGTTCAGGAAAACAAACCAAAGGTAACCTATTTTATCTTGATCTTGGTGAATGCTCATGTTTTATTGCTCAAATTGAAGAAAGTTGGTTATGGCACAAAAGGTTATGTCATGTAAATTTTGATAATATGGTGAAAATAAGAAAATTCAAGAAAGTAAGAGGTATTCCTACTTTGAAGAAACCTGATGTTGGTCTATGCAAGAATTGTCAGATTGGTAAAATGCGAAAGACTAGCTTTAAAAGTAAAAACTATCAATCTAAAGATATTTTGGATATTGTGCATACTGATTTATGTGGACCTATTGGAATTGAAAGCTATACTAGAGAAAAATTCTTTATTCTCTTTGTTGATGATTACTCTAGAATGATGACTGTTATGTATTTAAGAGAAAAATCAGAAGCATTTGAGAAATTCAAATGGTATTTGGCAAGAGTAGAAAAGGAAATAGGAAAAAGAATGAAGTGCTTGTGATCAGACAGAGGTGGTGAATTCATCTCCCATGAATCCAATAATTTTTGCATTTAAAGAGGAATCAAAAGATAGGTATCAACTCCAAGAACTCCTGAGCAGAATGGAATAGCTGAAAGGAGGAATAGATCTATCATGGATTGTGCAAGGAATCTAATGATTGAAAAGAACATTGCTATGAAATACTGGAAGGAAGCTATTAGCATTGTAGTTCATACCTTGAACCAAGTACAGTTGAGGAAAGACACATTCAAAACTCCTTATGAGTTATGGTATGGCTATAAACCCAATGTAAGTTACCTGAAAGTATTTGGTAGTAAATGTTACATCTTAAAAGAATATAGAAAAGGAAAATTTGATGTAAAAAGTGATGAAGGAATATTTTTGGGATATTCTTACAAAAGTAAGGCATATAAATGTTTGAATTTTTCTACTCACAAAATCATAGAAAGTGCACATGTGAAAGTTGATGAGTTTGCAGAAAAGACTGAAGAAGAAAGCAAAAAGGAACCAGAGGATTACAAAAGATTTGTTTACATTGAACTTGATACATTGCTAGACACATCTGTCAATAAGGAAAATTCATCTACCAAACCTAGTACAGTAACCGAGTCACAAGAAGAAGTTCAAACCGAGTCACAAGAAATCGAGTCTTAGCCTAAAGCTACCGAGCAAATATCTACCGAGCCCAAGCAACCTGAACCTGAAGATGAAATTCAAGAAGATGACAATGTAACTCATTCAAGAGGCAAGGAACCTGTATTGGCCAAGTGTGTCAGGAAGCATCATACACCAGATCAGATTATTGGAAACAAATCAGATGGTACTATGACAAGAAGTAAACTGAAAGGTACATGTTTACTTGCTAATTTTGAACCTAGAAATGTTAAAAATGCATTGGAAAATGAAATTTGGATTGAGGCTATGAATGAAGAAATAGAACAAATAGAGAAAAATAAGACATGGACTCTTGTACCTAGGCCTAAAGACAAAAATGTAATTGGAATGAAATGGGTATTCAGAAACAAGCTGAATGAAGATGGTCAAGTATCTAGAAACAAAGCTAGATTAGTGTGTAAAGGGTATTCTCAAGAAGAAGGTATAGATTATGGAGAGACCTTTTCTCCTGTTGCAAGATTAGAAGGTGTAAGGACTCTACTTGCATATGCAACACATAAAGGATTTAAGGTATATCAGATGGATATAAAATCTATATTTCTCAATGGTATTCTTGATGAAGAAGCCTACATTGAGCAACCCAAAGGTTTTATTGATCTAGACAAAAAGGATATGGTCTACAAGTTACACAAAGCACTGTATGGTCTAAAACAAGCCCCTAGAGCATGGTATGAAAGATTAAATAACTATCTTATTCAGATTGGTTTCAAAAGAGCTGATGACAACAGTAATTTGTACATCAAAGAAGGACTAGTTAACAAAATTATTTTGGCAGAAATATTTGTGGATGATACCGTGTTTACAGGGAATGATGATCAATGAAAAGAATTTTCAGAGCAAATGAACAAAGAATTTGAAATGTCTATGTTTGGTCAGATAAATTTTTTTGTTGGTCTTCAGATTTAGCAAAACAAGAATGGTATCTACATTACTCAGTCTAAATACATCAAGGAAATACTTAAGAAATTTGGTATGGAAGATTCAAAACTAGTTGGTACACCCATGTGTACAGGACTGAAGCTTACAAAAGATGATGATTCAAAAGAAGTAGATCAGACCTTATACAGATCAATGATTGGAAAATTACAGTATGTAGTGCATACAAGGCCTGATATTGCCTTAGCAGTTGGTATAGTAGCAAGATTCTCAGCAAAACCCAGAGAAAATCACATGATGGCAATCAAAAGAATCTTGAGGTACTTGAGAGGAACTAAAGATTATGGCTTGTGGTATAAATTTGGAGGCAATCTGGACTTAAAAGTGTTTACTGATGCTGATTGGGTAGGAAACATTGATGACAGAAAGAGTACAAGTGGTGGAGCATTATTTCTTGGCAAAAGGTTAGTATCTTGGACCAGTAAAAAGAAAAATTGCACATCCCAATCCATAGTAGAAGTAGAATATGTTGTTGCAGCAGTAAACTGCTCTAATATTGTTTGGTTCAAATAGTTATTGGAAGGCATGAAGGTTGAGATCAAAGAACTAGTTGTTATGTTTTGTGATAATGCAAGTGTAATAAATATTTTAAAGAATCCAGTAATGCATTCCAAAACCAAACACATTGCTATAAAATATCACTTTGTCAAAGAATTGGTGCAGGAGAAGGAAATTGGATTGGAATATGTTCATACAAAAGAATAAATTGCAGATATCTTCACCAAGCCACTACCTAAGGATGTATTCTTGTATCTAAGAGGTAAGTTAGGGGTCATTCCCCTATCCGAGGCTCACTAAATTGAGTTTTAGTAATGCATCAACTGGAGCATGTTGAAGATTAGTTAGTTGATGCAGCGTAGTCAAAGAATCATTGCATATGAATCAGTACTTATGGTACAATGGTATTCACTGGAAGTGTGTTGTCTTTGGCATGTGTTGTCAAAGAGGGAGAGTTTGTTGTCATTTCATGAAATTTCCAAGAAGGTGAATTTAAAAAGTAAAGAGGGAGAGTTTTCAGTCAAAGAGAGAAGTTTGCTGAAAGAGGAAGATGAGAATCAAAATGAAGCTAAGGATATGTTCCTTATTCTATGTTTGTTGTGAAATTTCATTATGCTATGACATGTTGTGTTGCCATCAATGCCAAAGAGGGAGATTGTTGGATACAATTGTCTGAGGGAGATTGTTGAATACAATTGTCTAATTATGTGTTGCCTTTGATGTCACACAAATGTCATATCAATAAATAGTTCTATGTCTACCAAGGTTATTCAGTCAGCAAGGTGGTTTTCAAGTGTCTATCAAGATATCTCGGGTGTCAAAGAAAAGTATGGCAGAAGATAGTGTTAACTGAGCTTCCACAGTTATCAAAGGAAAGTTAGTGATTACCGAGCTAAGACAGTGTTAACCGAGCATCCACAGTTATTGAAGGAAAGTTAGTGATTATCGAGCTCACTCGGTCTTCGAAGGATGTTGCAAAATTCACTATGGTTACTGAGTTCTCTCGGTCATCAATGAAATAGTTTCAGGATTAATGTTTACCGAGAAAGGTCAACCCAAGTAAAGGATTTTGTTTATTCTAGCTGACTATTACAATGATTGTTAAAAGTTGTAATGATTATTAGTGCCGAGTTGTTAATCTGAATGAACAATCTGAATGGTATATATAGAAAGTCAAGTGGTGGATTGAGTATGAGTAAAAAGAGTAATATGCAAGTGTGAAGTTTGTGAGCGAACATGCAAATCATTTTGAAGGAAGGTGTGTGTGAATTTTGAAGGATGGTTAGATATCCTTGAGGAGCAGCAAAGATTTATTTTGATCAGGAAGGATCTAGTGAAGCTGAACAGAGATCTGTAATCAGCAATTTAGTTGCATCACTATTTAGGTCATTTCATTGTTACTTTCTTACCATTGTAGCAATGATTTCAAAATCTCCTAACCGAGTTGGTTTAACAGCCATTTTGTAAATCATCTAACAAGGTGACAATTCTATTGAATTGTTTCAAGACCTCTTACAAGGCCACTCCTAATAGGGTGATTAAATCCTCTAACAAGGTCACACCTAACAGTGTGTTTTGTAACCTTTTACCGGGTTGGCTCCTGGCAGGGCATCACTTCAGAAGAGTGAAAATCAATAACTAGTTACATTGGTGGTTTTTCCCATATTGGATTTCCACGTTAAATCTAGTGTCTCTTGTGTTCATGTTATTTTCTTTATTCATGTATGTTAATTACTGATGAATGCTTAAGAATAGTTATAATTAATATTCACTACAATAACCGAGTTTCAACATTTCTTTGTATGGCAGCAGTAAATGATTTAATAAGACATGTAAGGGATCTGGGGTAATATTTTTGTGGTTAACTGATTCACCCCCCCCGTCTCAGTTACTACATCTATATTTCCAACAGTAGTTATTGTAAACTTTTGAGGTTGTTGAGAGCTTTAGGGTTAAGTTTTCTAAACCCTAGAATGATCAAAAGCTTATTGCATTTCCTTGTATAAAAAGGATTTTCCATGATCATTCGAAGGCATTGGGAGTTTAGGTGTTAAAAAGATAGAATTTATGAAACCCTAGCTTTCAGTCAAGGATTGTAATTTTTGATATCATTTTATCAAACAGTAGAGAAGAAGTAGAGGTTATTCTTATATTGCAAGCTTGCTATTCAGGATATTGTATGCACATGGTGAAAGGTTATACTTAATACAAATCTTAAATCTTTGTCTCTCCTTTACTCTATTCTTTGAATCTTTAAATCTTTGTATAAGGTTTATGTGTATGTATTGGTGCTTTGAGTTCCAACCTTAGGTTAGATTAAATACTGCTCAAAGTGGAATATGTGTTCTTGGAATTTATTTGAAGGATACTCATAAGTAGGTAAGAGTTGGGATATTTGTATTTATGTTTAGAGGCTGTTTCTTCTTCAGACACCATTGTATTCATTTTTCTCTGATATTTTGCCCAATGGATAAGGCATTGGACTATATTCTCCTATCTTTGTGTTGAGAAGAGTGATTCAAACTTTGTGATCCCAAAACATTAAAATCATTACCAGTATTTTACTTTTATTTACATTTATCAGTTGTCCTACTCAGTAATGGAGGGTTAACAAACAATAGGTTGTTTTTTAGTACTTTCTCACTATTATCCTTTACAAGATCCAATATTCAAGAAAGGGGTAGAGTTATATCTATTGGATCAGGTGCACCCGCCTTGGTTTTACAGAGCCAAAAGCAGAAGAGGGTATTATTGTCCCTATAGTTGCTCTAGTTACCTATAGATTGCTCACATTTGGAACTAACTGTATACACTTAAAAATGGCTTCATTAATTAATTAAATATTTATTATTTAATTACTATTGACTTGATAAATTAATTAAATATTTATTATTTAATTAATAATTATTCCTCTATTTATTAAGTAAATTATTCAATTTATTTAATAAATTCACTATAGTCTAATTCTATATTCTAAGTCTTCTAAATAGTCTATTAAAGTGATTTAATTAACTACACAATAACCTAAATATGACTAAGTCTTCTAATTCACTTCATCCACCTAGTCACCTAACACATCACCTTGGCTAAAATAAATAATTATTATTAATTATTTATTCATATTTATCCTCACCCACACATGTCCTATTCTTAAGGGCTATGTGGCCTCATAGGACTTGGTCTCATGACCACATGTCCTCTCAACAACCAAGTCAAGAGACATTCCCTATTCCTAAGGGGCTTCTCAAGCCACCTCTAAGGGTCAAGGGTGACTCATAGGACACTTGTGCAAAGAGTCCTCATGAAGAAAAGGTCTCTCCCTCTTTCTCTCTTTGGTCTTTGTGAGACACTTGACATGTGTCTTTCCCTTCCACCTTCTTCTCCTCCATGTCAATGTGAGAGGAACATCATCCCTATTCTTCCTCTCACATTCCAACTACATCCCCCTTTCTCTCAACTCCTTTAAGCAAGTCAATCCTAGCCCTAGGATCTTCCACCTTTCATTCTCAACCATAGGATTGTGCCACCTAGGCCTAGATCCTCCAAAACTCTATAAAAGGAGCCTCATTTCTCATTTAATAGCTAATAGGTATTTTTGATAACAAGCATTCAACCATCCAAGCATCCAAGCATTCAAGCATCCAAGCATTAAAGCAATCAAGCATTCCATAGCAATCACCATTTCATTTGCATTTCATCCATTAGTTTGCATAAGCTATTGTGCACTCAATTTCATTCAAATCTCCACACTTTGGTAGCATCTTGGGAGAAGGCTTCATTTTGGAAATCTGAGAGCTGAACATCTTCAAGAAATCAAAGCTAGGAGGACAATGGAGACAGGTTGCATGGTAGGTGAAGGTAATTAAATTAGTTTAATCATTTCATAGTTACTTTGCATTCTTCATTGTGTTTGGATTAGATAGATTCATTGGGTTTAATAGTTAATTTATCATTTCTAGTTGTTAGACATCTAATTTGCATATATTTTTGGTGCTAGAAGGAGGGCCCAACCGGGCTTTTCACTTTCAATTTTTAGTTTTCCGTGTGCAAGTTTTTCTATAGGTTATTTCTGTGCATTTTTCCATGATTCCTATGCATCTGTTCATTTCTACTATGCATCCATTTTCTGCAACCACAGGCATAAACTTTCCATCTGGTTTTTCCTCTTTGTCATATTTGTTGTGCATTCATTCAACTATCTCGCGCATATATCCATTTTTGTTGCGCATCCATAGTAACTGCGCATACATACTAGCAAACTGTGCATTCATTAAACTGTTTCACGCATACATCATTCCTGTGCATGCATCCATACTTGCTGCGCATTGATTTAACTGTTCTGTGCATTTACCAGCTTCTGTAGAAAAACTCAATTTTCTGTTAGATTTGTTTTTAGCTAACATTTTAACAAGTGTCTGTTCATTCTGGTAGTTTTTTTTAGGCTATTTTCTAGGACGTAATTGTGAAGACCCCATTGCTAAAAAAAATAATTTTCTAACAGTTTGATTGCAGATTGCCAAGGGGTTTGCAAAATAAACTATAATCTCATTTGGGTTTAAAATATGACATGTTTTTTCTTTGTGTGTTTTCCTTAGCATAGATTCAAGTGTCTGTTGTGTTTTTCTTAATAGCATATTTGTAATCCCAAAATTATAACAACGTATCCTCTCCCCATGCCATTCATGGACCTTGGGTGTAAGAGAAACTGTTATAATTTTTAGAGGGCAGTCTTTGGTGGGAAAAGAGGTACTCACCCCAAGGAACGACCCAACCGGTAACAGGCTAAAGCCAAGCCCTTCCAAACTAGTATATAAAAAATGCTAATATGATTAGTCTCACATTAGATAGGTGTGAATTCATTGTGGCAATCAAAATCTCCTCTAGTACCCCAGTGGTGTGTTAAAGTCGTACTTAGTAGAGGTGAAAGCCTTGCTTTGAAAGTATTGGGAGAGCCCCCTTAATTGGGAAAATGACTTGATCACAACCACCTGAATGGATGTCCTTATTAACAACCTTTGTTTAGTGGCCAAAAACCTTCTATTTGCTGGCTCAAGGGGTCACCCAAGCCCGTGAAGACACCCCACATTACTCATGGTTCATAGTAGAGATAGCAGTTCTTTGGGAAGTAATGACCCATTGAATTCAGAACTTGGTGTGCCTAAGAAGTGAGTGCACTGTAAGGAGGAGCCCGTGCCTCCAAGTTCCTAGGCTATCCACTATGGATTTGTGTGGCTGGATTTTATTATCCTAGTGGGGATTCAGTAGATATCGTCCTTGCCAACCTTAGGATTGTAAGCATGTTTGTGCATTCATACTAGATTAAATTAGATTAAAATCATCTTTGTCTTGTGTGTGTGTTTATGCATTTTTACTTTGCCAAAAACCAGAAAACATCAAAAATTTTATTTTTTTCCAAATCATCCAACCAGCAAAATCATCAAAAATTTGACAACCTGTGCATACATCAAATCTTGTTGCACATACGATCTCTGTTATTGCGCATTTACATTTATCAGATTGCATCTGTCAAAATTTGCTATGCATTTGTTTCATTTTATTGCGCATATATCACACTGTCCTATGCATTTACAACAGAGAGCATTCCCACTGGCTTTTGGAATTTCAAAATCACTTTTTCAGATACCCATTTTCGTCCTTAGTAAGATTCTAGAAAAACAGTCAAGTTACATAGACCTCTGATTTCTAATTTGACCACTTTCATCACTTTTCATCATCATTCCTTCCTCAAGAGTCAACAAATCACTTTCTTCCAATCTTAAGATTCTCAGTGTGGTGTTGAAAATTTACCTTATCTATCAGACTTTGATCTTGGTGAGCTTATCATATCAGGATATATCATCCTTAACCATCAAGCTTACTTAGATTATTGTTTCTTGACACCAATTTTTAGTACTTATCATATCTTTTCTACCAATCATTCTCCATATCTTTTTATCAAAAATCTTTCATCCCACAATCAATTTCATCCATTTTATGGTTCAAACTCGATCTCAAAAACTCAAACAACCTATTAATCTAGAATCCCTAGACAAAATGGAAGGCAATACCAGCAATGAAGAGAATCCTTGGCCCAAAGAGCCTCCTAAGAAAACTCAGCCTCTCACATTTGATGATGAACCTACTGATGAGGAACTTAGGGATGCTGCACAAGATCCTAAATTTTCCCAAGTCATGGAATGAGTCTTAGGCTTGGATAAAGAGATGTATTTCCTCATGCTTGCTCAACAAAGAGCTAAGTTACCAAGTGATTTTGATGTTACCTATCTTAGAGAACCAGCTCGTATGAAAAATCAAGATATCCTTAAAGGTTCTCAAGATCCTCATGGAGCAAAGGAAATCAATCAACAATCCAATGCTTCTCAAATCAATCAACAATCCAATGCTTCTCAAATCAATCAACAATCCAATGCATCCCATAGTGATCAACAACAAAATGTTTTTCAAAATAATCAGCAATCCAATGATCCTCAACATACTCAACAGCATAATGTTTCCCAAAACATGCAAGGAAGCACATTATCTTTGGATCCAGTCCTACAACAAATCCAGATGCTTCAACAACAAATTTGTGATATCCAAACTGGATCATCAACTAAGAAGTATTCTTTGGATGATATATGTCCTTATCCTTTTGATAAGAACTTAGCAATGATTCCATTCCCTCCACATTTTGAGGTACCAAAATTTGACAAATACAAAGGGAATTTGGATCCACAAGACCACATTCATGAGTTTTGTGCTGCCTGTATTGAAGTCGCTCATAATGACTCTTATCTTATGTGACTATTTCCACAAAGTTTAGGAGGACAAGCTATGGAATGGTTCTCCAAACTACCCTTGGGCATTAAATCTTTCAATGAGCTTTTGGACAAATTCGTGACTCATTATTCATATAACATCAAACATGAAGTCACTATGCTTGATCTTTGCAATACACATCAAAAGAACGGAGAACCCTTCCTTACTTTTTTGCAAAGATGGCATCAATTGTTTGCCAAATATCCACGAACGATTCCTGAACAAGAAAAGATGGATATTTTTGTGCATAACCTTACACCAGAAATGAGTTATAGGTTACAATTGCAATGTCCACCAAACTTCAATAAGCTCATAGAAAATGGTATCAAGATTGAGGAAGCCATGGTCCGAAAAGGTGAGATAAAACTTTATTCCAAAGACAATGCTGGATCCTCAAATTCAAATTCCAACACTTATAATTCCAATTCTAACAATGCCAAATCAAAATATTGGAATAAAAACAAAAACATTGTCAATGATAGAATTGTTGATAATCATAATGTCCAACCAACAAAACCTCTTCTAAATCTCACAAGTACAACCAACGCTACTCAAGCTACATACAACAATCAGTCAGCAAATCAAAATACCACCAAGGATTCACCTAAACCAAGATTTCCTTTTATCTCACCTCGAAGAAACTTTACTCCTTTAGGGGAATCTCTTGAATCAGCATTACGGAAGTTAATCACCAAGAAACTCATCACGCTTCTTGAACTAAAAGATTATGAACCTAGAGTGAAGCCTTCTTGGTGGAATGGAAATGATTATTGTGAATTCCACAGAGGAAAAGGACATATAACCAATGAATGCCAAAGGCTTAAAAATGTGATCCAAGACTTAATCAAAAGCAGTGAAATTAGTGTTGATGGACATGTCTCGAATGAATCACATACGGCCTTCAAAGATCCACTTCCTGAACATGAGAAGGGAGGTTCTTCCAACAATAAGGGTGACAACCAAGCCAATTATAATTCCACTCCCTATTGATATGTTGGTAACATTTCTGACTGTCATCCTTCTACATATTATGCCAATGTCATTACCATAAAGGGAAAATCAGAGAGTCAACCAATCCATGCTAATACTCGTGCTTAGGCTAAGGTTACTCTCCAAGGAGTCTAGTCTAAACCAAACACTACTCAGAACAAGTCCGTTTATGTCCCAAAGTCTATCCCAAGTACTTCCAACCAGTACAATCTTTTGGAACAACTTAAGAAAACACCTACCTAGATATCCTTCTTAGAGCTTTTGCATCTTTCTCCATCTCACAAAGATATCCTTGAAAAAGCTCTCTTAGAGACCCAGGTTCCAACAACTCTAGATCCTGATCAATTTCAAGCTATGGTGGGCCATTTAACAACCCCACACTATTTGTCCTTTACTAAAAATGATGATTTAGCCATTACCCAACCTCATAATGCTCCTTTACATATCGAAGTCCTTGTCCAGAATCACAAGATCAAAAGAGTATTAATAGATGGGGGATCTAGCTTGCATATCTACATGTTAAAGTTAGTCCTTGCATTGGGATTTTTTGAGAATGTCATTGATCCAAAAAAGAAAATCACAATAAAAGCCTATGATGAGGAAGAGAGATCATCCAAGGGGTCCATTGTTCTTCCAATTAGAATTGGTCCTATTGTCAAAGATGTATCTTGTCAAGTTCTGGATATGGATCTTGCTTATAATATTCTTTTGGGAAGACCATGGATTCATTCCATGCACGCTATGCCATCAACTTATCACCAATGTATAAAATTCCCTCACAATGGTCAGGAGATCATTATCAAAGGAGATTCTAATCCTTTTCAATATTGTAGCAATGTGAAGATTTATGATTCTTTGGTTCCCTATAATCGTACTGGATCTTCTACAACTACACCTGGTGACCCTAGTAATATAGCATCAACTTCTAAATCAGATGGGATCAAGATAGATATCAAAGAAAGAAGTATGGATGAATATACTTTAGGTCAAGCTCTTTGTATCACTAAGTTACCTTTATCTCCCAAATCATATGGTAGGTCTTTGATCACTAAACAACAATCAGAACCCCCTTCCACACTTTTTTATAACACATTTATAAGTGGGGGCACAATATCCAAAGAGGCAGCTGAGCGTAATGCAAATTATTGGCTTAAGACACAAAAGATTGAAGAGGATACTAAGCATGAATATATATCACTTGATGTCTATGGAAAAGGGTATACTTTTCTACAAAAGATGGGATATCAAGGTGTTGGACCTCTAGGGTTACAAAGAGAAGGTGTTATAAAACCAATTTTGCAAAATCCCAATTATCAAAGAGACACTACAGGATTAGGATATAAAGGAGAAGGACCACAAGAACCAAAAGGAAAAGCAAAAATACCACCTTTTCATGAGACATCTAAAGCGCCTGCCTTACAATTCAAAAAGCATGGTATGTATGTAGATCTAGAGAAACAAAGGATAGCTCAAAGAATCATTGATAGACTTGAAGATAATGATGATTCTGATTCTACTGATTATGAATGGGATTCCTTATCTGATGGAATTGAAGAAATAGGAGTCAATGTTGTCCATAAATATAGTAATGATTACCATGAGGGCGAGAGTTCAATGAGTGACTCACTAGGATTGGTCCCACGTAATACTACTCATGTTGATCATGAGCGAAGTGAGCGTTATCTTGTGATAAATGATTCGGATGAGAGTATGGAAATAGACCTCGTTGATACTATCATAAACCTTGACAAATTTTCCATCAATACCATCTCTACTTTTGAAACTGACCCAAATGATCCAATGCCCCTCGTCCATCCTGACCTTATTGATTGGGATTCTCCCGATCACCCAGAACTTGATGTCTTCCATAATGATGATGTGATCATTAACTATCTTGGTATCGGGGATCATTTACCACCAGGGGATCACAAGTTGGGATTTTCGATAGAACTCAATGACATGGCCTATTTTGGAGAGAGTGCCAATCCTTTCAGTCATAAAAATATAAAAATAATCAACAGATCTAATGGTGAAAACCACTCAGTGGCAATATTAGATCCAAAAATAGTAAAAAGAAAAGATGCATCTGATGGTGAAAACCTCTCTGAGGCACCTGACAATGGAAGGATTGACACTCTTCCCAACTATCTATATCGAGAGCAATCTGCCATTCTTATAGAACCAATAGTACCACTTAACATTGGAACAGAGGAGTCTCCACGCATCCTCAAAGTAGCAGCATCCTTGACAGAATCAGAGAAAGAAGCTTTTGCAAAATTCTTTAGAGAACAACAAATCAACTTTGCTTGGTCCTATGCTGATATGCCTAGTTTGGACCCCAATCTCATTATGCATCATTTATCTATCAAACCAGGTGTAAAACCAGTTAAGCAGAAGCTTAGAAAAATGCATCCTCACATTGCTCTAATGGTGAAAGCAGAATTGAAGAAGCTCCTAGATGTTGGATTCATTCAAGCTATTGATTATGATGAGTGGATTTCAAATATTGTTCCAATTTCAAAACCAAACAAGTCTATCAGGATTTGTATTGATTTTTGAGATCTTAATAAAGCTTGTTCAAAAGATGATTTCCCTTTCCCAAATATTGACATGATTGTTGACCTAACAGCTGGGCATGAGATGTTATCATTAATGGATGGATTTTCTGGCTATAACCAAATCAAGATTGTGCCAAAAGACCAGGAAAAAATTGCTTTTACTTGTCCATGGGGTACATACTGCTGGAATGTGATGCCATTTGGCCTAAAAAATGTTGGAGCAACTTATCAAAGAGCCATGACTATGATCTTTCATGACATGATGCATACCATCATGGAAGATTATGTTGACGACATTTTAGCAAAATCTAAAGATAGAGCTGGTCATTTGAGAGTGTTGGATAGAATATTCACCCAGATGGAAAAGTATCAGATTCAACTTAATCCAAAGAAATGTGCATTCGTGGTCACATCTGGCAAACTGTTAGGCTACATTGTGTCAGCTAAAGGCATCGAAGTAGATCTAGAAAAGGTTAAAGCAATATTGGAGATGGCTTCCCTGACTAACATTAGTCAGCTAAGATCTTTACAGGGGCATCTACAATCCATCCAAAGATTTGTTTCTCAACTAGTAGATCGTAGTCATCCCTTTCAACATTTGCTGCATAAAAATATCTTATTCCAATGGGATGATAAGTGTGAGGAAGCTTTCAACAAAATCAAGTAGTATCTAGTGAATCCTCCAATTCTGATGTCACCAATTCTAGGTGAACCACTATTGCTCTACATTTTAGCCATGACAGTCTCACTAGGTGCTCTTCTCACTCAGCAAGATCATGAAGGAAAAGAAAAAGCCATCTACTACATCAGTCGCACTTTAGTGGGATATGAGTTAAACTATTCCCCTATTGAAAGAGCATGTCCGGCTATTGTCTTTGCTTCACAGAAGTGGTGACATTACATGTTGTCACATTCTACTTAGCTTATTGCAAAGATTGATCCTTTAAAGTATTTGTTAAGCAAGACTGCATTGACAGGTAGGTTGGCTAAGTGGGTCATGCTACTTAGTGAGTTTGATATTGAATATGTAGACAGGAAGGCTATCAAAGGTCAAGTGATCGCAGATCAACTAGCTAATGCTCCATTAACAGATGACCAACCTATAAACATAGAGTTTCTTGATGCTCATATCTTAGCTTTGTCTACACAAGCATGGAAATTATACTTTGATGGCTTATACACTCAACAGGGTTCAGGAGCTGGTATTCTTTTTATCATGCCACAAGGATACACTATTCTGAAATCTTTCAAGTTGTTATTTCCTTGCACCAATAATGTAGCAAAATATGAGGCTTTGTTGATTGGGTTAAAAATGGCTTTACAATGAAACGTATCTAAAATAAATGTCTACGGAGATTGTCAGCTGATTGTTAACCAGGTTAATGATGATTACCAGACCAAAGATGATAAGTTATTGCCATATAAACATATGGTTGATGACTTTAAAAATTATTTCTCTATCATCACTTTTGAGTAGATTCCTCGGCATGAAAACAAGGCTGTCGATGCCATGGCAATGATTGCTTCTTTATTTGATATAGAAGATACCAAGGCTCATTTTGAGTTCTTGGTGGAATCGCTAACTTGTCCTGCATATGATGAGCCTGATACGAGTATTATATGTCATCTGATTGGACATGACTCCCCAACCTATGGAAAGATCTATTCTTACCTCAAAGATAACATTTTACCTCCCGACCTATCCCATAATCAAAAATGAACTTTTCTCCACCAAACCTCCCGCTATATCTTAATATTCGACACCCTTTATTGGCGAGGTTTTGACGGTACTCTCCTACGATGTCTCGAACATGATGAAGCTCAACTTTCCTTACATGATGTGCATGAGGGTATTTGTGGGACACATTCGAGTGGTCCTTTGGGTAAGAAACTCATGCATATGGGTTATTATTGGCCTACCATGGAAGCAGACTCCTTTCATTTTGCTAGGGCATGCAAGAAATGTCAGATACATGGAAACCTTATCCATGCTCCAGCACAAGAGTTACATCCTTTTACAACTACTTTTCCATTCAATCGGTGGGGACTCGACCTCATGGGTGCTATCAATCCTCCATCTTCCAACAGCCACAAATGGATTCTCACTGCCATAGAATACTTCACTAAATGGATTGAGGCCGTTCCATTACTTACCGCCATAGGGAAACAAATCTCCATGTTTATCTTAAACTATATCATTTGCAGATATGGTATACCTATGTATCTTATCACTGATCATGGGAAATAGTTTCAAAACCAAGACATGGATGACTTGTGTGCCAAATTCCACATCACCCACAACTATTCCACCATCTACTATCCTCAAGGAAATGACCAAGCTGAGGCATCAAACAAAACAATTGTTAAAATCCTACAAAAGACTATCAATGACGCTGGCCATGACTGGCATCTCCAACTTAATCCTACCTTATGGGCTTACCGTACCTCCATCCGTACTCCTACTGGAGCCACTCCATACTCCCTTATCTATGGATCTGAAGTAGTCCTTCCCTTGGAGGTCGAGTTGCCTTCACTTTGTGTTACTCTCAAAGATTTAATTCTTGATGAAGAGTATAGAGTTGCACGTTTGACTGAATTGGAACTCCTAGATGAATGTCGTCAATGCACCTATGATCATTTGAAAGTTTATCAGTAGTGTTTGTCTCGTCATTACAATAGCAAGGTAAAGATCAAATACTTTCAGCTGGGTGACTTAGTCCTTCGAGAAAATCCAAAGAATCAATAGCACCATGAAAAGAAGGGCAAGTTTGAACCTAATTGGTTAGGACCTTTTGTGATTACATCAGTCTATGGTTTTGGAGCCTATCAGTTATCTACACCTGAAGGGGATCCCTTGGATGAACCTCTTAACAACATCCATCTTAAGAAGTTCTATCCCTGAAATCCCAATGCAAGGGGCATGTATATAGTCTGTATATATATTCTGTAAATAAAAATAAAATAAAAATAAAAATAAAAAAATCACAAAATCAAAAGAAAAAAAAGAAAAACTACAATAAAAGCATATGGTGAAAACTTGGAAATAGACGCTATGTGTGACAAGTTAGCTCCTCTATCTATTAGGATTCTTCTAGTGTATCCATTCATTGTATATATCCATAATAAAATAGTTACTCAGTCCTTGTCCCCACCATGTATATATCATAATAAAATGGCCAGTTCATACACCATCCATTGTATCTATCCATAATAAAATCCCATCATAGCTTGATCTTTTTTCATGGTCTTCATCCTAGTCTTGTCGTGTCTTTCTTCATCCATAATAAGTCAGTCCATCACCTCACTGGGGGCATGTCCTCGACCTAGTTTGGGAAGTGGATCTATGATAGTCGTGACTCTTAGAGGACATAATGGAGTTATTTTCACCAGGCAAGGCAAATGCAATCAAATGTTCTTTCATAATGGTATCTTCATGTTGAATCAGCATCTATGATCTATCTTTCGAATTGTGACTGCTTATCTATACATCTTGACCATACATCATCATTTGAATTGATCAACATATCCTAAATCAATCTTTTTGGCAAAAGAAATGTATATTCATGGAAGGCATGTTGGAATGATTTGTTATAACTTATGCATTCATATCTAGATTTCATTGTTATCATGTTTCCTATGCTATTCTGGGATATCTTTGACATGAGTTTGAAACTCCCATATGTCATTGATTAGAATGGTCGGGATGGGGCATGATATTTTCTTTGATTGTTGTTTGTGGGGTATTTTCTGATGAAATTGAAGGAATAAGTAATTGGGGTGTTTGTGTATAAGTGCCTTCATCCATTTCATAGTATTGACAGCATGCAAATCATGTTGTTCTAAACAAATGCTATTTGTGGTGATATGCCATCACATACCTCGACTCCAAATATTTGTTCCCCGATGGAGGGGGGGAATATTCCTTATCTGTTACACAAATGAAACTCAGGTCATCTTGGTTCAATTATACCTAGATGCTTGTCAAGTTTTCAATATTAAACTCCATACAAAAAGTGCTCAGGTCATCCTGGTTTAATTATACCATGATGCTTGCATCTTCTTGCACCATAATGAGCTCAATGATGAAACTCAAGTTCCAGTTATTATGAAGTTCTAAGATGCTACCTAAAGTTTTGGAGATACATTCATTTCATATTGCATTTCATTAAAATAGTTCATGACTTACATATCAATGCTCCTTTTATAGAGATTTATAGGTTACCTTTCTTATTAGGTTATTTGTTCTCTTAGTATATTCTTCTTGTGTCAGATACATTGTTATTTAAGTTGAGGACATTTGGACAACCAAACATATTATGACTTTTTGCATTTAACATTTAGAGACATATGTTATCTTCATTAGGAGTGTTCATTTATATATAATTTGATCATTTATTATAGCTATTGTTTCATCTCATTTTCTTTTATCATGTTATCAGTTCTTACATTCAATCATCTTAGGTACATTATCATTTATTACATTAGATATCATTTGCATTACACTATCATTTATTATACATTATCATGCATTTTTCATCATTTATTTATTATCCATTTCCACATTGTTCATCACAACATTGCATTGATAATCACATAGCATTAGTAAACTCATTTAAGACATACATTCTAAGACATACATTTCATGCATATTAAAGTAAATCATCTCATCCTGCATATTTCAGTACACACATGTATATAAATCATCAAAGAAAATCATGATATAACTGCATCACTGTATATATAGCGTCAATCATATAGTATCCATCATATAAAGTCCATAGAACAACAAAACTATCTGAATGTCCAATGATATAAATCAATAACAATGTGTCCATGGTCCATGTCCATCAAGTCAAAATATAATGATACAATGAATCATAATGGTACAACAGTGTATACAATGCTCTCTCAACATCTATGAACCACTGCCTCCAGACTCTGTCTGTCACTGTCTATGGGATGCAATGTGGCCTTGTGTTGCTGCACTCCCTGATGCTGAGGATCCACCCTGACCTCCTGAACCTATCGATGCTCTAAGAGGGCATGATGACACACCCTCTCCACCAGCTAGTGCTCCTCTATCATGCACTACTATCCTCATCACCACTAAGCTCTCCCTATAACTCTTGATCCACTGATCCCTCAGGACTGCCTTTCTGTATGTCTCTCGCCAGTAGGATATCTCCTTCCTGGCATGTATCATGGCTCTCATGATATCTCCATGGGGACCTAGGTCCTCTATCCTCTGTAACTCATCTAGTAGCATCTCAGACTCCTTAAGTCTCTCAATCGCTGCATCCTGCTCATGTCTCAGGACATCCATCGGGCACTCTAGCCTCTCTATTCGTCTCTCTAGACCTGGCACCCAGTCTGCCTATACCTGTGTAATTGCTAGTCTGACTAGTGGTGCATCAATATCTGGCTCCTCCTCAATATCTGGCTCCTCCTCGACCATGTCTCTCTATAAATAGGGATCCTATCCCCCAATGTCCATGTCCACCTTCTCATCTTGTGCCTATACATCTGGCATCTCAATGTCAGCCTCATCCTATATATCACCCTACACCTAACCACCCTGGCCCAATAAAACATCTGCATCATCTTGTGCCTACCCCACCTATCCTTGTACCTATGGTCCCTGTACCTGTGCAGCTGGTCTCTATACTGGGGCAATTGGAATCTATGCTGGAGGGACTGGTACCTGTAGTGGTACTCCTGCAGCTGGTTGTCCTGGCTATGCTGGAGGCTGTCTCTATCCCTATCTACCTAGTGGTGGCATTAGTCCTCTCAGCCTCACACCACCTTCTCTCATCTGAGGTCCTACCCTATCCCCTCTCCCTCCATCTCCACCACCATCTCCACCATCTCCATCTCCTCCTCCATCTCCTCCTCTCCCTCATCCCCTCCTATCTCATCCTTAGAGTCTCCTCCATCGTCTCTCTACCAGATCTCTCTCTGGAGACCTCACTACTGGATCTGTAATCCGCGAAACTAGAAAATCCCTCAAAAACTATTCCAAATCCATAGTCATCCCAGGATCGACAACTGTCTGCCTCATAGACCATGCCTAGAATGGTGCATCCAAAAAATCCTATCAAGCAACATCGAATGATGCCATGGGCCCCCAGTCTCATCTCTCCTGATGCGTACGCGCATGCTCTGTCACTCCCTGTGGCATGCCCTATATCCTACCAAACTAGCACAGAATGTGGCTAACCAACTATCGCTCAATGATAAAGGGTGTCTGTCTTATCAACCACCATGACTCAAAACAAAAACCAAGCTATCGCTCATCATCCCACGGCTCACACCCTAGGTAGGGTCTCCATGTCACTATGTCTAGTGTGTCAAAGGTATACCACCAAAACTCTAAATGGCCTAGTTTTGCCAGAGACAAAATTGAGGAGTATAAATGAATATAGAGCTACCCTATGCCCCAAAATCTAATAGCCACTGGTCGCATAACTGCAATATGCTCCCATGCCCAAACATGGAGCAGTGTCACACCTGCTGATAATGATTCACCCCTATGGTACACCACCTAATGCATGTCATGATAAAGATGTGCTAACAAACACATCCCCCAAGTATATCAGGTCCCCTCCATCATCTACTGTAATGTGCGGCCTTATCTAATTGCAAATCTGTGTGACCTACGATCAGGGCATACGAATCCCCCAATGGTGCTTGCTAGAACCACTAGTAGAGGGTCATACAAATTAACCATATCCTCCCAACTAATCTCTCCATCCTCTATATCCTCATCCTCGAAGATGGCTCTGCACTCTGTGACTCCACCGTGTCGATCGTACTGCACTAACTCTCCAGTGATGGGAAGCTGGAGGATGCGATAGACATCCTCTAATGTCACTATCATCTCCCCTATCAGAAGATGGAAGGTACTCATCTCTGAGTGCCATCGCTCTACTAATGTTGTCATCATACTTAGATTCACTTGAATCTCAGGCATGTAAATCACATAGTAAAGTCCCAATGCTCCAATCAACAGTCTATCTGTCTCTGAAAATGCTGGTCTCAGATTTTGTGTGATAGGATATCTCTCCCATGACATCAGAACATCTGTGATATCCTCCTATTCAAGTCAACAACAATCAACCTATTAGATTTTGATAAATTAATCTATCAATCTATCTATCCTATCATATCAAATATAAACATGTTCTTATCACATGTTTCAATAGATAATTCTATCAATTATCTATGTTCAAGATTGGTTAACTAGCGAACATGCTACAATGTTGCCTATCTTGATCAAATCGATCACAATCAACCACCGACAAATCAAATCAGCTTATCAACATCAAGTTTGACCTAATTAACTATCCATTATAACCAAATTTTACCACCTAACACATATGAATAGCATTGAAACATGCATGTGCAACTTTCTTTCACATTTGTGCAAGTTTTTATCGATGCGCAGTCTTCTTCCACATTTGCGCAACATTTATCGACATTTTCACAGCTTTAAACATTTGTGCCATTTTATTGAGCATTTGCGTAGCTTTTCATAACACATGTGCAGTAAGTACCTATGCACACTTTTATTTCATGCTTACACAACACTACCATTCTCCTAGTATGAATGTGCCATTATCCTTAACGAATGCGTAAAAAATTTGAATTTCTATGTAAACGTCACAAGTTGCTACGCATTGATGCACCACAACTATGCATTCGTATTCCACCTAGAACAATAAAATTTTCTAATCTAATTCTACCATTTGATCTACCCTAAACATGCCAAAATTCTACATTAACACGCATCAAATCATGAAATTACGAAGGAGGATTGAATCACCTACCGGCTCACCCGAATCGGGTGGTCGCTGGAAGCATCTGACCCTCTCAAAGCGGTGATCTGACAATGGGAACAACATCCTGGTGGCTCTGCTCTTCTCTCTCTTGTGCTCTACTCTCCAAATGACAAGTGTGCACAAAGAGCCTATTGTGGACCCCTAAGCCCTATTTATAGCCTGTGGACTCTATATGCTTGGTGTGTGGACCCTATCTGCCATTTTTCTTGTATTCCACCCCATTTTCCTCCATCTTTTCTACCATTCTTTCATGAGATTGATTAATCAAAATAAAAAAATCATATAACACAAATTATTCATCAATCTCTCGAGGGGGCATGCTTACGTTAGACATTGTCTGGGGTAGGGGCAAAAATGCTTGAAATTTTCTTTGAAACAATCTGATACACACATTATTTCAAAGAGGGGCAAAATGTATACACTTAAAAATGGCTTCATTAATTAATTAAATATTTATTATTTAATTACTATTGACTTGATAAATTAATTAAATATTTATTATTTAATTAATAATTATTCCTCTATTTATTAAGTAAATTATTCAATTTATTTAATAAATTCACTATAGTCTAATTCTATATTCTAAGTCTTCTAAATAGTCTATTAAAGTGATTTAATTAACTACATAATCACCTAAATATGACTAAGTCTTCTAATTCACTTCATCCACCTAGTCACCTAACACATCAACTTGGCTAAAATAAATAATTATTATTAATTATTTATTCATATTTATCCTCACCCACACATGTCCTATTCTTAAGGGCTATGTGGCCTCATAGGACTTGGTCTCATGACCACATGTCCTCTCAACAACCAAGTCAAGAGACATTCCCTATTCCTAAGGGGCTTCTCAAGCCACCTCTAAGGGTCAAGGGTGACTCATAGGACACTTGTGCAAAGAGTCCTCATGAGGAAAAGGTTTCTCCCTCTTTCTCTCTTTGGTCTTTGTGAGACACTTGACATGTGTCTTTCCCTTCCACCTTCTTCTCCTCCATGTCAATGTGAGAGGAACATCATCCCTATTCTTCCTCTCACATTCCAACTACATCCCCCTTTCTCTCAACTCCTTTAACCAAGTCAATCCTAGCCCTAGGATCTTCCACCTTTCATTTTCAACCATAGGATTGTGCCACCTAGGCCTAGATCCTCCAAAACTCTATAAAAGGAGCCTCATTTCTCATTTAATAGCTAATAGGTATTTTTGATAACAAGCATTCAACCATCCAAGCATCCAAGCATCCAAGCATCCAAGCATTCAAGCAATCAAGAATTCCATAGCAATCACCATTTCATTTGCATTTCATCCATTAGTTTGCATAAGCTATTGTGCACTCAATTTCATTCAAATCTCCACATTTTGGTAGCATCTTGGGAGAAGGCTTCATTTTGGAAATTTGAGAGCTCAACATCTTCAAGAAATCAAAGCTAGGAGGACAATGGAGACAAGCTAGATGGTAGGTGAAGGTAATTAAATTAGTTTAATCATTTCATAGTTACTTTGCATTCTTCATTGTGTTTGCATTAGATAGATTCATTGGCTTTAATAGTTAATTTATCATTTCTAGTTGTTAGACATCTAATTTGCATACACTAACCACTCCTTAATATCCATCATAGGTATATTGGTATCTCATGAAGTGTAAAATCCTATCCAGGAACCAACACATCAGACTAGTAAAGGAAGATAGAGAATTCAACTTGTGTGAGATCTTGTGCACATAATTGATAGACAAACATCAAAGTTATCAAACATGACAAAATAAAGATATTCAAGTTTGGGTCCCTAATCATCTATATGTACCTTCATATAGTTGGAAGAGTTTCAGATTTGTATTTGGACAAGTCCATTCAAAAATGCCTCAGATATCCAACAAAGCATCCACATAAAGCACACTAAGAGACTATGTCTCATTGGAATTGAAGACCTTTAGAGCTAAGATGTAGATGAGGTATAGGATTCTAGAAAGCATTGTAGAGAAACACAAGGATACAATATGATTTATGGTGGAGATTGATACTACATGTATGGAAGCTGTTGAACCAAGAACTAAGTGATTCATCCACTTGGCTATGAGGTAGAAGAACAAGTCCTTGAAACATATATGCAGGTACTTCTGACAGCCCCCAAAGATCCTAATGAACCTAGATGGGGAACCTATGAGGAAAAGACCAGGGAAGTTGATGCAAAACTTAACAGTGCTGCAACTAAAAGAAAATTTTCTAAGGTCACAACTGAGATCTTGAGAATACATGGTGTGTCTCAAGAAGACCTTGATAAAGAAAGGGATGAAAAGATTGCATTAGAATTAAAAGATGCAGTAGTAGAGGAAGAAAAAGAAGATCCTAAGTTGAAGAAGATGAAAATTGAATCAGATGATAGTCAAAGGGGTAAAGAAGACAATACTCCTTCTGCGCCCTTAGATACTATTGATCTTACCACTCCTCCGGAGTATAAGCCTATAGTCAAGAGAAAGAAAGAAGCTAGCACTAGTCATCCATCCTTGCGAGCATTAAGGAGAAAGAGAAACATTCAAGCACCTCCTAAGGAAGGATTTAGACTAAGCCTTAAAGTTTTGAGCTCAATAATTGTTGATGAGGGCATAATTGATCAAGTAGAGAAGTATTATGACACATACAGTGAGATTGACAAATAAAAAATACATAGTATGATTGTCAAACATACGATCAAGTTCAAGAAGACAGTCCTTGAGTTGAAAACCTCTATTCATAATAAAGTATGGGATATTTTAGTAAACCTAAAGAGACAAGAAAATGAGGAGGATCTAAGGATCAGAGAAAAAGTATTAGATGATACTCTACCAGTATGCTCTAAAGAAGAAGTGGCATTGATATTAAATCTGTTAAAGCCGCACTTAAGGAAAAAGATGAGAACTCTTCACATTATGAAAAAATACTATGAGATGATAATGAAGGAAATAGAGAAGGCCTTTGAAAAGGTTTTATTAGAACAACAGATAAAACTACCTACTGCACCCATCACCCATGCACCTAGTAAGCAAGACAAAGAAGAAGAGACCTTCAATGTATCAATGACAGGTCCTCAGGACTCAGCACACATAGCACAAACTCAAATAAAGGAAAACAATTTTGCACCCATCTCAGAATCACATGAAGGCAGCACTATTATCATAGATAATGTGGAAATATCCATGGCAGCTATTGATAAGGATTTAGACAAGTTTGAGGAAGCATTTGTTAGTACTAAAGAAGCTGAAATCTTATGCAACAATACACCTCCAACTCAGCAAGAAGAAGCACTCATAGAAGATGTATCTGAAAAGAAAGAAGAAGATACTTTTGTTGATCTTGCAAAAGTAAAACTAGAAGTGATGGACAACACTCCCATCACTCCCTCCTCAACATTGTTGTCAAGTTTGACACCTGACACAAGTAGTTTTGACTCTTGGAAAGAAGAAGACCTGATTAAGTTCAGTGTCTTGGCTATGGAGATGGAAAAAGAAAAAAAGGTTATAGGAATCCTATCCTAGTAGAATCAGTGAATATTTTGAATAGTTTACTACTAGAGGATAAGAAAGTGTTAAAAGTACATTCGATTGATGATGTGAGTTCAGTCCTCTCACAATTCAAAAGCAATTTTTTCAGCCTAGAATAATCTACATCCATAGTAGCAGAAGAGAAGTACTTAAAGAAGAGATTGAATGAGTTGATGAGAAACTTTGCACTAGACGTGAATTCTCTTAAGTTTGGTCAAGCATCCCTGAAAGAATTTTTTGATGAAGGAAGAAGGATCATTTCAACATGCATGGATCAAGACAAGCTCACCAATGCTCATTTCAAAAAGATAAAAGAAGAAGAAGCAATGATTGAGCAGGTAAAGAACTCAGTGTCAGAGACATCCACTGATGTGAACATGTGCAACAATGTCTACCAAGGATAGTTAGACAAGATTGAGAAGGAATAAATAGAGATAACAATGATAAGGTCTAGACAGACTTAGTTGAGGAATGGTCTTGCGCCCTCTTTAGACATCCTCAATCATAATATAAAGGAGATTGATGCCACCATGGTAACTTATGATCATGGTCCCATCAGTGACTTGGAGAAGATGGAGAAGCTTCAATATGCATTATGCGCCCATCTCCAAATAGTTAACTCTTTGATAACCTTTTGGAAGAAGGAGATCTAAAACCTTAATATTGCATATCTAGATGTTTTCCCTCTATGAGTATGTATAGATACAATTTTTTGATGCACCTTTGTCATTAATATCAATGGGGGAGTTGTTTATAGAATATGGAGCATATATATGTATAGGGAGATATAAGATTATGTATAAAAATGTATAGAAGACAAATAGTTTTTGTGTAAAGGAATAGTTAGCAACTTGGCCATATTCCTTTGTTGCCATCAATGAAAAAGGGGGAGATTGTTGGAAAGTTTTCTATACTGAATGATATGACTTGATATAGTGTTTTCATTATGGAAAAAAAGTCATATAGCAGTTTGGAGTTAGCGCACTTAGTGTAAAGATCAGAATTCAGTTAAGTGTTCAAGACTAGACAATGTACAGAGTTCCTGCAGCTCAGAGCATCAGCACAAGTGTGTACGGATGAATTATGGTATGCACCTTGGAAGTTAAATTTGTTAGAGTATACTTATTATTACTTTATGAGAACATAAGTAGATATGAAAAGATGTAAAAGTTATAGTCAATTGAAGTTACATAGCTAGTGTATGCAAGCAAAGAACAGAGAATAGAGCCGATAGTTAGCATTTTGGTTTGCGATTATAATTTAATGTTGTAAAGGCCATGCACCCATTGTATTTAGGTTTTAGACATGTTTATATGTATAATTGTAAGCACACTCAAGCCCATTCATTTGGAAGCATTGTTTGTAATTAGTTATAGGTCCGACCTAACTATTTTGTTTATATGAGTGTATCAATATAAGATACACCCATTGTATTCGGCATGGAAGTTGTAATAGAGTTGTGCTAAGAAGAGAAGAGGTATGCAAAGATAGCATAAGATGTATTAGAGATTTTCTCAAGGTCAAAGCATCAATGTACCAAAAGAACTGATCTGACAAGTAGTGTCACAGTGAACAGCTCACCTACAGATATAGTGTATATTTGAAATCAGAAGGTTGTAGCCTTCACCATTTGAGCAGTGAGCTCTAGGACAGTGAGTCCACTCCCCTAATAGGGATCATTGTAAAAGACTCCTAATAGGGTCTGAACCTTAACAAGGTCTACTGTACTTAAAGCATTGTAAAGCTACTCCTAAGAGGGTAAAGGATCTTCTAACAAGGATCACAAAACACTAGTGCAAAATGTTAGTGGGTATCAAGTACCACTGGGGTTTTTATCTATGTGGGTTTCCTCGTAACTATATTGGTGTCATGTGTTGATTTCATGTTTCATATTTATGTGAATGTTTAATTCAGTACTTAAGCATTTAAGTTCAGCATAAAGATTAAAGTAAAAAATTAAATTCAGTGAACACTAATTCACCCCCCCCTCTCAGTGTTCCCATTCCCAACACAACTCTGCAAATACTCAACCCATTTCATATGTCTCTGATTCAACTTATTCTGACTATCCAAATACTATGAAGCCTTATGATCAGTATATAGCACAAATTCACTCGGTATCAAATAATGTCTCCATTTCTTCAATGCTTGAACAATAGCATAGAATTCTTGATGATACATAGAATATTTCCTTTTTGCATCATTCAAATTCTCACTAAAGAAAGCAACAGGTTTACCTTCTTGACTCAGTACAACTCCTATCGCACTTCCACTTGCATCACATTTCACTTGAAGCACCTTATTGAAATTAGGCAATGCCAAAATAGGCAATTCAACAACCTTTTACTTCAGAGTCTCAAAACTTGTATCAGCTCCATGTGTCCACTTAAATTCTCTTTTATCTCCTCTCATAGTCTCAGTCATAGCATTACAAATTGAACTGAAACTCCTAATGAACTTTTAGTAAAAACTTGCCAAGCCATGAAATGATCTTACCTCACTAGTAGTCTTAGGTGTAGACCAATTCAAAATATCTTCAACCTTCTCAGGATCCATTTTCAAACCATCAGTTGAAATCACAAATCCCAAATACACAATCTTCTCTTTTATGAATGAACACTTTTTTAGATTTATCAACAACTTTTCTTCTTTCAATCTCTGTAATACTTGTCTAACATGCAAAAAATGTTCATTTATGGTCTTACTGAATATCAAAATATCATCAAGATATACAATCACAAACTTACCCAATAATTTCTTCAAAACTTTATTCATCAATCTCATAAAAGTACTCGATGCATTAGTTAAACCAAAAGGCATAACCAACCACTTATACAAACCTTCTTTTATCTTGAAAGTAGTCTTCCATTCATCACCTTCTCTTATTCTGATATGATGATACCCACTTTTCAAATCAATTTTGGTAAAATTACTTTGCTCTACTCAAACTATCCATTATATCATCCAATATTGGTATAGGAAACCTATATTTCACTGTTATCTTATTGATTGCTCTGTAATCAATACACATTTTCCATTCTCCATTCTTCTTAGGTGCCAATATAATAGGTACTTCAGAAGGACTCAAAATTTCTTTGATCAAACCTTTATGCAACAATTATTGAATCTGTAAGTTCAATTCCTGATTCTCGGTAGGTGTCAATTGATGTGACGCCTTATTCATTAAACTAGCTCTAGGGATAATATCCATGCAATGATCAATGCTTATCTTCTATGGAAAAAGATCAGGTATATTATTAGAAATGATTTCACTATACTCAATGAGTAACTTATCAATATCCTCAGGGATACTATCCTTTGTTTTCTTACTTGGTTTGTTAGGGATCACAGCAAAACATTCATCATTCTTCTTCAAATCCTTAACAAACTTTCTTCCTTCCATCAAGAAAACTTTCACAGATGTGCAAACATTACTAATAGGTTCTTTCATAAAAGGTAACAAGATTTGTCTTCTCCCATAAGCCCAAATAGTATATTTATGCAATCTCCCATCATATATAGCATGTTAGAGTAATTATATTTTACACTTATTAATTAAATCACTTCGATTTAATTAATTAAGTTATTCATTACTCTATTTACTTAAGCTTTCTCTTAGGTGCATTATAATTAATATCTTTATTAATTATAATGTCCAACCTAGCTTTTTTAGGCTTTAGGGTTTTGTTCACCTTTATAGGTTGAACCTTGTAAATCTTTTTTCATTAACTTGGATCATAATTTTGCTCTCACATTTTGAGTAACTTCTGAGTTTTGCCTTTTTCATCTTTTTGCTTCTCTCCTGTAACAGGTTATTTGCATGCATGTATTATTGGCATTATGTGGATTTGTATCTCTCAAATCCTACATGGTATCAGAGCTCCCCTGCTGATGCCTGTTCTGGTGTTTTTGAAGCAAGTTTTGAGGTTAAAGGTTTCAAGTTTTTTGAAGATTTGTTTATTGGAGGCATTTTGGGCTCCAACTAACCTCACCAATGGATTCAGAGGATAATTTAGATGGATTTTGATATAAAATTTGACCACATTTGGGCACCAAAGCAATCTGTGGCAATTTTTTTCTAAACCAAGGTTGTACGAACTTGGCATGATTATCGAGGTATGAGATGCTGAGATCCAAGCGCAGAAGGTATGAAGGTGATTTTTTCCTACATAGGTAGTTTTGACCATGCAATGGGTAGTTTTTTGGTGTTGCAAGGGTTTTTTTTTTTTTTTTGAAAATTTCAGCGTTTTCAAATTTTTTTCAAATGGTATCTAAAATTGAAGTGTGATATATCGTTGGAAAGATGTTTCTGAGCCTAATCCAACCATGCTAGTTTTATTTTCAAATTTTTCCATTTGATCATCTATTTTTGGTGTCAAAGTGGAGGCATCTGAAAATCAAGTTTTTTTTTCCTTTATTTTTTTGTGTGTTTACATACTTATTTGAAGTGTACAGGAGATAGTATAATACCTTGTGGGGGGGTGAAAATTCTATTTCTATCATTTATTTCAAAGAGACCTTTCTACTTCTGTCTCTTAAGCAATTTGTTCATATATTCTTCTGCTTCAGTTTCAAAAATTTCATAGCCAAGAGGGTCAATGAACTCTACTCTAGGTTCAACTGCTTCAATAAATATAAAGTCAGTGTCAACCATAAAACATATCTCATTCTTATACTTTTCAACAATTGACTAAGGGATTCTTGATCTATTTTTCATCAAATTTTGAAATATTTTAATCACTAAAAATGCACTCTCATTGACCTTGTCAATAAGATGTCTCTTGAATACTATGTTTATCCTTTCCATTGTGGTCTTACCATCATTCCAATCATCACTAATTGTAAATGGAAATCTTCTTAACAAATGAAAAAACATATAAGTGATCAATGATGAGAATCTAAACTAGGAGTTCTTAGTCTTCTTTATCTTCTCCAAGTTCTCAAATAACTAAATTCTCAAGATTTCACACATGTCTACTTGTATCTTGTCAACACACATCAAATAGGCTACATGAATCATTCCAGCGACCATGTCATCTTCTCTTGAATTAGCACAAAATTTAGTTGCAAGGATCTTGCACAAATACCTAACATCATCCTGTTGTATCTTGCTAATCACTATACCTCTGCCATTGTAAGATGATTTAGTGTTGTCTAATACAGTTTTCTTCACATTCTTTTCGGTAAATGGTATGACTCCAGAATTAGACAAACCAGTTACTTCATGAATTAGGTCTTTTGTAATGTCTATCACTCTGTCATCTAACAAAAACTTTCCATTATGTATTATGCTCAGAATTATCTTAGTGCATTCTTCATCATCAAATTCATACTGTAAAGAGTACCTTATGATTTCATTATCCTTCAAATGTTCAAACCCAACTCTCAATGACATATCCTGATTGTAAAGTTTCTCATATTCCTTAGTAAAATCACTATCACTGAGGGTTTCAATTTTACATCCCAAATAGCTTCTAACATTCTCTAAATGTAGAACTCCATGTCATACGGATGATAAAGCCAATTTAGGGTCTTCTTCCAAGGGTTCTACTAGTTCCCTTTTAGTCTTAGGTCTGATCTTATCTCTTACATTGTGAATCAATGAAACATCCATATCTTTCGCAAATTCTCTAACTGACAGATAGATTTTCTTAGTAAAATATAGATCCGGCACAAAATTCTTTCACCAAATCCTTGCAAACTGCTTCCAATCATTGCTCCTTTGATCTCCTTAGTACTTGTATTCGCTTTAATGATCAGATAATACCAATCATAACCTTTTAACCTTTCAATCTCATTAGATTCTAACATCACATTCAATTCTTTTTCTGCTTCTTTCCAAAAAGTTGTTCTTGCTTACCTACAAAACTTAAAACTTCTTGTGATCTTGCATAACATCATATTATCTTATGTGCTCTTAACTATAGTATCACTACATCATATACTACCTTGCATCAACTATGCAAGACTCAATTCATCCTATATAAAATTCTACACTATCCTAAGTTCCTATTCTACTGCATTTTTCATGAATTAAGTACTTTGAGATGGATTAGGGGTAAAAGTACAAACCTGTGTCACACTTTTATAAAGGAAATGGACAACAACATACAAATTTTTAAACTTTGACGATATAAAAGTGGCATTTGTGTTTAGAATTTGAAGATGATGTAAACTAATGAAATGTGTAAAATTTGATGAAGTTAATACTTATAATTTTTAAAAAAAAATTTGAACAAAATTTGACATAGTTTTTTAATTTTTGAAGTCCATTTTTTTATTGCTGAAATATGCTGAAAATCTAGGGTCTAGTCCGCATTATCAAATTTTATGCAAATAATATTTTTTTACTTTGATTTCATAATATGTTTTAGATGACATGTATAGCTAGTGCATAAAAAAAGAAAGATTGCATTTCAGTATATATTTTGTCTGTTATAACTATCCAAAGTCGGTGTTACCCGAAATCAATAGTTTTTAGTCCGCGTTAACTTTTTCCTATCAAATCTACACCATTTAAAAAAAAAATTACATATTATTGAAGAGGACTCTCTCCTCTAGTGTTAAATATAAAGTTTTAATTTTTCTTACATGATTTGATATTTTTAATATTTTTCAAACGAGTGTGTTCTTAAATCTTAAAATACCTACTTGAAGTAATTTCAATTTATAATATATTATATGGAATCAAAACATGATAAAAATTATATGATTATAATCCTGACTCCAAGCTCTAGAAAAGCCTATTTTTAGATTTTATAGAAAGGTAAATTTTGATAGAGAATCGAAGCCCAGAAGTGAGAACTTCTGAGTCATCCCAATTTTTGCTTACTTGGCTGCCATGTGGGATGCCACATAGACCGGTTCGGCCGAGCCGGATTCGGCCGAACCAGGTTCAGCCGAACCCGGTTCGGCTAAACTTAGGAGGTTCGGCCGAACCGGGTTCGGCTGAACCCATGACTAGTTTCGCGACCAAACCCAGTCACATGTGAGCTAAGCCCCTAAATTTCAATTTTACTCGCTTTTTTTAATAAAATCAATTTTTTTTAGTTTTTTATATAAAATGAATTTTATTTTTTTAAAGTTTTTTGAGATTTATAAATTATTTTAATTTTATTTGTAAGATTTAAATAGTTTTTATTTTAAATTAAGTGTTTTTTAATAGTTTTTTTTAATTTATTAATGATTTTTATTTGATATTTAGGTATTGCATGTGAAATTTATTCTAGATTTATATTTATTAATGATTTTTATGACTTTAATTTTATTCAATTTTTTTTGTTAACAGGATTTTGGTCAGTATTTGATATACAGGTTTACAAATTTTAGCTCTGATATTGAATTGAAGAATTGTGAAAGCTTTGGAAAACTTGAATCTGAACAGTTTTTGCAAATGGGGAATAAAAGAAATAGAATAAGAAAATATGATCGAACAAAGGTTGACAAAAAATATCAGAAAATAGATAATCAAGATCAACCTGTTGAAGTTCAAGAAGATCAGCAAGAACATATTGATATTGAAGAAGATCAACAAGAACCTATTGATATTCAAGAAGATGCAACTGAAACAGGGGAACAAATTGGTAGTTCCAGAGGTGGAAATATATCTTTTGGCATGGGCAATTTGAATGAGATGAATGAGGATTCACTTTTCAGTCAACTTTCATCAGAAGAAATGTTATCTGAAAGTACAATTAAAAATCATTGCAAAAAACTTTGGGATGAATACTTTGAAAATAAAAGTATGGTTGGAAGAGCTCAATTATTTGTTAAGTTATTCAGGAAAAAAGAAATGACTCCTGTTTTGGAGTTGTTGGGTGTTGACAACAAGAAAAACTCACGAGACAATGTAAATCGAACAATAGTTCAAAATTTGCAAGATGCATTGAATAGCATTAATAACTCAAGTCGAGGAGTTGATTTAAGTGCTGCACGTAGAGCAATTATGACTACTTTATCTAGTACGAGGTTGACATAGAGAAAGCAAGTGAATTCAATTTCTGATTTACTGAATGTATCTAGAAGAACTATTCAAAGATATATCAGGAAGATAAATATGTTAGATGAAAACATTGAACACAATTGGGTAAGTATTTGTAGGCTTCCTCAAAAAGACAGAATTTCTAAAGATGTAAAAAAACTAGTCATTGAATATTGGACTGCTCACTCTCATGTTTCTTCTAATAGAAGAGATACAATACAGATGAAAGATGAAGAGACTGGTATGAAAATTGCACATCCAAAACATTTTATAGATACAATACAAAGTGAATTATTTGAAGAATTCAAGAAAGAATTTTTAGATGTGAAAATATGTCAGAGAATGTTTGAGAGGTTGCGCCCTTGCTTTGTACGCATAAATAAGGTTTGTGAGACTTGTTGTTGTCGAAATCATGTTGAGTTTCATCTATACCTGCAATCATATAAAAAAGTTATGGCAGTTCTTGATTCAAATATGGTCATCCCTGGAAGTACGACACAATTTGTGAAATCTATTTTATGTGATAAATTAGAAGATTCAGATGAGTTCAAAGTACAATGTATAAAGAATTCATGCAGCGATTGTGGAGATTTGCATAAATTTCCATTGCAAATTGACAATATTAATGTTTCAACACCAGTTTTGTGGAAAAGATTTGAATATGAGACATATCAAACAACGAGCGGAGATGAATCCAAAAAAATTGTTTTGAAGGAGAGTGAATTGCCCTACCTTGAGTTTATGACCAGATTTTGTACTCTCATTTATCCACATATCCAGCATTGTCATGGTGCACGATGGCAAGCTAAACAGTTTCATGATTCGAAAGATTGTTTTCCACCTAGTTGTATTCTTTCAATTGTAGATTTTGCTAAGAACTATACATTTTCCCCTCAAAAAGAGCTTCAAGCTCAATATTATCATTCTGATCAGGTTGCAATATTTGTGCAAGTGACCTATAGACATGCACAATATGATTTGAATGAGGTAGAAATTCCCGATCCAAATGAACACATTATCATCAAGGAGGTTCATTTCTATATCAGTGATGATAAGGTTCATGATAGGAGCTATGTGGCTCACTGTTTTGCAATGTTTTTTGAAGACATTGCAAATCGTGGGATAAAGGCTTCACAACATTGGATTTGGTCTAATGGTTGTGTAGGTATGTGTATTGATACTTCAATTTATTTTTATTTTCATTTCATTTTTTGTTAAATCATTAAAGGATGACATGTAGGTATGCACATGTGCAACTTAATTTTGCAGGACAATTTAAATCTGCAAAAGCCTTTAATTGGCTAGCCATGCAACATGCTAGACATAATGTTAAATTTTTGTGGAACTTCTTTGAAAGTGGACATGGAAAAGGAGAGCACGATGGAGCAGGAGCATGTGTGAAGTGTGCACTTTGCCAACATGAACTTGCAGGTACACATGATGTTCAATAGTTTTATTTATATATATATATATATATATATATATATATATATATATATATATATATATATATATATATATATATATATATATATATATATATATATATATATATATATATATATATATATATATATATATATATATATATATATATATATATATATATATATATATGAATTTCAAATAATTTAGATGTATTTTCTTTAAACTGATAATTCAAAAATATACATAGGTAACATGATAGACAATTCAAAGAAAATTATTGAATGGTGTCAAAGTCATTTTGCTCCTCGGGACACCAAATACAACAAACGTTATTTTTGGGAAGTGAAAGGTAATTTATATTTTGTTACATAAAATTTTAATTTCATGTTCATGTCTATCTTTTCACAATTGAACTGATTTAAAAATGTACAACTTTTATTTCATATTTGTAATAGATATAGACCGATCAAATCCTTACAATTGTCAAAGAATTGTTGGTATTAGAAATTTACATCAATTGATCACTATAGGACTACACTGCTGAGAACTTGTGGGTGGTGTAGTTTGCTGAGCACTATATGTCTTGACAAATGCAGGAACCTCCCCGAGTGACATCCCACTAAGTATCTGTATGGTCTGATATGCCAAAAGTAAATCACTAGATAAACATGCGCTCGTGTGTCGCAAATGGTCCATATCTGATATAGCTACAACCTCTAGAGGAGATGGTATGTCAACTATATCATATAAGTCACCACCACTACATGATGCACCAGGTTGTGTAGGTGTAGGAATGGCTGAACGTGAACATAACACATATCTTCCCACACGATCAGATGACATCTCCCGAACCTATGTGGCGATAGTAGCTATGCTAGAATACACATCAGTCCTCAGCCTCTCATTTGCCACAACCCCTCCTGCTACTTCCAAACCTTTTGGTACGACCAAAAGGTTTGGACCCACCCTTACCTGCTTATCAGTGGGCACAGGGGCATCAGGTGCTCTAAACCTGTCATATAATCTACCCTTCCCCTACCCAACATAACTGGGAATATCTGTATAATCAACATCCAGATGCAAATGAAATTTTGCATATAATTGTTTGCAGAAATATAGTGGCAACTCATCCTTCTGGGGCCACTTGTGCTGCAAGGCCAACCATCAAGGATATATGAAGGGTCCCACAAGATCATCCTCACATCTTGTCACCATATATCCTCTCACCTTCCTCTTCTCTAAATAATGAGGAAACATACCCTTCACCATAAGGGTGGTAACAAGTGTATCAATGGTGTTGTACTTCATAGTGCCAGTGACACTGCGAGACAAAGAAGTATAGAATCCATGAGCACTAATCTCATCATATGGGTTGTATGATTGAAAAGTGTCAATCATACGTAACATCTCATCTCTAATAACATTCACCCTATCCCTATTAGGGATAGTGGTGGATGAAACTAATGTCTCCTCCAAAATCTGTAGTGCTCCTCGCAATCTGTCAATAGTATCTGCAAATAACTTCTATCTAGCCTCAGCTGTATCAGTTGATGCATGAGAGCTGCAACTATGAGCACTACCACCCCCCCCATGGACACTAGCCTCACCAAAATCTATGAAAGCTCTACCAGATGCCATGTGTAATAGATAAACAATCTGAATATATATATAGAGATCACTGCATGCATGTACATACAAATTTAAGAAACATACATGTTACAAATTTAAATGTGCATACATGAACTACAAATTTAAACGTGCATACATGAACTATAAATTTAAACATGCATATAAATTAGTTATCTAATTACATGTTATCTAATTATGTTCACTAATATTGTTAGATTAGTAATTATGTTCACTAATTAAGGTTAGGGTTATAACTATGATTAATTTGCATGTGAGTATTTATATTGGGTTTTAGTTTACAAATTTATGGTTTTTTAAGGTTGAGGTTAGGTTCTTGATGTTGAATATATTTATGTATAGTTGGGTTAAGTTATCTAATTATCTAGTTATGTTCACTAATTATTCTAGTTATCTAATTATGTTCACTAATTATATTCTAGTTAAGTTATCTAGAATTATCTAATTATGTTCACTAATTAGATTAGTAATTAGTTATCTAATTATGCTATCTAATTACATGTTCACTAATTATTTTCACTTAGAATTAGATTAGTAAAATTGTTAGATTAGTAATTATGAACTCACTAATTATGTTGACTAATTAAGGTTAGGGTTATAACTATGATTAATTTGCACGAGTATTTACATTGGGTTTTAGTCTACAAATTTATGGTTTTTTAAGGATGAGGTTAGGCTCTTGATGTTGAATATAATTATGTATAGCTGGGTTAAGCTATCTAATTATCTAGTTATGTTCACTAATTATTCTAGTTATCTAATTATGTTCACTAATTATATTCTAGTTAAGTTATCTAGAATTATCTAATTATGTTCACTAATTAGATTAGTAATTGTTAGATTAGTAATTAGTTATATAATTATGCTATCTAATTACATGTTCACTAATTATGTTCACTTAGAATTAGATTAGTAAAATTGTTAGATTAGTAATTATGAACTCACTAATTATGTTGACTAATTATGTTAACTATGATTAATTTGCACGAGTATTTACATTGGGTTTTAGTCTACAAATTTATGGTTTTTTAAGGATGAGGTTAGGTTCTTGATGTTGAATATAATTATGTATAGTTGGGTTAAGTTATCTAATTATCTAGTTATGTTCACTAATTATTCTAGTTATCTAATTATGTTCACTAATTATATTCTAGTTAAGTTATCTAGAATTATCTAATTATGTTCACTAATTAGATTAGTAATTGTTAGATTAGTAATTAGTTATATAATTATGCTATCTAATTACATGTTCACTAATTATGTTCACTTAGAATTAGATTAGTAAAATTGTTAGATTAGTAATTATGAACTCACTAATTATGTTGACTAATTAAGGTTAGGGTTATAACTATGATTAATTTGCATGAGTATTTACATTGGGTTTTAGTTTACAAATTTATGGTTTTTTAAGGTTGAGGTTAGGTTCTTGATGTTGAATATAATTATACATAATTATAGTTCAGTTAAGTTAAATCTAATTATATCTAATTATGTTCACTAATAATGTTCACTAATTAGACTAGTAAAATTTTGTTAGATTTGTAATTAGTTCTCTAATTATGTTCACTAATTATGTTCACTAATTACATGTTCACTGATTGGGGTGTAGGATTAGGATATCATCAAGCTTAGGGTAAATACATCATGTGGTTAGTAGTATGGTCAGGGTTAGGATTTTGATTGTGGTTAGTGTTAGGATCAAGCTTAGGATCAATGTTAAGATTAAAATTTTATAGTTAGGATTTAGTTTAGGTTTATAATTATGGTTTACCATTTCTAATTATATTTTATCATTTATGGTTAGGGTTTAGCATTTAATGAGTATATGACTATGGTTAGGGTTGGGGTTTAGGCTTTTGGTTATAGTTATAGTTACATTTAGGATTAAGTGTTAAGGTTTAATGTTAGGGTTAGGTTTATTGTTAGGGTTAGAATTATGGTTACACTTAGAATTGTGGTTAGACTTTGGATTATAGTTAGGGTTAGGGTTTTGGTTATTGTTACAATTAATATTTAGGGTTGTAGTTAGGGTTAGAGTTAAAGGTTAATGGTTACAATTACGAGTATGATCAAGGTTTAGGGTTACAATTTGTGTTAGGATTATCTATAATATGTTAGGGTTCTAGGATTAAAGTTAGGATTATAGTTAACTATGTTCTTAAGTTTAACTATGATTAACTATGTTCATTATGTCAACTATGTTCTTAAGATTAACTATGGTTAACTATGTTCACTATGTTAACTATGTTCTTAAGATTAACTATGTTATTAAGTTTAACTATGGTTAACTATGTTAACTACATGTTTAACTATGTTTAACTATGTTAACTATGTTTCACTATGCTTAACTATGTTAAATTTAAAATATTAAATTTAAACTAAATTACCTATTTCATTTAAATTATAAAAGAAAACGAACTATTTTATTTAAATTAAAAAAAAACTAACTATTTTATTTAAATTTAAAAAAAACAAATTAACTATTTTATTTAAATTAGAAAAATAAATTAACAATTTTATTTAGATTAGAAAAAAAAATTAACTATTTTAACACATTTTAAAAAATTAACTATTTTATTTAAATTAAAAAAACAAATTAAAAAATAATAAAACATAGTAAAACTATTAAAAAACATTTAAAAACATAAAAAAAATTTAAAAAAAAAAAAACATACCTGGTTCAGCCGAAACCCTCTTAAGCGCTCCTCAAAATCCAGAAGTCGTTAGTGAACAAATGAGCTCTGGAGGGCAATTTTTGCCTATTTATAATTTTCCAGGGGTTCGACCGAACCCGTTTCAGCCCAACAGGGTTCGATCGAACCATACTTGCCACATAGGTGCCACTTGGGGCTACTTGGCACCTCATGGCTGCCACATAGGTTCGGTCGAACCTCTTTTGGCCGAACCATGTTCGGCCAAAACCATTCCGGCTGAAACCCCCTAATTTGTCCTCTACTGCAACACAGGTTTGTGCTTTCACCCTTAGGTAGAGATTTAGTCTTACCATTAGATACTTTACCTTTCTAAATATGTCTCCTTGATCTATGGCTTTAATAAACTTCACTTCTTCTAAATTACTATAGCAACTTGCATGACTATTGCTTGCATTTTCATTTCTCCTTGCATGACTTCTAGGGTTAGGGTTTCTCATGTTATTCATCTAGAAAAACCTTGCTATATGACCAAATTTGTTGCATATCTAACAAACTACTCCATTGTTTCCATATCTCGGTCCAGTTTGGTTGATTTGTGATGTTCAATTCCTGGCAATATGTCTAACCTTGTTGCATCTATAACATACCGCTAGATTTCTTCTGTTCATATGTTCAATAGGTTTCTTATCTGCATGGTTAGTAGGTTTCTTATCTACATGGTTAGTATCTCTAAACATTCTACTACTATTATTATTCTCATTAAATATAGGCTTCCTACATTCAGTAGCTCGATGTCCAAAACCATGACAATTATAACAATAACCATTAAGAGGTTTAAATTTCTTACTTGTACAATCTTTCTTGTTTAGGTGGTTCTTCTTCTTTAGGTGTATCTTCAGATTTGTCAACTTCATCAGATTTCTTTTCTTCTATGTTTTCCAAAACTTTCAAATCTGGTTCCTTGCTTTCTTCACTCACTTTTGATGAATTAAATCCAAGATCAGTTTTATCATAGAATGGCTTTTGATAAGACATCCGTTCATTAATCTTCTCACTAGTAGAATATAGCTTCTCAAGTTGTTGCTTAGACTGAGTCAATTCACCTTTCACAATAGTATTGCACTTTTCAAGTTCAGCATACTGCAATTTGGTTTTCTCAAGTTCAGATGTCATTTTACAAAGTTTAGATTTCAGATCTTCTTTCTTAGATTTTAGATTTTCATTCTCAGATTTTAGATTTGCTTCATTCTTGCTATTTCCATCTTTCAAACTCAACTTCAGATTTACTATCTTTAGTTCATGTTTAAGGATCTCATTTTCTTTTTCCAAATTATCATCACAATCTTCAACTTGAATTGTAGATTCTTTTCCTGATTTTAATTCCTCTAGTTTATTCTTCAACTTTTCAATGAGGTTCTTTGCATCATCATATTTTTCTTTTAGAGTATCTCTTTCTTTAGTAAGTAAATCAATTTGTTCAAGAGCTCCTTCAAGATTCTTCTGTAGCTGATCCATATCCATAGAGATCTTACTCAAGCTGATAGGCTTTCTCTGAACAATTCTTTTCCGAGTAACTAAGCTCTGATACCAATTGTTAGAAATAGGGAATACTGAGAGGGCGGGGGGGGTGAATCAGTATTCTACAAACTTTTTCTTTTCCCAATTATGGATATAACAGATTATCTTAATACATGCATAACATAGTAAACTAAATAACATGCATAGCAATAAATAAAATGAACTGATAACACATTATTTGTTCTTGAGGAAACCCTGGCCAAGGGAAAACCCCGGTGGGGATGGTACCCACAAAGATCCACTAATCAAAAGTATCCTATTAAGGATGTTGACCCTGTTAGGAGCCTGTTGCATGCATATAGTGTCTCAGTCCTAATTAAGGGACTATAGGCCTTATTAGAAGCCTCAACCCTACTAAGATTTGGTAGTACTGATTACAAATGATTACAAGATGAGACCACTACCCAAACAAGTAATGTACAATGATTACTGATTACAAAAGAGTAAGGTACATAACCTTATACTTCTTTCTTGTCTTTCACAACTTCACATCAATATCTTTCACTATATCATTACACTTGCATTATGATCTCTCTTCTTCACATTTCATATGCCTTACATTTATACAAGTTATTAGGAATAATAAATTTTATAGTCGTCTTTACATAACATAAAGATTTACACAAAATACATATTTACCCAAGGGTTAACATCTAGGATTTTGTCCCTTTATATTATTAAGACATTATTTTGATAAATAAAATAATCCCTTAACTCTTTACCAATTCTGTCTTCATATTCTGTCCTATTGGCTTAACATTATCCTTCATAAAATTGTCATAACTTCTTTCGTACATGCCATATAGACTTGTGCTCTCAAGTGAGTCTTCAATAGTCATTATAGTATCTATGTTCGAGTGCACAAGCACTGAAATTACTCCAATTGACATCGCTAATCAAAACTATCTCCTAGGTATACTGGGAAAATACTGGACATACTTAGACAATTTTGCTTTGCGCTCTGTCATACTTGCTCTCTATCATATGTGGTCTTCATGTAGATTATATGTTTCCATAATGAAAACATCTAGATATCTAACTCATCCAAATTTCCAACATTTACTTTTGCCCAATTATGGATATATGAAATTAACTTGAAGCTTTCATAAGAAACTAAACTAAGTAAATTGAATAATAGGTATAACAATAAAATGAATGAACTCATAAAACCATGTTTGTTCTCAAGGAAACCCTAGCCAAGGGAAAACCTTTTTGGAGATGGTACCCACAACTGATCCACTAATCAAAAGTATTAGTTTAAGGATGTTGAATTGGTTAGGAGTCTGTTACATATATATAGTGTCTCTGTCCTAGTTAAAGAAATTTAGGCCTTGTTAGAAGCCTCAACCCTATTAGGAGTTTCTATTACAAAACAAAGATTTTTGCAAGATGAGCTCACTACCCAAACATGCAATATATAATGATAGCTTCAGATACAAAGGTAAGATACAAAAACCTTTTACTATTGTGAATTTACTTTATTATTCTGATCTAACTTTTTAGGCTCTTCACTCTGATATACAATACTTTCTTCTTTTCTTCTTACAACATACAATTTCACATCATATATCAACTTCTTAAAATTTCTATACACTTCATACTTCTTTGCATTACATTATTCTTACTTATATACAAGCTATTACAAAATAACTTCTTGGCAGCTTACAATACATTATACTCTCCTCAAAATATAAATTCATTATATGCTGCCTTAGGGTTAACATCTAGGATGTCATCCCTAATTAGTTAAGTCATTATTTTGATAAAAAAATAATCCCTTAAATCAATATAATCATATTTTGTCTTCTGCTATGTTCTTGTCAACTGTGTCTCTATAAAATATTAATATCTTCTTCCATACATGTCGTATAGACTTGCACTTTCAGATGTAGCTTTGATATGCATAGAATAATCTATGTTCAAGTGCGCATGCACTGAACCTACTTTTGTGAATGTCACTAATAAAAACTATCTCTGTGAAGACTGGTAACATTGTTATACTTAGACAATTTTCAAGTGCGCTCATACAAAAATTCTTCCTCTGATCATGTTGTCTTAATGCTGAGTATATGTTGCCATAATAAAAACATTATGATATCTTACTTAGCCAAATCTCCAATAGATGATATGGATGAAGAAGAATATCAATGACATGAATGAAATGTACAATTATGTGTTCAATGCCTATGCTATTCAATATTGAGTTCTTGATAGATCAATGATTAATACTGAGTTCCTGGTAGATCAATGAAATAAGATAATTGATTTACATATGTAGGTACCAACAAATAGGTATTTGTCAGATTTCTCTTCCTCGAGTGAGGAAAATGTAGAAATGGAAGAAGAAAGTGATACATTTAGCATGTCTAGATCAAGGAGATTGACTCGAGGTCAAAAGATTAGAAATAAATTCAATAAATGCATGGAATTTTTCCTTTCTCAAGGGGGTCATGTTCTTATGATGACGAGAGAAAAGGTGACTCAGAGGTGCCCTTTAGACCAAACATCTATAGAAACAATGGGTCCCCGATGAACTTCCTCCAATAAACATTGATTTTCATGTTAGAGAGAGGATATATCACATAGCACCATCTTCATTACATGGTTTGGGCCTATTTTCCATTGTGTCATAAAGGACTATTACAACAAAGTTCTCAAATACATGAAGTATGTCGGACCTTGTTATGATTACAATAGTTAGATGCAGATTGTTAGATATAAAAAAAGGTATGTGTAGGTATGCACTCACGGAAAATTATCTACAATAAAAAGTCGATTAACAAAGTAAAATAGTAGCTATATACATTGAAAAAAGGCCAAAAACAACAGGGAATATTGCAGGTTTAATAAATAGTACATGACCTATGTCAACTAAGAAGAAACCCAATTCATATTTGACATGCGTGAGGGAAATCACGTATTTATATGTGCAATCAAATCAATACGTGGAGGCAAAGAGCTGCTTATCGATTATAATTTGAATCGCATAAATACAAAAAAACCCACTATCATAGATGATGTGGTATGCACTATGTACCATTTAAAAGTGTTTAAAAATTAAGAAACTATCTCTTCTTTTCATTTAAGCATTCTGATAATTTTCTATTATTCAACGTAATTTAAAATAAGAACACGTGTTTTAACATACCTCAATGATTTTTTTTTGAAATATAGGGCTATAGTATGGATCAATAGCCACATGAAAATGATGGTTCTCATCGGAATTCTTCTTCCTGATAGGTAAAACTCATTGTTATTGTACAAATGTATCATGCCCAAAATAAACCACACAAAAAAAATGCACAATTTTTTTTTTGTTTCTCAAAGGGACATAAGAGAAACCATGCAAGGGGCATCAGGGCTAATGTGGTGATCACACACATGTCCTAAGTTGGCCAACCTCCCTCTACAACATGGATAGGGTTGACTAACCATAAGTAATGTGATCAAGACGATCGATGGCGTCAATGAAGAACAAGCTTAGGGGAAAGACTAGGATATGGTTCTATAACTTATGTGAGATGGTCACAAAAGGGAAATGATGTGCATTCATCTCCTAAGTGTGAAGAAGTTGGTTTGTGAAAGGGGTGTTCCTTCCATGCGATTCATTAATAACGTATTTACATTTACGTTAAGCCCTAAATAGGTGCTGAGAAGTATCAATATGTCAAGATGGTCTAATGAATTGAATTCATATACATTTTTAAATAATTTACATTCATTCAAGCTAGACCCATCAACAAGTAATTTTATTATTTAATTCCATCGATATATGAATCTAAAAGTACATATTTAATTCATAATTTAAATTCAATATGATTAATTTTACAATGAACGAAACCATTATCCACAATTCCTTGGATTGAAGTGTGAGAGTAACCATGTGAACTAGTTGCTAAATTAATGAATATTAATAGATAATTGTTCCACATTTCAGATCCATGAATTTTACTTATACGATAGATTTGTATACCTACCTATATGTTTTTATCATATTTAGAGATTAAAATGGTAACCCTATACATAAAAACCCATTACCAATATTTAAATAATAATGTGAAATTAAATACTAAATTTAATAACTTGATCAACAACAAATAACTCTCCTATACTTCATACACCGAAAGACATTATCTACATAAGTATATTAATTGAATAATATAAAATTTATATATATAAACCTATTAGTTTCCAATTAAAAAATTTCATTTATCTCAAAGAAGTTCTTTTAATACAAAAGTAAATTGCTATTAGATAATTAATATTAAATATATAGGTTAAATAATATGATTCAATTATAATATAACCTAAATGAAAATTTGAATATTAAAAAATATAATTAATAAAAAATAATTTAAGGTAGGGATTTAATATTAATAATTAAATATAAAATAAAAATAACAAATTAAAAAAAAAATTTAAAAAGAAAATTTAATAAAGTTATTTGTTTAAAGTCTCGTAGGACTAGCAGCCACTTGTAGTGCAACCTGCCATGGCAGGTCGCACTGCCCTAGGCAGTGCAGTCCCCTGCCATGCGCAGGGTCTGTAGAGGGGTGGGGGACCACCCTGCACCTCTTTAACCCCTTTACATTTTTTTAAAATTATTTTTATAATATTTTTTTTAAAGAACTTTTCTTTATCAAGTGTTGTTCCCACAAATGATGGGTATATATTTTGTTTCATAATAGTTAATTGTTTTTAATGATTGTGAAATTCCATGGCAATGTTTAATATATAGAATATATATCATTTTTAAAAGCTCATTTTTGGCTTCCTAGGTGGCGACCCATGTGGGTCCAACCCAAGTTGACTTAATTGGAGCCTAAATAGATTATTGTTTATTTGTTTCTTTTTTTTTTTGTTACAAGTGGTCTTTTAAATGAATAATTTATTGTCTGTGTATTTTTGGAACTGTATGGGAGAATTTATTTTTCTCCCATACAAATTCCAGAGACCTGTAGGTCTCTTTTTTTTTTTCTAACACTGAGTTTTTTTTTGTGTGTGTGTTTATTTTTGTTTTAAAAAAAAAGTAAGGTTAATTTCACTTTGGATTGGTTTGCACAATAAGGCATTATTTCCTCAAGGCCTAAAACATGATATAATGATTATTATTTTTTTTACTTACATACTCTTTTAAGTGAATACAAGTCAAAAATCTTTTATCTTCCTATGGTTTTCAACATAATTTTAAATTTCATATTACAACAAATAATGCTATTGAAATGGAGCTAAAGTAAATTTGTAATTGACCCAATGCAATAGAAGAAGAAATTGCAACATAAACTAGTTTCTTTCATTGACTCCAAACATAGTGTTTACATTAAATCGAAAAAGATACATTTTCCCTATCATCTATGAGATCATTTCACCATAAAAAATTTCATTTTCTTTCTAGAACTTGATATACTTTCCACTATTACAATGAACAATAATAATTGAAGAGAGGTTCATTTACAACATTGTAACAATGCAAATTCCCAAATCTTAGCTTCCACTTTGACAACAAAATGAAGAACTCTCCCAATTTCTTCTTGCAAGAAACATGGCCTCCATAACCTACAAATGAAGAGAGTAAACCATGGGGAGCTCACCTCCCATCCAAGGTCTCAAGGAGACCACCCCCAAGCTTGGAGATCTAAATTTTGAATTATGGCATAATGAAAACACTATATTTATGGGACCCTCCATAAATATAGTCTTGTCATTATGCCAAGATATAGAGAGTTCAAGCTTCACAGATAGTGAATGTGAGAGAAGAACAAAGAAAGCAGCTGACTATGGGAGTCAATAGATCATGAGGTCCTCCATTAGCTTAACCTTGGATACCTTCCATTAATGGGAGTCACCGATTTGAGCTTCATTCAGGTCACCAGAGCCTAGAGTATATCTTTACACAACATAATCTTAATGCTAAGCAGAGGAGATCAATGGAGTTCTTATGTGAGTATGATTTTGATGTCCATTTTATAAAGGTGAAAGAGAATTTAGTTGCTGATGCCTTGAGTAGGAGGTGACATGAGCTCTCATCTATGAATTCTAGTACAAATCTGAGAGAGCACATTTTGCATCACTTGCCAGAGAATGGGTTGTATGTAGAGGTTTGTAGATTATTCAATGGATTCTTATGGCCTACTACATCATAGGAGATGCATCTATGTACCTTCTACCGGTGACTTACAAGAGTTTATTGTTCTTGAGGCTCATAGAGCACTTTATGCAGCTCATCTGGGAGTTAAGAAGTTTCATGCCAATTTGAGATAGTTGTATCATTGGCTAGGCATGAGATTGTAAATTGCTAGCATAGTTTCTAGATGCCTAGAGTGTTAGAGGGTGAAAGTAGAGAACAGTCATCTAGGTGGACTCCTACAGCCACATGAGATACCAAAGTGGATGTGAAATACTATTTCCATGGACTTTATCATTGGTCTCCCTATGTCCTCTCATCCTCATGATGCCATCATGGTGACAGTCGACACATTGACCAAAGTTGCTCACTTCTTACCCATTCATACCACCTTCATAGCACTAGTAGTGGCATAGGTTTTCTTGCGAAACATTATCAAACTTCATGGCATTCCTTGTAAGATCATCTCAAATAGAGACTCACTTTTCACATCCTCCTTTTGGAGAGAGCTTCACGCAATATTGGGCACTAGCCTCAATTTTCGTACAACATATCACCCTTAGAAAAATGGTCATATAGAGATGCTTAATTAGGTCTTAGAGGACATGTTGCACATGTATATGATGGACCATCAAGTCAAGTGGGAGGAGTACCTTCATCTGGTCGAGTTTTCCTATAATAATGGGCATCATTCCTCTATAGGTATGCCACCATGTCAGGCCTTGTATGGTAAACCATGCAGGACACCATTGAGTTGGGACAAGATTGAGGATAGAGTATCTATTGGACCTTAGTTGGTCAAGGAGATAGATCAATAGGTGGTTTTGATTAGAAATCATCTTAGAGAGGCTCAGGATAGGAATAAGAAATATGTAGATGCTAAGAGAGTTAATCGAGAGTATATGGTCAAAGATAGAGTTTTCCTAAGAGTGCACTTGCATAAGAGTCCAATCTATTTTGGAAAGGGCTCTAAGTTAGTACCTCACTTTGTTGGACCTTTCAAGATCTTGGAGAGGACAGGACCTATTGTTGATCATCTAGCTTTGCCACCTAGCCTATCACACATCCACAATGTGTTTCATGTATTTATGCTACAAAAATATATTTATGACGAGTCTCACATTATAGATTGGGATTCTTTGTAGGTGGAGTTGGACGGATAGCTTTCCTTGGACCCCATTCAAATTTTATCCCAATGAACCCTAGCAATTTGAGGTAGAGAGCTGAACCAGGTTAGGTTCTAGTGGGATTGTTATGATGAGTTTACGACTTCATGGGAGCATGTAGCACAGATGAGATCACAGTACCCATACCTTTTTTATGAACTCCAAGAGGAATTTCATGCCTAGAGGGGGAGGATGTGAGGCCTCACCCTGACCAATCATAACACTATTCATACATCTACATTTGGATACTTTATGATTTGATACTTTGATACACTTTATGATCATTTTGATAGAGACTCATGTTATTATTTTGTATGATGATTATTATATTATGTGGAGTACATTTATGATCCATATTAGAACCTAGAGCATATTGATTTTATTATACATGCTTAGAGATGTGTTTTGATGAGAAGGGCTTAATCGTAAGTTAGATTTGACTATTTCATGGAATATGCTTAAGTTTAGGAAATAAAATGGATAATATGTCATGATGTTAGAATTATGAAAACACTATGTTTGAGCATTACTTAATGAAAAGTGTAATTAAGAATTGAATTATGCATATTGACTAACATTACAAATTATGAGTTGTATATATATTCACATGTGATTTTATTACCTTGGACTACTGATGCTCGAGTTTAGTGTGCAAGAAAGAAAACCATGGAAGTATTCGGAGAATTATAGATAAACACGTGTAATTGAGTAAGCCAAGGTTTAATCTAATGAAGAGATTTAAACCTTGTTGTAATGTGATTTTATTTTTAAATGTAATGTGTATGTATGTTACTAGATTCAATTCATGTTGTTAATTTGACATGTCATTGTAAATGTGAAGTGTATTTTATGGTGTCACTTGACAATTGTAATGTCCGTGTGGATAATGACATGTCAATTAGGGTTTAGAAAGAATCACCCAAACTTATAGGATATTTTATTAATCCCACTTGCATGTAGATGCTTGTAGGGATCACATCAAGTTGAAATTTGGATTCAAGCTTAAGTGGTACTTTGGAGGGGTTAAAAGTGACCCTAGGGGTACCTTGAGTTAGGGGCTAGATTTTTCCTATGGGAAGGTCTAGATCACCATTATGGTCCTCCAAAAAGGCTACTATTCAAGAGTGGTAAAAATGGAGATGGCCAAATGCATTTGACTTGTCCCACACTCCTTGCTAAACTCACCATTAAGAGGGGGGACAAGAGGAAAGGTCAAGGACTAGAGGTCATGTCTCATTAGTTGCTAGACCATGAGTAGGAATTGGGGGTCTTTTTAGAGGGCTTGGAGAGACTTAGTGGGTGTTCACCCACTCTCTAATTTTAGAGACACTTAGAGTTGGAGAAAGGAAGAAGGATAAGGGAAAATAATAAGGGCTTTTCACAACTTCTTTCTCACCATTTTTCTTTGGACCAAGGTTGGTGATCTTTCCATGAAAGAAAGCTTATTGAATTTATAGTTTTGATATTTTTTAGTGTATAATGAATATGTGAAATCTTGCATGAAATGTATATTGTGAATATTTTTATTGTTATGATGGGTTGGGTGTATTGGATTCTTGATTCATCCTTTTTATTTTATTTTTTGGTATGTTTCTCATGGGAGTTTAAGGTATCACTCACCCTTGGGTAGGGAAGTAGTAGTCTTAGGTGAAGGGGTTAGCTAGGCTCTCCATTGTAGTTGAGAGTCTCTTCTCTTGGAGAAGAGGTAAATTTTCATGGAATATGAGCTCCATGAATCCATATAGTTTTTTGGAGGTCCCTTATTAAGACCTTCCATAAATATAGTGTTTTCATTATGCCATAAATATAGTGACTCCATTATATTTATGGCATAATGGTGAACAACCGCTGTCAATGATCCAATTTATTTTGATGTTTGCTTGTGAAATCAATGCTAATTCTAGTGCTTTCTTTTCATCTTCAAGGTCCATTTCATCAATATGGATTAATGGTGACTCCCATTAATGGAGGACCCTCCTGAATGTCCCTAATTCCCCTTCCATGGAGGTCTCTACTGATTTACTAACCTTATGAGAGAGAGAGAGGGGGGGAAGGGGAGAGAGTAGGAGAGAGAGAAGGGGAAGGAGAGAGAGAGAGAGAGAGAGAGAGAGAGACAGAGAGAGAGAGAGAGAGAGAGAGAGAGAGAGAGAGAGAGAGAGAGAGAGAGAGAGAGAGAGAGAGAGATATTGATTTCAGCAAAATTTTGGCCAGAGATTTCAGAGATCTGATATTTTTGGATATCTAATTATTTTTACTCATGAAAAGTAAAAACAATATTCTCCGGGTCCACCCAGAGACACATTTTTTTGCAAAATCACAGGAGTCAAGTTGTAGCAAATCACGTTTTGTCTTTAGAGAAGACAAAAATCCACTTTTTGCACTTCTTGGTTGGATTTTCTCTATTACCAAAGGTTTTTACATCACCTTTTTGTTCTAACTATGGGGAGTAGTAGTCATTGAAAGCATAAACGGAAGAGGAGACTCACAAATGAAGAGATTGAAGTGTATAGATAAATGGATAGGGTTACCCATTGCAACAAGAGACAAGGTATATTAAATATTAATGAAGATGTCAGCATAGACCCACCTTTGAATGTGATTTCAAGTAAAGAACATGAATTTGAAATGATTTATGACAATAATATTGAAAATTAGAATGTAGGGATTGAAGGTGAAAATGTAGGTTTTGAAAATGAACATGTAGATGTGGACAATGGAAGTGTAGACATTGTCAATGACAATCCACCAATTGAATATGAAGGAATTGACAATGGTAATGGTACACAAGAACCAGATCAATGTAACACATCTCCAAATTATATGAAAAATGAAGTCCCTTCAGAGGAAGAAAGACAAACTTCAAAATTGAGACCTTCAAGAATAGCTAAATGGTTACTTGAAATTGATGAGAACATAATGAGAAATTTTGATGGCAAGAGATTAGAAAGAACCGTTCGGTTGTGGGTTTCAAAACTTTTTGATCAATTTTTTAGCCACAAGACATTGGTTGACCAATGTCAAATGTTTGTGCAATTGTTAAAGATGAAGAAGATGAGATGTATACTAGTCAAATTAAATATTAGTGTGAACAAAAAAGGAGAGGAATGTTATTATTGTGAGAACTCTTTTTAGTGCTATCAATTCCATTGGGAAGACTACCAAGGAAAAAGATAAGAGAGGAGCTAGGAGGTTTATTACAACCTCCTTAGTAAGTCATCATTTGAGAAAGGCTCATTTGATGATACAAACTTGTGTTTACTTGAATCTAAATCGTAAAACTTTGGATATAACACTTGCAAGAAGAGAAAGACTTGATGATCCTCTTCATAATGATACATGAGCTTATAGTGGGAGACTTTCACATTGTGATAAGAAGCTTACTGATGATGTGAAGGATCAAATTAGACTATTTTTGCAATCTAACTCAAGAGTGTCACCAAATGTGAAGGATGTCTTGAATTTGAGAATTGGCATTCGAGACTACACCCCACATCCAAAACATTATTTGGAGGTGATTCAAACAATGTTGTTCAAAAAAATTTGTGAGACACATCCAACATTGAAAATATCATAAAGAGCTTTTGAAGCCCTAAAGCCTTTTTTTTGTGTGCCTCTTAAGATTCAAAATACTTGTTGTTGTAAATATCATGTGGAGTTTTCAATGCACCATGAATTGTTACAATCCATTCATTCTACTTTGCATACTAGTGAAATGTTGGAGGAGTGTGGTGCAAGTGTTCTTCCAAAATCATCAAGAGACTTGCTAGATCATTTTTTATGTCCTAGAGATGATGAATGTTTCTTTTATAGAAATGATTGCTTAAATGAAAAGTGCTCAGAGTGTGTTGGGCTAGTGAAGTTTGTTGAATGTTTTCATGAGGACTGTGGGAATGATTTTGGAAAGACAATTGTCCACAAAAGGGTATATGAAATTATTAAATATACATTAAAAGTGGAGGTGAAGGCTCTAGATGTGAGTTGGTTACAAAAGAATGCAATGTAGCTAATTTTATTTCAGATTTCAAGAAGAATTTTTTTTACAAGTATGCAAGGCATAGTCATAGGTCTTAGTGGTTGGATCAACAATTCAGGATGTGTAAGGACAGTTTCTTGATTGGCACTATTATATCATTTGTTGACTTTACAAAGAACTATACATTGCAGCCCCAAAATGAGTTGCAAGCTCAATATTACAATTCTATTTAGGTTTCTATTTTTGTGTACATAACATATAGACATTCCCGTAATAGTATAGAAGATGACTGGAAGATAATTAGAGAGTACCATTTTTATATGAGTGATGATAGATTTAACTCATCTGAGTTTGTCCAACATTGCTTTGAGAATTATTTTGAGTGGGTGTGGGAAAATAATATTTCTATGGATAGACATCTCATTTGGTCAGATAACTAAAAAGGTCAATTAAAAAATGCTCTTATGTTTCATTGGTTATGTAGAATGCATGTAGAGAGAGGTGTACTTAATAGTTAGAGTTTTTTTGAGGCCGGTCATGGAAAAGGGGAGCATGATGGAGTAGGTTCATGCGTAAAGAAAGCTCTAGTTAAGGAGAAACTAAGGATTTCAAGTGCAGAAATCATTGATGCTCTTTCTATTGTTGATTGGTGTACTTTAGCATTGTCATAGAGGGGACTCTTGATTCAGTGGTGCATAGATTGTTTTGGTTGGTTGAGTTGGGCACAATAGGAGATATGTTGGATTGTCAAACTATGAAAGATTCTTAAAAAATGCATGCATTTCGAAGCTCAGATGTTAGTACATGGACCATTTGGACATGAGAGTTGGCTTGTTATTGTCTGAGTTGTCTTCAGTGTGATTGGGATAAGTGTGAGTCAAGTGAGTTAGTTGATACACAGGTTCCACATTATCTTACTCATTTACATAAATAATAATGTCAAAGCATTAGTGCATCAAAGGAACTGATTAGACAAGCAGTGTCATAGTGACAGTTCATCCAGAAGATATAGGGTGTATCTAAGATCTGAAGGTTGTAGCCTTCACCACTTGAGAAGTGAGCTCTAGGAAAGTGTATCCACACCCCTAACATGGTTTATTACAAAATACTCCTAACAGGGTCTGACGCTTGACTAGGTCTACTGTACTAAATACATTGTAAAGAAACTCCTAATAGGGTTAAGGATCTTCTAACAAGGATTATAAAACACTAGTACAAAATATTAGTGGGTGTCAATTCCCATCAGGGTTTTTACCTATTTGGGTTTCCCCATAATCATATTGTGTTATATGTTGTGTTCTTCTATATTGTTTATGTTAATGTTCATTTCAGCACTTTAGCATTCAAGTTAAGATTAAAGAGCTAAGAAAAAGATTTAATTATGTGAACATTGATTCACCCCCCCTCCTAGTGTTCCCATTCCTAACATGTTCTTTCCATCCAAGGGGATAGCTCCTCTACCTATGATAGGTTTAGGAGTGTTGTCTCCAAATCTAACCATGTCGCCTTTTTTCTTATTCAAATGTACAAATCTATCTTTGTTTCCTATCATGTGATGTGAACAACCGCTATCAATGATCCAATCTATTTTGATGTCTGCTTGTGAAATCAATGCTAATTCTTGTGCTTTCTTTTCATCTTCAAGGTCCATTTCATCAATATGGATTCATGAAACCATTATTATGCCATTATTATTATTCCATAAATATAAAGCTCATTATATTACTCATTTATATAAATATAAAGCTCTAATACCTCTTATAAACTCTTCGCATACTTCTGCTCTACTTATCTCAACTCTATATCAACTCTCATGCCAATTACAATGGGCATATCTAATATTTATATGTGCATACAAAACAAATAACTAGGTCGGCCCTTTAACCGATTACATACAACAATTCCAATTGAATTGGCTCAAGCGTGTTTACAAAAAAACATATCACCACTTGAGAAGTGAGCTCTAGGAAAGTGTATCCACACCCCTAACATGGTTTATTATAAAAGACTCCTAACAGGGTCTGAGCCTTGACCAGGTCTATTGTACTAAATACATTATAAAGAAACTCCTAACAGGGTTAAGGATCTTCTAACAAGGATCATAAAACACTAGTACAAAATATTAGTCGGTGTCAATTCCCATCGGGGTTTTTATCTATTTGGGTTTCCCCATAATCATATTGGTGTTATATGTTGTGTTCTTCTATATTGTTTATGTTAATGTTCATTTTAGTACTTAAGCATTCAAGTTAAGATTAAAGAGCTAAGAAAAAGATTTAATTATGTGAACACTGATTCAGCCCCACCTTTTAGTGTTTGCATTCCTAACATGTTGTTCTTTCCATCCAAGGTGATAGCTCCTCTACCTATGATAGGTTTAGGAGTGTTGTCTCCAAATCTAACCATGTCACCTTTGTTCTTATCCAAATGTACAAATCTATCTTTGTTTCCTGTCATGTGATGTGAACAACCGCTATCAATGATCCAATCTATTTTGATGTCTTCTTGTGAAATCAATGCTAATTCTTGTGCTTTCTTTTCATCTTCAAGATCCATTTCATCAATATGGATTTATGAAACCATTTTTATGCCATTATTATTATACCATTATTATTATGCCATAAATATAAAGCTCATTATATTACTCATATATATAAATATAAAGCTCTAATACCTCTTATAAAATCTTTGCATACTTTTGCTCTGCTTATCTCAACTCTATATCAAATCTCATGCCAATTACAATCAGCACATCTAATATTTATATGCGCATACAAAAAAATAACTAGGTCAGCCCTTTAACTAATTACATACAACAATTCCAATTGAATTGGCTCAAGCGTGTTTACAAACAAACATATCACCACTTGAGAAGTGAGCTCTAGGAAAGTGTATCCACACCCCTAACATGGTTTATTATAAAAAACTCCTAACAGGGTCTAACCCTTGACCAGGTCTACTCTACTAAATACATTGTAAAGAAACTCCTAACAGGGTTAAGGATCTTCTAACAAGGATCATAAAACACTAGTACAGAATATTAGTGGGTGTCAATTCCCACCGGGGTTTTTACCTATTTGGGTTTCCCCGTAATCATATTGGTGTTATATGTTATGTTCTTCTATATTGTTTATGTTAATGTTCATTTTAGTACTTAAGCATTCAAGTTAAGATTAAAGAGCTAAGAAAAAGATTTAATTATGCGAACACTGATTCACCCCCCCTCCCCCTCCCTCTCTCAGTTTTCCCATTCCTAACATGTTGTTCTTTCCATCCAAGGTGATAGCTCCTATACCTATGATAGGTTTAGGAGTGTTGTCTCCAAATCTAACCATGTTGCCTTTGTCCTTATCCAAATGTACAAATCTATCTTTGTTTCTCATCATGTGATGTGAACAACCGCTATCAATGATCCAATCTATTTTGATGTTTTCTTGTGAAATCAATGCTAATTCTTGTGCTTTATTTTCATCTTCAAGGTCCATTTCATCAATATGGATTCATGAAACCATTATTATGCCATTAATATAAAGCTCATTATATTACTCATTTATATTAATATAAAGCTCTAATACCTCTTATAAACACTTCACATACTTCTGCTCTACTTATCTCAACTCTATATCAATTCTCATGCCAATTACAATGGCCACATCTAATATTTATATGCACATACAAAACAAATAATGAGGTCGGCGCTTTAACCGATTACATACAACAATTCCAATTGAATTGGCTCAAGCGTGTTTACAAAAAAACATAATTACATGTTAGCAACCTAATTATAGTAGGTGCATAGCCTTTACAACATAATAATATAATCACAAACCAAAATACCAATAGTTGGTTGCTTGCTTTGTTCTTCTCTCACATTCACTATCTGTGCAACTTGAACTCTCTATATCTTGGTATAATAACAACACTATATTTATGGGGGTCACCGATACATATAAATATAATGGAGTCACTATATTTAGACCATTATTATTTATATAAATGAGTATCTTTGATGCACTATATTTAGTAGCTACTTTTTGTACAAGGTATGGCCACTATGAGTTCATCATGGTTCTATTTGGCCTCATGAATGCTCCAGATGTGTTCATGAGCCTCATGAATGAAGTATTTCATACATTCTTGGATAATTTTATGGTAGCGTTCCTTGATGACATTTTGATATATTCTCATGATGAGGAGGAGCATGAGGAGCACTTGAGACAAGTTTTATAGTGTTTGAGAGAGAATCAGTTATATGGCAGCTTGTCGAAGTGTTCTTTCTTGAGACCAGAGGTGCATTATCTTGGTCATGTTATATCTAGTGATGGGATCTCTATAGACCCATTGAAGATTAGAGACATTATGGATTGGCCTGCACCTACTAGTGTTACTGAGGTCTAGAGTTTTATCGGCCTAGCATGTTATTACAGACTTTTTATGGCAGGATTTTCTAGAGTGGCTCATCCCATCACTTCCCTTCAGAGAAAGGGGAATAAATATGAGTGGATGGAGAAGTGTGAGAGAGCTTTTTAGGAGCTCAAGTGAGCCCTCACTAGTGCACCAGTTTTAGCAGTGCCAAATCCTTCAATAAATTTTGTTGTATGCACATATGCTAGGCCCCTTAACCACAACCAACTAGGACTCAACAGTCCTCTAGGGGTGGATATAGTGGATCTAGTAGGACTGGAGGTTAGCAGTAGTCTAGGCCTCAAGGAGTTTAGATACAAAAACATGGTCCTTGTTACACTTGTGGTAGTATGGGGTACCTAGCGAGAGAGTGCCCACAAGGTTAGGCACCAGGCAGTCAGAGAGGAGCTACTTCAGAGTGGACAGTAGGTGATATGGGTAGATCTCACAAGATATTTGGAGCGGTTGATAACTACTAGGTAGGGCATCAGGCCATGATCATTGATGCCACAGGTAGGATTTAGGGTATCAACATTTCTATCTTGTTTGATTCAGGAGCCATAGACTCCTTTATATCTCCTTATGTAGTGGAGCATTGCGGGTTGGTGGTAATTAGATAGGAGGTTAGTTGTGATGCAAGAGCATCCTAGGATTCTTGGCAATCCTGTATCAACCAAAAATATTTTTGTCTTTGAGGGTAGATTGTTGGTTTTGATCTTGGTTTGGGAGACTGGTTGCTCGATTTCTATGGTTACCGGGGTGCTAGATCTTTCAAGAATGCTTAGTGACTAAAGGCATGGGTTCACTGGCACTCATTGATAATTGTGTTCCTCAGTCATGCCTAGCATGGTCAATCGACTGGTGCTCGATTATTTCTTTTATTTCTCACTGGTCTTGCCTACCGACTGGATTGTTTGGATAGATCAGCTTGGCCGACTGGTGCATTTAATTTGGGTCGTGCTCCTCATGTTATGGATTGACCGTTGGATGTGTGGGGACCTAGATCTAGTGTGTTGCATTCTTCTATCTAGATGTAATGACCATTTGGGGCCATCTTTGAGAGTTTATTTATTTTGTAAGGCTATGTGAGAGCCGATTGATGTTTTAGCATTTAATATTTGTTATTAGGGTTTTATTATTTCTTCAACTGACTTGTGGCTGGGAATAAATATTTATAGGATGATTGGATAGTTTTTTAGGGATCAGATTGTTGGAAGGGAGGTTAGTAGCCTATGAGCTTAGGAACAACAAGATTTCTTGGAAGTTTGAGTACAAGTTTAGATCTTTCTTGGGTGCCTACCAGTGTGCTGCGTGTTTCAGACCTGGACTAGCTTGATGTTGATGTTGGGGAAAATATTTGGATCTTGTGAGATCTTGTAGAATGTTACTTGCATTGTAATGTGCCCTAACTGGGAAGGCCTTACAACCCAGCATATTGCATGTAATCAGTGTTCTCATGAATAAAGACTTCTATTTCTTTGCAGATCTATTGTTTTTCTTGTGTATTTCTATTGCATATTGGTTTGGCTACAAGGTCGATCAGTCCTTAATTGGATCCGCTGAGCTTGACTGCATTAGGTGGCATCAAAGAGAAGTTTGTTCCTATTTGAGAAAAGTCTGTTCGTATTAGAGCCGAGTGGATCTTGTGTGTTTGTGTTTAGAACTTGATTTGAAGATACCTCTGAGGAGAAATTGTGAGATCTCTGAAGAAGAAGAAACTTTTGGGAAATTTTGTCTTGATGAGTTTAGGGCTTTGTAGAAACAAGTGCAAGACCTACAAGAGGAATTGAGAAAGAAGAAGCCTACCTTGAGAGAAGATACTAATGATGAATCTGAGGAAGATCATTTTGAAGAAGCTATAGAAGAAGCTAGAGATTTTGAGGAGAATCAAATTTTGAAAGCTATGTCTAAGATTGGGAAGAGACCTAAGATTGAAGTTTTTGAATTTGCTGGAAGCCTTAGGCCAGAAGAATTGGTTGATTGGATCAATGAGATTGATGAGTACTTTGAGTATGAAGAAATAAAAGATCCTGATAGGGTTAGATTTGCAAAGACTAAGTTGAAGGGTCATGCAAATATTTGGTGGAGAGAAGTTTAGTTGGAAAGAGGTAGAAGAGGAAAAGAGATCACTAAGTGGAACCAAATGGTTGACAAGTTGAAGAAGCAATTCATTCTGGTGGATTATGAATTGGACATGTTTAAGGAGATGCACGTTTTGAAGTAGACTAACAAATCAGTATAGGAGTATATTGAGGAGTTTTATAGAATCCTAATTAGGACTGGTCATTCTGAAGCTGATAAAGAGAAGGTTGCTAGGTATGTATATGGTTTGAGACCTAGTATTCAAGAAGAGTTACTTACTATGCGGATGACAACAATCGGTGATGCTTATCAGATGGCATTGAAGATTGAAGAGAAGCTGAATAGGAAGTATGAAGGAAAATAGAACAATAGGAAACGAGGTGGAAAAATGGTGAGATAGTTTCTAAGAGTAATGTGATAGAGAATCGTAAGCCTAATGTGGGATCTAGTAGTAGTAAAGTTACTAAGAATGTTGGACAGAGAGGAAGGTGGAAAATGAGTTCACCGACACTTGTTATAACTGTGGTGAAGCTGGTCATAGAAGTTGGTAGTGTCCTAAGAAAAGAGTTACATTAGGTGCTGAAGAAGACATTGAGAATGTTCCAAAGAAAGGTGAATGTCTTGTCACTAGGAGATTAGCTACATGTGTCCATGAATTGGTGCAAAGGAGAAATTTGTTTAGAACCAGATGTAAGTGGAAGAATAAGGTATGTAATGTCATAGTTGATTGTGGTAGTTCTGAGAACTTTGTTTCAAATGAAATGGTTAGTAAGTTGAATTTAGAAAGAAGGAACCATCCTAATCTGTATCAGATTAGTTGGATACAAGATGTTTCTAGGGTTAGAGTTGAATGTAATGCCCCAAAAATGAGCTATAGGTTCATTAACCTCCTACATCTACAAATTGAATGAAATCGACATCAAAGTCCTAACCTAAGGTACATCTACACATTATCGAATCCTAATTGATTTTATCTTAATTCTGCATCAGGGAATATTCCTAGCAATATTCCTAATTATCCTAATTATCTTTAATTTAATGATTATTTGGCTATAAATCACTTTTATCCTAAAGTTTGATTAATTGAATATTCTGAATATTTAATTAATTAGATTTAATATTGCCACTTAATTATTTAATTATATTTATTCCTAAATTGTATTAATTAATTTTGACAATAAATCAAAAATCTTATGACTAACTTATTAAATTCTTATTTAATTAATTAATGTCAATTGTAAAATATAATGATATAGTTTTTGAATAAAAGTTTGATTTAATAATTGATTAACCCATAAATCAGTTATTTTAATTCAAAAATTAGTTAAGTTGAGGATAAAATCGGTGACCCCCATAAATATAGTGTTGTCATTATGCCAACATAATGGGAGTCACTGATTATGACCTCATAATCACTTAAGTTAAGACCTCCATGGAAGAGAAATGAATCTGATGCAGGGGCATCCAAGGTTAAGGCAGTGACATTCTATGTCCTCAGTAAATTGCATGGAGTGTTTTTGTTTTGGCTATTTTTATTCGGTTGCAGCCTTGACTGATGATCTTGGTCATTGAAGGAAGCTCAATTGCTAAATGAACTCGGTAGTCTCTAGCACTCGGTGAAATTGTTGCTCGGTCAATCCTATAGTGCTCGCTCGACACTAGTGCTTGGCAATGCCTAGCGTGGTTGGTAATTTTACTGTCCCTCAGTAGTGTTGACTTACCGACTAGAGTTCTGTGTGATTTGTTGAGCTGACTTGGTGAATTAATTATTGGTAGCCATTGTCTTGGGCCGACATGTATAATTAAATGTTTGTATACATTTGTAAGCTGACTTGTATGGCATTTAATTAATTATTTTGGGGAGTTAAGGGTTTTCATCTAGCTGACTTGTGGCTGATGATTAGTATTTAAGGAGGGCTTGGGTAGATGTTTAGTGATATATTTCTAGGAGATCAAAACTAGGAGGACTTAGCAGATCTAGAATTCAGATGCGAAGCTTGATAGTGAAGTTGTGGAAAAGTTCTTGATGTTCTTGCAGATCAAATGGAAATCTGATAGTCCTTTGTAGTAGAGCTAGGGGTTTTCATACTTGGAGACAAGGAGATTTCTTGGAGACTTGTGAGCTCAAGTTTAGATCTGCCTTAGGGTTTCGATCAACTTCTGATTGTCTTCAGAACTAAACTAGCTGAGATTGTATTGGATCTGGTTGTGGATCTTGCAGAATTATTTTTTGATTGTAATTGGCTCTAACCCGGAAGACCTTACAGCCATGCATGTTAATGAAAATTAGTGTTAAACAATTACTTTGTGTTGCATTATTGATTAATCTACTATGTAATTCTTTTGGCTGGAAGGTTTGGACTGTCCTTCATTGGATTCACCATCCTTGATTGCATAAGGTGGTATCAGAGAAAAGTTTTGTTCATGTGCAATTTGGATTACAAATCTGAAGCACTAAACTTGTGAAATTGTGCCCTAGTTGTTTACAAGATTGCAGGTTGAGATCTAACTTGTTGCAACTAGGAAATTGTCACAAGGTGATCAGTGAAGGTTTGTTGCAGAGGATTTCCCTTATCTTTAAGGATGCCTTCGAGAAGATTGGACCCTAGAATTATTTCAGATATTTGTGCTACTATTGAATCCTGGATCATAGAGAAGGTGAAATCAAATTTTAGATCTGAGCTGGAATTGATGAAGAATGATATGGTTGTAGAGATCATGAGAACTGTTGCTGGTATACCTCAGAATGTTGGTATTGAGGATAGCTATGAAGAAGCTGTTGAAGAATTTGAAACTACTGGATCGAGTGGTGATGACTAGAGGAACAAATCTGGTGAAGATAGAACTGCTCAGTTGCCTAGACCTGCTGCTCGGTTTAGTAATTATTGAATGGAAGTTTCTACTTTCTCTGGTACTTTGAAGCTCGACAATCTGATTGATTAGATTGGTGAACTTGAAGATTTCTTTGAGCTGGAAGAAATTGAAGATCCTCTTCGGGTGAGATTAGCACAGAAAAAGTTGAAAGGACATGTTGCTCTTTAATGGAAAGAACTACAAAGAGACCGAGAGGATGAAGGTGAAACAAAGATCAATCGGTGGAGATTGATGGTGACTAAGTTGAAAGCTAAGTTCATACCAGCTGACTATGAGCTTGACTTGTTTAAGAAGTTGAAGAATCTGAAACAGAAGGATTTGCCTATTGAAAATTATACCAAGGAGTTCTACAAACTTACTATTCAGTCTAGACACTAAGAGCTTGGTAAGGAAAAGGTAGCTTAGTATGTGAATGGTTTGAGATTCAATATTCAGGATGAGCTTGGTATGCTGAAGATTGATTCTATTGAAGATGATTATCAGTATGCTATGAAGGTAGAAGATAAGTTGAAGAGGAAACAACCTAGTAACTCCCAAGGAAAGGAAAAGATTTATCACTTGGTGAAGGATAAACTGACTAATAGAGAGGATGAATAGATACCTATGGAACCAAAGAAGAAGATAGATAGAGTTATCTTTAAGGGTACTTGCTATAACTATGGGGAGGAAGGACACCGTTCTTTTGAGTGTACATAGAAGAAGGTTGATTGATGAATTCTTGTGATGAATGAGAACATTCAGAATGAACCTGAATCAGAGAACTTATTGCTTGGTAGAAAGAATGAACCTTGTACAAGGAGTAACTTGTTTAGGACCCGATATAGGATTGAAGGTAAACTCTATGATGTTATTGTTGATAGTGGTAGCACTGATAACCTTGTTGCTGAGGACCTGGTTCAGAAACTTGGTTTGAGTAGAATGAAACATCCTTGTCCTTATAGGCTTGGCTGGTTACAAGATGTTCATGCTTTGGAAGTTAGAGAACAATGCTTCATTGATGTTCAGATTGGCCAGTACAAGGATCTTGTGCTTTGTGACATTATGAAGATGAATAGTTGTGATATATTGCTCAGTAGACCTTGGAAATATGATTGTAGAGCTATTTATGATTGCGTAAGAAATGTGTTTACTATTGAAAAAAATGACAAGAAGTTTTCACTGATGCCCTTGATGGATACAACACTCAATAGGAGAAGCCTGAGTATTGGTAGCTAAGTTGAGATAGTGGATCCAAAGAAAATGCATGATTAGTATGGAGAACCAACCTGTACATTGTCAAGAAAGGACTTGAAGAGATAGAGGAAACTAAAGTGGAAGACTTTGCAATCATAAAAGGGGGAGGACTTGTATGTGAAGAATTAGTTCAGGATTTATGTGTTGAATCCTAAAAGATGTTCTCTTCACATATGAACATCTTTTGGAACCTGGGGTATCTGATGCAGAGGCATCCAAGGTTAAGGTAGAGGCATTCTATGTCCTTAATAAACTGCATGGAGTGTTTGTGTTTTGGTCAGTTTTATTTGGTTGCAGCCTTGACCGACGGTCTCGGTCACTGAAGGAAGCTCGGTCGCTAAAGGAACTCGGTAGTCTCTAGAACATGGTGAAATAGTTGCTCAATCATGCCTATAGTGCTCAGTCAACATTGGTGCTCGGTGATGCCTGGTGTGCTCGGTAATTTTACTATTGCTCGGTAGTTCTAACTTACCGACTAGAGTTCTATGTGATTTGTTGAGCTGACTTGGTGAATTAATTGTCAGTAGCCATTGTCTTAGGTTGACATATAGAATTAAATGTTTGTATACATTTGTAAGATGACTTGTATGGTATTTAATTAATTATTTTGGGGATTTAAGGGTTTTCATCCAGCCAACTTGTGGCTGATGATTAGTATTTAAGGAGGGCTTGGGTAGATGTTTAGTGATAGATTTTTGGGAGATCAAAACTAGGAGGACTTAGCAGATTTGGAATTTAGATGCAAAGCTTGATAGCGAAGTTGTGGAAAATTTCTTGATGTTCTTGCAGATCAAATGGAAATCTGATAGTCCTTTGTAGTAGAGCTAGGGGTTTGCATACTTGGAGACAAGGAGATTGCTTGGAGACTTGTGAGCTCAAGTTTAGGTCTACCTTAGGGTTTCCATCAACTTGTGATTATCTTCAGAACTAAACTAGCTAAGATTGTATTGGATCTGGCTGTGGATCTTGCAGAATTGTTTTCTGATTGTAATTGACCCTAACTCAAAAGGTCTTACAGCCAGGCATGTTAATGAAAATCAGTGCTAAACAATTACTTTGTGTTGCATTATTGAGTAATCGGCTGTGTAATTCTTTTGGTTGCAAGGTTTGGACTCTCCTAGATTAGATCCACCATCCTTGACTGCATAAGAATCCAATTTCATCTTCTGATGCATCTTCATCTGATATTCCATCTCCAGCATAGTAACATTCTTTTGTATACTTAGGCTTGTAATTAGTTTTGAACTTCTTGACTCTTGTAGGACACTTAGAAGCAAAGTGACCAATCTTGTTACATGAAAAGTATTTGAATGGTAACTAACCTTCATATTTTCTTTTTCCTTTCCTTTTATTTCTTAGAAATCTGATGCAGGAGCATCCTGGGTGTAAGAGCAATCTTGCATCACCCAAAAATATTTCTATTTTTATTTTCAATAAGGGCTATTTTGTGCAGAGCTGCTATTTATGGAAAGTTACTATTTTTTGGTAATTTTTGTATGTGCTCAGAATGATCTGATTTCTTTCTTGGAGGTTCATTTTGGTCATATAAGTCTGCCAGTAAAGTTTCATTGCCAGATCAAGTGTATATTGGAAGATATTGAAGATTTTCGGTATTGGCAGCAGGGTACAGAAACTTTGAACTCAGTTTTGAAGGCTTTAGAGGCCCCGGATGAGGTCAAAAATTTGAGTGATGGGCACTTGTGTGGATCAAGCCTGTAGAGCGCTTCGTGGCGTTTCTGAAATGGGGTTATAATAGCCGATCGGGTCAACTGGTGATGACTTATGGTCTTCAGAAGTTGGGCCACCCGAAATGGTGAAAAATAATTTTCTTCAAAATTTCTGTTCGGGTTTCAAAGGTTATCTTGAGCCGACTATGATGTAATAAAATGTAAAATAAAATAATTCTAAGTTTGGTCGGCCTTATTGGCTAAAATTCTGGAACCTTCCCAGGCGGTGGAAAATTGCCTATATAAGGAAGGCTGTATTATTGTCTTAGGAGTTCAGAATAGTTCTAGGTAGTAGATCTGGGTATTGATTTGAGGCTTTGTCCTACAGAATATTGTAAGGGATGCCCATGTGGCTTTGCATATTGTAATTCTGAAAGTTTGTAATTCCACATTTATGGAGATAATAAGAAGCCAATTTTCTGTTCTTGCATATTATTGTTGTTTCTCTATTTCTGTTATGTGTTTGTGGTATTAAGGGGAGCACCCTTCATCAAGTGGTATCAGAGCAGGAGTTCTTGAGTGTGTAAACAGATCACCGACTGTGAGGCAGTTTGCACCAGGACCATGGCTAGGGTTTCAGCGCGCATCGCGAAAATGCCTCCACGAAGAGAACGTGGCGGAAGAGCTGGTGCTATAACGCCCGAGGTTAGAGAGCTCCAGAGACAAGTGCGAGCATTGCAAGAAGAGATTCACAGGGAAATGATTCTTAATGTCAGAGATGAAAGTGAGGATGAAGCTGAAGAAGAATATCAAGAAGGAGAAGCTGAAATTGTGAACCAGGAGGAAGAAAGACTTTTTCGAGTGATTTCCAAGATTGGGAAAAGACCTAAGATTGAGGTTCCTACATTTTCTGGAAATCTTAACCCAGAGGAATTGATCGACTGGATCAATGAATGTGAGGAATATTTTGAGTATGAAGATGTTGAGGATCCTGATAGGGTCAAATTTGCGAAGGCCAGACTGAAAGGTCATGCGAAGATCTGGTGGCAAGAAATTCAATTGGAGCGAAATAGAAGGGGAAAGGAGAAAATCACGAGATGGGATCGGATGGTGGATAAATTGAAGTGACAGTTCATTCCTGTTGATTATGAGCTTGACCTACTAAAGAAAATGCAGAGTTTGAAGCAAGCAGGAAGATCTGTTCAGGAGTATACAAAGGAGTTCTATTGACTTCTCATCAGAACAGGCCATGCAGAAGCTGATAAGGAGAAAGTTGCCCGATACCTTAATGGGTTAAGGCCAAGCATTCAGGAGGAGCTGAATCTGGTTTGAATGAACAGTATTGAAGAGGCATACCAGTTTGCCCTAAAAGTAGAGGAAAAGCTGAACAAGAAGTTTGAGAGCAGACAAAATGGAAGAGGTCACGGTGGATGATCTGGTGGACGGTCATATGGTGGCTGAAATGAAGATTCGAAAAAGAAGGATGAGGCTAGTAGCAGTCAGAATCAGCGAGGAAATAATTTCAATCACTTCCAGGATCAGAATAATAGAGATCAGAGAGGAAGAGGAAGAGGACAAGGATCTGGAAGAGGTGGCTTTTGTGGAACATGTTTTCACTGTGGAGAAGAAGGTCATAGGGCATTTGAATGTCCTCAGCACCAAGGCAAAATAGACAGGAGAAATGAAGGCCAGGCCAGAGTTGCACATGTAGATGAAGATGCTAGATTGTCAAATTCTGAAGATGCTGAAAGAGGAGAAACGCTAATTAATAGAAGAGTCTTGCTGAGTGGTGAGAATGAACCTGAGCAAAGGAGGAGCCTGTTTCGCACCAGGTGCAAGTGTGAAGGTAAATGTTGTGATGTGATTATTGATAGTGGAAGCACTGACAATTTGGTGTCAGAAGAGATGGTGACAAAGTTGAAGCTCAAGAGACAGAAACACCCACATCCATATCGGATTGCCTGGGTACAGGATGACCACAAGGTCATGGTCAATGAACAATGCCTGGATACCAAGATGAGGTATTGTGTGATATCATATCTATGGATGCATGTCATATGTTGTTGGGTAGACCGTGGCAGTTTGACAGATGTGCTTTACACAATGGTCGTGCGAATACCTATTCCCTGACAAAGGATGGAGTGCGACATAAGATAAAACCATTGAAGGAGACCGAAGAAAAGGTATGTGGTAATGCAAGGATAACTTTTGTTGATGGAAGAAATTTTCTAGATGGTATGAGGCATTAGCATGTATGTTTTGCTTTAATTCCAAAAGCTGGTAAAGAGAAAGTAGAAGATGTTCCTGTAGAAGTTGCAGATTTGTTGAATGAGTTTCAGGATATTGTATCCGATAACGTGCCTAATGGATTACCACCAGTCAAGAAGATTAGTCATCAGATGGACTTGATCCCAAGAGCGAGTTTTCCGAATAAGGCAGCACACAGAATGACACTTGCAAAAAGTGAGGAGTTGAACAGACAAGTACATGAACTGTTACAGAAAGGATTGATCCGTGAGAGTCTGAGTCCCTGTGCTGTACTAGCGGTATTAGCACCAAAGAAGAATGGAGAATGGAGGATGTGTATAGATTCCAGAGCAATAAACAAGATCACAATCAAGTATAGGTTTCCATTGCCACGAATGGATGATATTATGGACTGTTTGAGTGGAGCTATGTATTTCTCAAAGATAGATCTGAAGAGTGGATATCACCAGATTCGGATCAGAGAAGGAGATGAATGGAAGACTGCCTTCAAGACAAAGGAAGGACTGTATGAGTGGTTAGTCATGCCTTTTGGGCTAACCAATGCACCGAGCACTTTCATGCGGCTCATGAACGAGGTTCTGAAAGAATTTCTGGGTAAGTTTGTCATTGTTTACCTAGATGATATTTTGATCTTTAGTAAGACATTGGATGAGCATATGATGTATATTCGTATGGTATTTGAGAAGTTGAGAGAAGAGAAATTATTGATTAATTTGAAGAAGTGCAGTTTTGTGAAGAAAGAGTGAGTGTATTTGGGATTTGTAGTTTCAACAGAAGGTCTAAAAATGGACCCAGAGAAGGTACAGGCTATATTTGAATAGCCTACTCCAAGGAGTGCTACTGAGGTAAGATTTTTTCATGGTCTAGCTAGTTTTTACAGAAAGTTTATCAAAAATTTTAGCAGTATTTGTGGTCCCTTGACTGAGACAATGAGAGGGGATAGAAAAGAGTTTAAGTGGACTAAAGGAGTAGAAAAGAGTTTTCAATTATTGAAACAAAAAGTTACAGAACAACCTATTTTAGCACTTCTAGATTTTAATAAGGTGTTTCAAGTAGATTGTGATGCTAGTGGTACTGCAATAGGAGCTGTTATGAGCCAAGAAGGTAAACCTGTTGCGTATTTCAGTGAGAAGTTAAATGATGCCAAGAGGAAGTATTCTGTTTATGATCAGGAATTTTATGCTATAGTTCAGGCATTAAAGAAGTGGAGGCATTATTTTCTTCCTAAGGAGTTTGTTTTGTATACTGATCATCAAGCTTTGCAATATTTGAATAGTCAAGGAAAGTTGAATCAGAGGCACTTGAAATGGGTTGAGTTTTTGTAGAGTTATACATTTGTTTTGAAACATAGGAGTGGAAAGTCTAATAGGGTTGTAGATGCTCTTAGCAGAAGGCAACTATTGCTGACAGAAATGTAGATTGAAGTGGTTGGGTTCAAGGAACTCAAGAATTTGTATCCAGAGGATCCTGATTTTGGTGAAGCTTGGAAAGCTTGTACAGAACCTGTTACTCTAGACAGGACGAAATGGTTGGATTTCATCATCCAGGATGATATGCTATTCAGAGGGAGTCAGTTGTGCATTCCACGAAGTTCTATGAGGGAGAATCTCATCAAGGAGAAGCATAGCAGAGGATTGGCTGGACATTTTGGTCGTGATAAAACCCTTGGTTTGGTTAGTGAGAATTATTATTGGCCACAGTTGCAGCAAGATGTGAAGAAGTTTGTACAGAGTTGTAGAGTGTGTCAGATGGAAAAAGGAGTGAAGTAGAATACAGGATTGTATCAGCCATTACGTATACCAGAGAAGCCTTGGGAGGATATCAGCATGGACTTTGTTCTTGGTTTACCAAGGACACAGCGGGGACATGATTCAATTTTTGTGGTGGTTGATAGATTTTCAAAGATGGCACATTTCATTCCCTACAAGAATACTAATGATGCTGTTCATGTAGCAAAATTATTTTTCAGAGAAGTAGTGAGACTTCATGGTTTGCCAAAGACCATAGTTTCAGATCGGGACACTAAGTTTGTTGGATATTTCTGGCGTACATTATGGAAGAAGTTGAAGACAGATTTGAAGTTCAGTTCATCACATCATCCACAGACTGATGGACAGACAGAGGTGGTGAATAGGAGTTTGGGAAATTTGCTGAGATGTTTGGTTGGAGATAAGCCAACAGGATGGGATTTGATTTTACCACAGGCGGAATTTGCATACAATAATTCTGTCAACAGGAGCACTGGTAAATCACCATTCCAGATTGTATATGGAAGTAGTCCGAGAAATGCATCTGAATTGAGGAAGATAGATAAAGGAGAAATAAGTAGTGCTGAAGCTAAGGATTTTGCAGAACACTTGAAAAACATCCATGGAGAGGTGAGGAAGCATATTACCAAGATGAACGCACAGCATAAGGCTAAGGCAGATGAGAAAAGGAGGTATAAGGAATTTCAGGTTGGTGATGAAGTCATGGTTCATTTGCGAAAGGAGCGGTTTCTAGTTGGTACATATAACAAGCTGAAAATGAAGAAGTTTGGACCATGTAGGATATTGAAGAAACATGATTCAGGAAATGCATATGAGGTAGGATTGCCTACTGAGCTAAATATTTCACCAGTATTTAACATTTCAGATCTGACAGAGTATCATGAAGGAGGTGTTGAAGATGAGATCACAGCAGCACAGTGGAGTATTCCAGCAACCAGTTTAGATATCAAGGAGATCGAAGACATATTGGACAGTCATGTTGGCAGAAGCACAAGGAACAGGACATATGAAGAGTATTTGGTCAAATGGAAAGGACGACCTATTGAAGATTCATCATGGATAACAAAGGAGGAGGTTAACCGTCTTGGTTTTCCTCTGCACACCTGAGTCGTGATGGGGTCACTTCTCAAATTACCCCGGGTGTCTGATGCAGGACCATCCTGGGTGTAAGAGTAATCTTGCATCACCCAAAAATATTTCTATTTTTATTTTCAATAAGGGCTATTTTGTGCAGAGCTGCTATTTATGGAAAGTTACTATTTTTTGGTAATTTTTGTATGTGCTCAGAATGATCTGATTTCTTTCTTGGAGGTTCATTTTGGTCATATAAGTCTGCCAGTAAAGTTTCATTGCCAGATCAAGTGTATATTGGAAGATATTGAAGATTTTCGGTATTGGCAGCAGGGTACAGAAACTTTGAACTCAGTTTTGAAGGCTTTAGAGGCCCCGGATGAGGTCAAAAATTTGAGTGATGGGCGCTTGCATGGGTCAAGCCTGTAGAGCGCTTTGTGGCATTTCTGAAATGGGGTTATAATAGCCGATCGGGTCAACTGGTGATGACTTATGGTCTTCGGAAGTTGGGCCACCCGAAATGGCGAAAAATAATTTTCTTCAAAATTTCTGTTCGGGTTTCAAAGGTTATCTTGAGCCGACTATGATGTAATAAAATGTAAAATAAAATAATTCTAAGTTTGGTCGGCCTTATTGGCTAAAATTCTGGAACCTTCCCAGGCGGTGGAAAATTGCCTATATAAGGAAGGTTGTATTATTGTCTTAGGAGTTCGGAATAGTTCTGGGTAGTAGATCTGGGTATTGATTTGAGGCTTTGTCCTACAGAATATTGTAAGGGATGCCCATGTGGCTTTGCATATTGTAATTCGGAAAGTTTGTAATTCCACATTTGTGGAGATAATAAGAAGCCAATTTTCTGTTCTTGCATATTATTGTTGTTTCTCTATTTCTGTTATGTGTTTGTGGCATTAAGGGGAGCACCCTTCATCAAAATCATAGCAATAAAATCATCTAGTGCTTTCTCTTCATCATCATCATCAAAATTACCAGAAGTGTTCAAGGATTTCTTACCATGGATTGAAGCTTTGATGGTTGTCTCACTTTTTAGCTCTGTCTTCAAACTTGATATCTCAAATGTTGAAATCTTTCTTATTAAGGTCTTTGTTTTGAAGTCTTTTGAAATTTGCATAGTCTCATCTAGGATGATTATCTTGCTCTCATATTCTGCTATCAATTTAGTCATCAACTTATCCATTATGTCTTCTTCTGAAATTTCTCCACCATTGTTTTTGATTCCTACAATAGCTTCATTAATCCTTTGATTATAGGCTCTGATGTTCTCTTTGAGTAACATGTCCAATGTATTGTACTTTTTCTTCCATGTCTTTATGCACACATTCTTGGCTTGGACATCTCCTTCAAACATGTCTTCTAGATACTTCCATATCTTGTAGGCTTTATATACTTTCTTGATCTCTGAAAACTCACTGTCAGATAAGGCATTGATAATGGCTTCTATGGAAATAGCATTTTGATTGAATATCTCCTTTTGTTTAGGAGTTGCATCTTCTTTTGCAAGATCTGATAAAGAGGGAATCTGAACTTCTTTAGTAGCTACTTCAAAAATCTCAAAGGCGATGCATTGCAAATGTGTCATCAATTTTTTCTTCCAATCTAGATAGTTCTCTCCATCAAACTTGGGACTTTCTTTTCTAAAGAATTCCATCTGATCAACCTCAATCTATTAAACTTTCTCTCCGAGGCACTTGGCTCTGATACCAATTATTAGGAATAGTCCCAGGAGATAACTAAGAGGGGAGCATGAATCAGTTATCTACAAGATTCAATTCTTTATCGAATCAAGTAAAGAAGAACATTAAGCATAAACATAATATAAGAACACTTAACACAACATCACAATTTTTGTTACGAGGAAACCCAAATAGGTAAAAACCCTGGTGGGAATTAGCACCTAGTATAAACTGTACTAGAGTATAATGATCCTTGTTAGAAGATCTTACAACCCTATTAGGAGTTGATCTTTACAATGCATTAAGTACAATGACCTGGTTAAAGGTTAGACCCTATTAGGATTTTTTATAATTAACCCTATTAGGGGTGAGGAAACATTGTTTGGGAGCACACTACTCAAAGGGGTGAAGGCTACAACCTTCTGTTTAATAGATACACACTATATATGGATCTTGGTGAATTGCGAGTTAGACCTATTATCTAGATTAGTTCCAATGAATATCATACAATTTCTTCTTTGTCACATAGACCTTCTATTGATGGCTCATTACTTCACACCTTCTACTCTACTCTTATCTTTCAACTATCTTCCATACATAGTGATCACAACTTGACTGGCTATAAGTATCTTTATCCAAATGATATAATTAAGTCGGCCTATTATAAATTCCTTGAAATAATATTAGAGAAACAATATAACTCTCTAACAACATCTCCAATGGCTATACTAAGTACGTAACACTAATTAGGACCGTGCAACTCCATATGAGTAGATGTATTGCTTCATACTGCCGGCTCCACTAAATTAACTAATTCTTTCTTCTCATCCTGAAATACATTATGCGCTCTTAACTAAACATTCTTAACTCTTCTCCAAACACTAATCCAAGCACACATATCCAAATGATAGGCACAACTACTACAATAATAAAAAAATGTTGGCTCCATCTGATAAACTCAGGAAACTATAATTATCAACTGGAAACATCATAACTCAACAACTGACTCTGTGTCCATGAACATAGCATCACTAACATGTATAGAACATAAATATAAATGCACAAGGCTCCATTACAACCATACTGCAAATCACATAATGAACTCTTCTTGGGACCTGTCAAGAACACTTATTGATACAAACAACAGTATTACTATCTTCACTCAGAATCAACCTCTGCATCTATGATATCATCCTAATAACATATCTAGGAGCCACATACTCAAGGCTCTCTCCATCAAGCTTCCATGCACGCTACTTACCATATATTTTCATCAATGACAAACATACAGTTAGCATTGGCTTGCTAGAAAATCTCCAACATAGCCATCCTTTACAATTCAGGAAGTGCATCCTTTGAAGTTCTAGTTGAAAGGAGACATTGATTAAAATGAGTGATAAGAAGTGTTGGAAAAAGATGAGTTTTTTTTAATAAATGATTACGTTGTCATAGCCAATAACAAGGAGGAGTTATAGAGATGAATAGATAATTTCATGAACTAGATACCATTCCCACATAAAATCATAGGTGGTTTTAGAGACACATTATCAAATATTATATGTCACATGAGTATGTTTTTTGTCAAGATATCCAAAATAACCCAAAAAAGTGAGACTCATTTGGTCATGCAAAAGGGATACCCATACTTGTGCAGTTGTGATGCATGACAGGTAAGGAGGATCCAATTAAGGATAGTCCAAACATGCAGCCAAACACTACAATGTGGAATAACACAACAAGATAATATTTTCAACTAAATTTTGACTAACATTCCCAACTGTAAGGCCTTCCGAGTTCGGGCCAAATACAATCAAAGTATTTCTGCAATCTCTCAGCTAGTCCAGTTCTGAAACAATCAACACTTGATGGAAACACTAAGGTAGATTTGAACTTGAGCTTGCAAGCCTCCAGGTAATCTCCCTGTCTCCAAGCATGAAAACCACTAGCTCTACTATTACAACTATCAGATAACAATCTGATCTTCAATATCTTGTAGGATCCAAGTTTATCCTTCTATCTACTACTTCCACTTACTTATTGACTCTCTAAACAACTACCCAAGAACTCCTTAAATACATTTTCTCAACTACAAGTTGGCTAGAAGAAATAATTAACTCCTAAGCCAAGTCAACTTCTATTCCAAACAAATATTAAATGCAACAACAGTAGGCTCACAAATCGCCTTACAAACATTTAATTCTCCATGTCGGCCTCTAGATCTACATAGGAGAATACAAAAAATCTACCAACAATAAATTCACCAAGTCAGCCAATGAAATCTTTCAGAACTCCAGTCTGTAAATCAAAACTATCGAGAACCATTGAAACAACTGACCACACCAAGTATCACTAAGCAACACAGGCATCACTGAGCAAGCATGTCAACCAAGCACCACAAGCATCACCAAGTACAAGTTCCACCGAGGGAAAGAGGTTTTCACTGAATTCCTTCAGCGATCGAGCTTCCTTCAATAATCAAGACTATCAGTTAAAGCTGCAACCGAGTAACACATAACCAAATCAACACACCACCATGTGAATTTGTTGAGTACCCTAGAATGCCCATGCATCAGACACCCCAAGTTTGAAAAGATGTTCTCATAGGCTAGAAGAACATCTTCCGACATTTAGCACATAAACCCCGAACTTGTTCTTCACATACAAGCCCTTCCACTCTTCACCTTGTATACTCTACCACTTATGCTTCTTTTGCCTTTTCAAATCTTTTCTTGGCAATAGATAGGCTTGTTCTCCATACTGATCCATCCTTTCATAATTTCTCAACTCATCTCGGCTACCAAAGCTCAGGTTTCTCCTTCCAAGTGTTGTATCCAACAAAGGCATCAAGGAAACCTTCATGTTACTCTTCTCAACAGTAATTACATTCTTGACACAACCATACATAGCTCTGCACAATCATACTTCCAAGGTCTACAGAGAAATATATGACAACTATTCATCTCCACAACATCACACAACACTTGATCCTTATACTGGCCAATCTGAAAATCAATAAAGCACTGACCCCTCACTTTCAAAGCATGAACATCTTGTAACCAGCCAATCCTATAAGGATAAGGATGTCTCATTCTCTTCAAACCAAGTTTCTCATTCTTTACTTAAACTTTCAAGTTGATGAGGAGAATGTGTTTTCTTGTGATACAATAATAGTCATGACATTGTATTCATAAGTATCAATAGATCCATGGGTGAAGGAAGACAACGTAAGGAAATGATTAATTAGATAAAATAAATAATACTCATACTTGAATTGCTTTATCATTTCTATAGGTACAAGAAAACTTTGCAAAGATAGATTTAATCCATATTTATGAACATGACCATTCTTAAAGATTAATAGTCTCTAATCTAAAAGAAAATTCTATAGCATCGAGATTTCTTTTTAATCTTAAAAATATAAATTTCAATATCACACCAAGTTTTGTAATTTATTGATAAAAAGACCAAATACTATTATTTAATTTTTTAAAATAATCTAGCTTTGAGGGTAATTCCCTAAATACATGAATTTTGATAAGAACAATATAAAACTAAAACTCTTGTGGGCTGCCATAGAAAAACACATATATATCTTTATTTGCAAATTACTACTTAGCATCTTCTTCTTTACACCCAGAAAACAAATCAAGAAAACCCTACTAGCTCCATCATAAATTTTAACATTTGCAAAATGCTCTTTAATATCTATAATAAAAAATACAAAGAGACCCACTACCACCAATAACATTGGTGATTGTCTCAAAATGCCTTGACCAAAAAAAGAGATACCGTAGGGGAAATACAAACTTTGTATCAAATTCTATGAGCCAATAGTTCTTGATCCAACATAGAAATTCAACCCCAAATACCAATTACAATGAAACCTTCACCACTCCTTTAACAATGGACTTATGTTCACCAAAATCAAGCAAAACTATGACAAAATGAGAGGACATTGTTGTACTCACCATAGACTTCAACACATCAAGTATAAAGACATGCTCCAATACCATTTGAATGGCCTACAACACAACTGGAGAATTTATTTTAAATATGTTATTGAGACACAAATTAGTGATGACCCCATTAAAATGCATTTTCCTTGTATTTGATTGTAGGTGTAATATTGGTAGATATATGTGTCACCTAATGATAATGACCATTTGAGGAAAAATAGATCCATTTATTTTCTTTTTTACTATTGAAAAGTACATATATTATCATTAAGAGATAATATTGCACATAACTACAACCGGGAACATAAAACGAGTGGGAGGATAATAAGAGAGAGGAATATGACTGATACATTTGATTGAAATTGAGAGAGGCCAATATAGCAGACTTCCAAAAAAAAAATCCATCACCATCGGTGGTCTCCACTGGCAGAATGACTTAATAATATGAGAGTGTTCACGCATTTGGATCATGATTTTCTCCGCAGTCTCGTACAAGTTAATCTACCTTTTCTTTCCTTTCTCCGTTCAACCTCAATTCACTGTTATGTTTGATAATTGGAAATACTCCATATTTTCTGTATGTGCACATCACATACCTCTTTCAAGCTGGTGGCATTACGAAAATTGAGTAAGCAAAATATTTTCTGTATGTGCACATCACATAGCTCATTCAAATCACCCCACTTGTCTTTCTCCCCACAACTCGACTTTATTCGGATCCCACATGACAAGTTTGTGAACCGATGGAAGTGGAATTTGGACGCCTTTATTAATGATGAAAATGAAGCTGTGACCGACTCAGAGTAAATGCTGATGTGGTCAACCCCATGAGCGTTAGAAATCCGTGCAAAATAGAGCCTCTTTACAGTTGTATTTTAACTGTAGATGACGAAAAATCAAATCTCAATTCAATGATATGACGAGTGTTGACCTCATTCAGTAAATATCCGACCACAACAGCTGTGTTTCAATTGAATTCGGGTAGAAGAAAAATGCAAAGCTATGACAGACAAAGTCTTCGCTACCTTACGCTCAACACCGTCCAATGAAAATGATCTTTTGATTGATAAAAATAAATCTGTCTTATCAAGACCAAAATGCTCCTCACTATATATCCTTCAACTACATGTGTGATAGTTCTTGGCTTTCATTGAATAAGTTTACTGAATGCTCCTCAATCCCAGTTATATTTATTTTAGATTTGGTACTAGCTAGCTTTAAGAGGTAAAATAAAGAAAATTTTAAATTAATAATAATTTTTTTAATATTGTATATTATATCAGTTATATTTATAATATAAAATAGAGATATGAAATAACATATTTAATTCAAATGAAAAATTGTTTTAATTCTTAGTTTATATAAGAAATTATTAAAATATTTTTGTTGAGTTGAATTTTGATAGTTAATTATTAGGGAATCAACGTTTATATGATAATGGATTCTTCTTAAGTTATGTAGACATTCTAGAAGATTGACTTTTCTAATCATTTATCACTCAATAGTGCTAGACCTACCACCTCAATGAAAGGGATGATTCAATTTCCTCTAAGGACCCTCACCCATGAGCACTTTTCTCTTCTATCTCTAGCTAAGCCATTCCTTCTCAAGCAGTCAACTAATGAATAATCTTTTGCCCTAACAATCAACCTCATCTCTATAATATTCTTTCATAAGATTCCTCCCCTATCCGAATTGGCATGTTGAAATCATTGGTCACAACTAGCCTATCATTAAAAAGCACCACTATAAGCCCACTATATAAGAGGTTAAGTCTCCACCTTTAGTTTTTAAAAGGAATCCCTGATTTGGTTTTCCATATTTCACCAAGAAATCATAAAAGAAATATGCCTCCTCAACAAATCCTACCTCACATTATATGGAGCCAATGCTCAATTCAAATAATTCCTCACTATTCTCAAAGATCAATAATTTCATAATAAGAAAACCATAGCAATAGAAATTGTAACCTTTGAGTGCATGTATTTCCCACCCTATCCAATCTAGAAACACAGTCATAATTATATGTAGACTACTGATGTTGTCATTCATGTGCATGCTCCTAGTAGTAATGTTTAACTATGGTTTAGTTTATATGGTTGAATATGATCAATCAATTTATTGTTCTTTATAGATTATTAATTGAATGTTAAAAATTTTAATTAGATTAAAAATATTTACGTAAATTTAAACTAAAATTAAATAATTTTTGTTATTTATATGATATACATGCTTGATTAAAGGATATAATCTGTCCAAACTAAATGAGTATACAAGGACATCACATGGACTTATATCTCCACTTGTGTACAAGGATCTCATTTTTCCATTTCAAAACTTTAGGAAATGCTTGAATAATCAACCATTGATACATAATTAGACCTTGAAATATACAAGGTGAATAGAAAATCAAACCCTAATGTTTTTCCACATGATGTAAACATTGAAAAATATTCAGGGGATCAAACAAATTCATTGATTTTTATCCCTAAGAGAAAATATGGTGCAAATAGATAATTCTTTAATAACTCCAATTCCACATCAATTTTAAAAAAATATATATTGTTGAAGATTTAGTGTGACCATTAAAAATTATATAAAAATAATAAAGAAAGTGAATAAAGTGAGAGAGATGTTTGTTTCTATTTACTCTTCCAATTTTAGAAAACACTTTGTTTCTTAACCTTCAACTACCAAGGTCATGATCTAATACTACTTTTTATGAAAAAAATTGTACAAAAGAAAAAATTGATAGGAAAAATGATTTAAATACTTGATAATAATATGCCACTTTAGTGAGAGAACCTCCTGAAATACTTTCACGAGCCACCTCAAAAAAATGTTTGATAAAAAAATTATATTTAATATGATGATGATAACTAACCTTTACCACGTACTAATAATGGTGTAATATGATGATTAAATCACTATGTTCTGACTCTTTCCACCAAATTTTCTAATGTCTACTGAGGTGATTGTTATGAGGATGGGGTTACATTTATGTGGCTTCATTAGTTCATAGCTTCAATCAAAAGTGTTTACTGTAAAAAAAAATAACTAACCTCTACCTCCTATATATATACTATTTTTATATGGTAGATGCCACTTCAGTTGACTTAACTACTTATATAAAATTATACTAGTGGTTACATGTGACATATTAAAATATAGTTAGCCATAAGTTAATGACTCATAAAATCATTTATCTATAGGATTAAGGTCATAGAACCTTCATTTATATTGGTGTGGATGGGGTACAATGTCTAGCTAATTTTATTTTAGGTCGTATTGGTACCTAGTTAGTTAAATTTAACTAAGGATTTAAATTTTTTTCTTGTGTTAGAAGATTATGATATTTGTCATAATCCCTGGTTGTCATATGTCTAACCTTTTTCTTTATGTAGAGGGTTTGTTTATGTACATTTATTTCACATAAGTGTGTTGTAACACTTTAGATAATGTTTAGAATGCAAAATTTATGATGTATTTGTGGTGTAGCTAGGGAATCTAGGGATGCATTCGTCATATAGGTTAGACATTCTTGTAGTCACTTTGTATGTTTTATTTAACAATGGAATAAATATTCAATGGAAGAGATGTTTTTATACACTATAATACCTTGTGGTCAATTGTTTTCCCTATCCCATGACTAGAATGCACTATTGTAAGATTACATATATCAAGGTTGATAATGGATATATAGATATTGATGTATGTATATGCATACAAATTAGACATATAGATCATCTATGTGGAGATATGTTCACATATGGCATGACAATAAACATAAGAAAATATGAGAATACAACTGGGTAAATAAGGTTGACTTTATAGAGAACTACACAATTTGTCATCACATATATAAACTAGCACATTTTTTTCAAAAAAAAAATTACTAAATAGAAAATGACCTAAAGATACTACTTTCACCATTAAATTTATAATTTACTAACTGTATTCAATTTATGAACTCTATATTCTAGACTAATGTATTATTTTCATATTATATTTTCTAAATTATCTTAACATTCACTTTTTTATTTCCTCTTTTTTTAATCAAACAAACACATATTTCTTATTTACCTTAATGAAGAATAAACATTCATTAATATGCTCTCTCCAAAATAAACCACTAGATAGGCTACATTATTGACACAGGACAGGTAAGGAGGATCCAATTAAGGACAATCCAAACTTGCAGCCAAACACCAACAATGCAGAATAACACAACAAGACAATCTTTCAACATAATTTTCATTAACATGCTCGGTTGTAAGGCCTTCTAGGTTAGGGCCAAATACAATCTCAAAAGTATTTATGTAATCTTCCAGCTAGTCTAGCTCTGAAATAGATCAGCGACTAATGGAAACCCTAAGGAAGATCTAAACTTGATCTCGCAAGCCACCAAGCAATCTCCTTGTCTCCAAGCATGCAAACCACTAGCTCTACTATTACAACTATCAGATAACAATCTGATCTTCAAGATCTCATAGGATCCAAATCTAGTCACTAACTTCATTGACTTCCTCCCTAAACATCTACATAAACACTCCTTAAATACATTTCCTCAACCATAAGTTAGTTGGGAGAAATAATTAACTCTTAAGACAAGGCAGCTTCTATTACAAACAAATATTAAATGCAACAACAGTCCGCTCTCAAATAGCCTTACAAATAATTAATTCTCCATGTCGGCCTCTAGATCTACATAGTAGAATACAACAAAAGATAGCAACAATAAATGCACCAAGTCAGCCAACCAAATCTTAAAGAGCTTGAGTTGATAAACTAGAACTACCAAGCATGCCAAGTATCACTGAGCAACACAGGCATCACTGAGAAAGCACATCGATCGAGCACCATAGGGACCACTGAGTACAAGTTCCACCGAGTGCTAGAGGTTTCACCGAGTTCCTTCAGTGACCGAGCTCCCTTCAATAACTGAGACCATTGGTTAAAGCTATAGCTGAGTAACACATAACCAAATCAACACACCACCATGTAGATTTACCAAATACCCTATTGGTTCCTGGATAGGCTTTTACACTCCATGAGATACCAGTATGCTTATGACTGATGTTAAAGAGGGGTTAATTCCAAATGTGGGAAATCTATAAGCAACTGGGCCAAGTATAGGGATAAGACTACCCTCTTCACTTCTGGCTTTGTAAAACCAAGGTGGGTACACCTGATCCAGTAGATACAACTCTATTTCTCACTCAATACTGGATCTTACAACAAATAACAATGAGAAAGTACTAAATAAAAACATATTATTTATTGACTCTCCATCACTAGATACAACAACTATATGAATTAAATGAAAACTTAAAAGACTGGTATTGATTATATGTTTAGGATTACAAAGATTTTGATCATTCCTCACAAAGAAAAGATAGGTAAATACATGCAAGCTAGTGTGTTATCCATTGGACAAATAATACCAGAGAATAGAATCAACACAAAGACTCTTGAAATAACTAATCTCTTAACATAAATACAAATATGTCAACTCATCCCTACTTGCAGATAATCCCTATGTAGATTTAATGAACATGTATCTCACCCTGAGCAATATTTAATCCAACCCTAGATCAGAACTCAAAGCCAAATACATACATATAAATCTCAAGAAAAGATTTAAAGATTCACAAAATAAACATAATAGAGAGGAAAAGACTTTGAAATTTGTATTAAGTATAACCTTTTGTCTTTGTATACAACATGTCTTGATTAATAAGCATGCAATATAGCAACAGCAACCTGTACTTCTCTATTGCTTGATGAAAAATAATACAAAATTTTACAATCCTCAACTAAGGGTTAGGGTTTCAAAATTTATATCTTCTCAACAACTAAACTCTCAATGCCTAGAATGATCATGGAAAATCCTTTATATACAAGGAGATGCAACAACCTACCGATCATTCTAGGATTTACAAAGTTCTAACCTAAAATTTTTTTACAACAACCCTATTGGGTTTACAATAAATACATCGAATAAAATTGGTGAGATATTTTTAGATGAGCCGCCTTGCTTTATCTTTTAAATTCTGTCCTTGGCTTCTTCCAACAAATCTAATTTCCATATCTTTACTATCATTCCTGCAATAAATACCTCTCTACATCTTAACAACATTCATGACTCAAAAAGTTACTATCTTCATTTGTCTCAAGAGGTAGACAGAGTATTCACTTTTTCTGCATGAGGTATGTACTGATACCTCCACCTGTTATACACCTCTTCACTTGGGAACTCAAAATTTGCAAACTCAGCTTTCTTGCTAGATAACTGTTCCCATTCTCTCTCTATTTGATTGATCTCATGCTGAGTAAAATCAAACTTTGATTTTGCGGTCATTAATTTCTTGATGGTGCTAATAAAGGAATAGGTGTCATTTAAGACACCAGTTATTCTCTCCGATAGAAGTGCATCCATCTCCTCTCTCCATTTATATAACTCTTTCAATTCTCCTTGCTCTGTGAGAATAGTTGGTATCAGTTCATAACTTGAAAGCTTTAATTCCCCTTTCAACATACTTGATCTCCTTATGAAATTATCCAAAATAATGTCATACTCCACTATTTTCTTCACAGATTGGTGCACCGGCTTAATCAGTGGATCAGGATCCTCTTGGCCTTTAGACAACAAAGGAAATAACTTCACACTTGAAGACCTCTCAATCCACCTTTTCAAAATTGGTGCCATCTCAGTCTTATCTTTATTCAAAGTTGTAAGCAAAATATGTAACCTACTGACATGATGAAAGAAAATTGAGGGCTTTAAATCATGTGCAAACTGCACTACTGCCTCTGTCATCTTTTCCTCATACTTCTAGTTTACCAGAGATGTGGCCTTCACATTTTCATATTTTTCTTTTTCTAGCTGCACCCTTAGCTCTCTTAACTTATTAGTTTCCTCAGTTAATCATTGCTTCTCCCAATTGACTCTTGCATCCAAATTCATTTCTAGGAATGGTGATGGTGGAAACTCAATAATAGGGCTTAATGCAGAAGCCATTGCAGGCTTATTAGCTATCACTAATTGGGGTGACCTGTGATCCTGTGGTCCTGACAACTCTGCAATCAATTTGTCTTTCTGAATCAATTCTATTTTAAGCTCATTATAAGATTTAAGGACAGTTTCAAACTTAATCCTTAGCTCTTCTCTTTCTTGTGCTTCTTTCTCTACTACTTTCACATTAAATTTAGCAGTTTCCAAAATAATACTTGAAGCCTCTACACCAGAGGTTTCACCTACTCGTTGCACTAGCAAATTTCCAGCATACTCTGAAGAGAGAGCCTCTCTCTTCCCTTTATTTTTTTTGATGTATGTAGCATCGGTCAGACAAATAAAATTGATTATATAATTATTATAAGAATTGACTTAATATATATACATATAAATATATATTATATGCACCCTAAAATGGTCGCCTAGACTTTGGGCCCCATTTATTAAATTATTAAATTTACTAAATCAATACTTTGCAAAATTCAAATCAATTTCTTTGATCAATCCTAAATAATTCAATCATTTTAATTTTCCCTAAGGTTTGATCATTTCATCAATAATTTTATTTAATTAAAAGAAATATTCCCTATTAAATAAATATAATAACCTTATTTAATTGAAAGAAATATCTTTTAAATGAAATAAATTTATTTAATTAAAATCTCTTTTAATTAAATGATTTTATCTTATTTAGAATAATATCTCTCTTTTAATTAAATAATGTTATCTTATTTAATTAATAGAGAATCATTCTTTTAAATAAATTAAAAATCCTATTAAAGCTCTTTTGTGATGAAAAAGGGAAACAAATTATTTAAAATAAAATAAAATTCATTTTCTCTCCACACTTTCTAAAAAAATGAGCTTTGTTTCGTGTTTTTCAATTTATCCCACATTGCTCTTGGAGATGCATTCTCTTCCACATTTTCTTATATAAGGAGCCCTCTCCTTCTCATTTCAGATCCAAAATTTTCATGTTATTGTTATGCTACAGGTTTTCTTGGTGACATTGGAGCTTTGGAGATCTCATTGCATTCTAGCTTTCATATTTACATTAGCTTAATCTTCATAGCATCTTAGCTTAGTTTCCTTCATTGTTTTAGCTTAATCTTCACATAGTTAATTAGTAAAGGAGAGTTAAACTTGCATTTCAATAGCATAGTTTATTCCTTTGCATTGTTATCATCTAGATTAGTTTGATTTAACATGCAATAACTTGATGATCAATGGAGATTAGCACTCTTTCTTCTCATCCTTGAATCTCTCATTTCTTGGTGTACTTGCATGGGTTTAACTAGGTCGATCTGAGGGCTTCATAATACAACCTCTGCACTCCATGAATAGAGAGATGTGAGTCACTATTCGAGACCTCAATGTTGAGTGTTCTTGGATGTAGTGATTCACAGAAGTGTGACTACTTTCTAGCACGCACACACACACACACACATATATATTAATATATTTAATAGATGATATTATTTATAATAATATACATATATATGAAGTTAATCTTTTATTTATTCTTATAATTATTATATAGTTAAATTAATAAATTAGATTAATGAATAGACATGTCCCATGAAGGGACATGTCCCTTCTTGTCTTTACCTTGTATATATTCAAGAGATCGATGCATTTGGAAAACACATACAATCACGACAGTGCTATTACATTTGCAGCGATCTTGGAAATTTAACATGGTATCAGAGCCAAGTTGCATATGTAGAAAAGGAGATGAAAATGATAAGGTTAGGAAGACTAGACAATGTGGGAAGGATATATAATTATCATCGACATTTAAGTCTGAATATTAAGCAACAATAAATCAGCACTGATAAATAGCAGTGATTATCTCTTATCTTCTTCATATAAAGAGACAAGGTATTAGAATGGTGGCACAACGAAGAGACTGAGGCATTTAATCACTGTTGCAAAGTTTGGGATATTGTGATTCAGATCCTGATTCAGATCCCATCATGATTCTTTGCATTAACAGAGATTCAAAGTGTTGTTGCTAAATTTTAGCGAGTTTTACTGTAATCTAATTATGTCAGTCATTGGCATAAATTTCTTCTAAGTAACATATTCGAAAGGCATCATTAAAAGTGAATAGATATTCATTACATCATGATCAGATGCTCAATCAAATTGTTATCATTGGCACATAGAGTTGTGTGGCAAGATGATTTTATGTCAACCATGGTCCACAAATCCATATCATTTGAAAATTCATGCTCACGGGAATATTTGAAGATCCCTACAGTGTCTGATACATCACTTATTTAGTTTAGAATCAAATGCTAGAGGTCTATCACACGGCGATCATAATTGATTGACTGAGCAACTATGGTTATTAAATGAGGGCAGAAACGATGGAGTGTTAAGAAGAGAAATGGCACTTAGAAACGATAGTCTATAGGTTGCAGAAGATATATCAAAAGCATTTCACGTCATCATTGACCTAACCGATACACACGAGGGGTTATTCATTTATACATTAACCAAGGGATGTTGCCTCATCGAGATGCCACAGTGTTAGAATGCGTACTCAATGGTAAAGCTGAATAAGTACATGGACATCACCAGCAATCTCTTTCTCGTGCGCGGGTTTCTATTAAATAAGATAATAGTGGTTATATTTCCTATCGACAACTATGGAATTGAAGAGATTATGCCTTGGAGTTGCCGGCGAAGTCAAACTACCAGTCATAAGTGTTCGTCCATGTCATTAATATGTTTTCCATTCCAAAATAATCAGTATCGACATGTAATCGAGCCAAATAATTCTTGAGTGTTACGTGACAAAAGGTCGGTCAATGTATTAATGGGCGATCACACTAGGAGATGTTTTATATTATTTGTCGAATTCATGAAGATATTGATGATACTGAGTCTTAAGAATTAATTCTGTAAGAGGAGAGGTGATGTAATGAACGATGGTCAAGAATTAATAATGATATGATGGGTAGAGAAACTATAATGTCAATAAGCATCATTCGATGATTAGTGAGGACAGATAATAACCATCGTTGGTTATGAGATGCAATTAGATAAGGCTGACGAAATGTAAAAAGAGATTTATGAAGGGATGTGATTTAGATATAATGTGTCCTTTCCCTTTTTCAAGAGGTGCAACCCTTCTATCTAGCAAGAGCATCTTCCTTTTGCATTTGGGTTGCAAGATTAAAATTGCAGTTCAGAGATAAATGCATATTTCTAGTTACTACTCTAGAAAATATGAAGTCATTAGGGCACAAATGTGATAAGCAATTGGTAGATCGGTAGAAGATTATTTGCATATATTTCTTGAGACACCAGAGACAACAATATATATATATATATATATATATATATATATATATATATATATATATATATATATATATATATATATATATATATATATATATATATATATATATATATATATATATATATATATATATATATATATATATATATATATATATATATATATATATATATATATATATATACACACACACTAGTCACCAATTAGAGATTATGCTATGTATAGTGGACATGAGGCATAGATCTTTGGGTGAATGGAAGCTTAATATAGCCTATGGTTATAAGGTGTTGGAGGCATCGCACATTGACCATATAACTAAGGGTAAAGGTGAGTATAAAGTATTTTTATTGGTAATGAACATTTCATAAATATTCTTTTATATGTTTTATATTATATGAGAAGGTATAATCGAAAATATATGGTGATTATATATATATATATATATATATATATATATATATATATATATATATATATATATATATATATATATATATATATATATATATATATATATATATATATATATATATATATATATATATATATATATATATATATTTAAAGAAGTAATATATGTAAAATCTTAGATTAAAGATATATACTTAGAAGATTGAATATGTATTCAAGGTATATATTTAAATTAGATCTTTCTCTATATTACATTGGAATGATCTTATATCATTATGCAAAAATATCCTTGAGTATTAAACCAGTCTCTCTCTTTTCTTTTATACATACTATTTGCCTTGATCTTTTCCGAGGATGCTCGTGCAGGAAAAGAAGACTGATATCAGATTCAGAGGGAGTCTGACACTTTATCTATTAGAAGGAAACCTTGGACAAGAAGGTCATAAGGATGATATCACATTCAGAAGAAGTCTGATGAACCATCAGAGGAAACCTTGGTCGAGAAGGATAAATGTTGATGTTAGTACTCAAAGATTCAGAGGGAGTCAGTACAACATCTAGAGGATATGCCTTATTTGATTTCCAAAGACCTTGGTCTTATTGAGACAAAGGGAGTAAACCATATCAAGATGGTTTCCCTAGTGACCAAGAAATTATAAAAGGAAAAAGAATTGAGATTCAAATGATGAAATTCTATGTATGTGAACCAGAAGGCTTTTATGCAGATATCTAGGTCATAATATTCTTAGATAGATGGTTGGGAATTCAAGAAAAGAGCGTAATGCAAACTGAAGAACAAAGACATGACTTGCTCACAGAAGGTTGATATTAGATTTAGAGGGAGTATAATAGTTCATCTAAAATAACCTTGGATGAGGAGGTGAGGAGGTTGTTACAAGACCTTAAAGGAAGCATCCAGAAGACTATGATCATGAGATTGAGTCTCATGCTTTTATGCTATCTCCTACATAACTTGGGGTTCACCTAGAGTAATACAAACTATATAAGAGATATAGTGCATAAGTATGCTATTCAAGGTACATTATCCATACAGAACATATGGCTAATATTCTCACCAAGTTTCTTGCTAGAGGTAAGTGTTGGAAATATTCAAGACTAGCCAAGTTACTGAGAGGGGAGGGGTGAATCAGTAACTTCAAAAACTTTTTACAAATTGCAGATCTTAACAATATTCTAAATAACATTTATCTCATTGATCTAATTGCATGCATGAGAAACTGATAACATAAAAGCATTCATAACACTTGAACACAATGATTTGGTGACCCAGAAACCTTCCAAATAGAAAGTAAAACTAGGGTGGGGATGATACCCACAAAACTTCAATACTGCAGTATAAAGTTGGCCGGTTAAGGCTTACAATGATCACTTTTGATGATCTGCCCTATTAGGAGCAATTAGGACTAATAGGTCCACCTTGTTAGAGGATTTACAAACATACAATGAAGTATGCACTTGGTTAAGAGATTTTACAAAAGACTGTTAAGTCTACCCTATTAAAGGATTTGATGCTGATTCACTTGTTAGGATGAAATAGTAGATCTCTTACTTGCAACTAAATTTGCTGATTGAGATTCCTTGATGTACTGATCACCTTCTGTGATAAATATGTCTTTGCTGCTCCTTATACTGCTATAGCCCTTTGTAATTCTCTTATCTTTGTTTTCCATGCATCTTCGCATATGCACATACACTTTTCATATATTTCCATGCACACACTTCTATATTGGATGTGATACAAAACATTACTTATATATCAATCCAATAAAATAATTACAAAGTCGGCTAACATATAAGTTAACACAAGTATTACTGAGTCGGCCCAAATGTAGTTACATAGTTTCTGTAAAATGACTTGGTGACTTTCTGATACATGGCATCCACTACATTACTCGGCATCATCATGCACTCGGTAGAAGTGGAGGCTTGGTCCATACTAACCACTCAATCGTAGTTTCAAACTCGGTATACATTGGAGACTTGGTAGATACAGTGTCACTCAGTAGAAACTAAATTCCATGTTTACCATGCCAGCACTTGGTAAACACTGCTCATCTCATCACTCGGTTAACACTAGCTTCGTATCACAAGAATTGATAACTCGGTAAGCACTGTGAAGCTCGGATTGCTCGATAAGCATTGTTCTGCTTGGAGAGCTCGGTAAGCATACAAAATCTGAATAAGTGTTGTCACTAATGACAAACATAACTTAATGCCAACAATCTCCCCCTTTGGCATTAGTGACAAAAACACTTATTGTCCAAAACTTATATACAAAATCATGCTGATTCTAATTTTGATTTATCTTTGTCATTCTGCTGTATATACATTTCATGTCTCCCCCATACAATATACATATCATATCATATACAAATATCTTATATCTCCTCATATTTCTCCTATTTCTCCCCCTTTCATATTTTTCTTTCTCATATCTCTCCCCCTTTTTGACAATAATGCCAAAGGTGTATATACAAACAATTTACATGGAGAAACCAAAATGTGAGAGAAATTTAGAATGTACCTTAATAATTAGTGCCAGAGTTCTGTCCCAATTTTCTTGTAGAATCTTGCATGTATGGAGTGCAACTTGGACTTCTGCAGAGAGTTCAATCATATGGTCTGCAATAGAAAAATTGTTGTCATTGATCAATGTTTTTGAATGAACAATATGCTTCTGCATTGTATCCATGATGGGAAGGGTCATATTTTGAATGTCTATCAGTGTTGACTGGATCCTTGCTTCCTCTTTTAATAATTCTGATTGCATATCAGATAAGAATCTAATTTTCATATGATGTGTAGAGCTTGAACTAGGTTCAAGTTGCAGCTTTTGTGCACTGACCTTTAGATCCTCATCAATTTTATTTAATTTGTCCTTAATTTCCTTAGTGAACTCGGCAACATTACATAACTTGACAAAAAGTGATGTTACATTGGAGTAGGAGGATTCAATGTTTGACAAAACTGAAGATAGCTCTGCCTGATTTATAGCTATTTGCTGAGCAATATGCTCAAGCACTTTATTGTCAAACTTCTTTTCTGCTTTCTCAATTAACTTTTCTTGACTTGAAAAGTCCTCATTGAACTTAGTGACTGCCTCTACCAACTGCAACAAAATGTGTTGAGAGGAATCAATTTCAACACCTATAGCCTCTGTCAGAATGTTCTTGGCATCTTCTATGATCTTATACTCCTTGTCTCTTTCCTCTTTTAATTTCTTCTGTTTTACCTTCTTTTGGAGGAGTTGACCAAATATTTGCATTTGGTCTGCAATAAGATTTGCAAAATCCCATTTTGGAATTTCTATTTCCTCATCCAAATCTATGTCTTCTTCTATGACTGCACTCTTGCTCAAAAATCTTGTACTCGGTTGAGCCTTAGGTCCAACTATCATTGTACTTAATGCTTTTGAATTCATAATAGACATTATTGTAGATATAGTAGGATTTGCAGTGAAAAATGATATAGTCCCAACTGATGGAAAACCTGATGAACCCAAAACTAAAGTATGCACAACTGTAGTATCAAAAATTGAAGTACTTACTGAAGTATCCAAAATTGTAGAAGGTGTTGAAGTAGTTGCTGGAGACTGCAACTCAGTAGAAGAAGGAGGCTATAGCTCGGTGGATGAAGTGGTAGCCACTTCTGTCATTGATACATTGAGTTGTGTGTGAGCTAAGAATGATTGGACATTTGATGTATCTGTTGGATTTGTCACAATCATACTTGCTGAAGCTATCTTCGAGCTAGATGTAGCATTTTTTTCTAGAGAGTGAGGAAGTGTGACAATTACTTCTGCAGCTATCCAAACTGTATCATCTTCCTCATCATTTTTCTTGGCTTCCTCAGTGGCTTATTCCTCTACTTCTTCATCACTGTCTTCTTCAATATCTTTTATCACAACAGTTTCAACACTCGATTTGTGAAGTTGATAGATGTTTTTCCATGTAGTAGTGGCACTCTTTACAACCGATTCTACATTTTTTATCAGAATCAGACAAGTGTTGAATCTGAGTGTCATTTATTCTCATTTTCTTTCAATGCCTTATTAACTTCAGCATTTTTCAAATTTGGCATTAACTGTCTTAAGGTTTGAGCATATATATGCTTGATAGTTTGCCTTGCATTCACCCATCTCATCTTGACTTTATCCAATAGAACACCTAGAATTTGTGAAGCTATATCATTAGGTGAGTACTTCCATTGCCCCATTTTCTCAATAACAGCATCTTCAATCTCCTTTTGCTCTGTCTCTGTTCTAATTTCATACTTGAGAGAATTGAAGTTTTCTATTCCAGATCCTTCTCTCAAATTCTTAATCCTTTCTTCAAATGTGGGAGGAGGCCTTTTAAATACTACATCATCACTATTTTTACCTACCTTTCCCCTTGATCTTCTTGTGAAGACTGCAAAAGATTGTTTAGGTGCCTTGGTGATGGTCGCCTTCCCTTTCTTCTTCACAGGTACTTGTTCTTCTTCACTCTCATCCTTTTCCTCTTCTTCTTCAATGTCCTCTCCTTTTCCCTTGGTTAACATTAGAGGTGTGCTAGATTGCATCTTGGCCATCCTCTTTCTGCCTTTGTTAACTGCCTATGGGAGCTTTATGCTTAGTTCTATTCTTATCTTTGCTTCATCATATGTTCCAAAGTATGGAGCCTTTGTATCAACAAGTTCATTTATTAGGGCTTCAATTATGTCCTTGGTTTCATCAATATTTACCTCATAGGGAAGAGGTTTCACCCATATAATTCTTGGTCTTACTACCTGAATATATACTCTATCACAGTCCACCATAAAACTAACATCATCTTTGTAATCTTCGACTAACTTTTGTGGAATCCTAAATCTATTGTTCATCTTTTCCTTAAAAGTTTCAAAATAGTTGTCCATTATGCTCGCAAAGTTCTCACTCATTTTAGCAATATATTCATTTATCTAATATAGTACAGGCACATCTTTCCTCCATTTTACTGTGCCTTTTGATGGGAAAAACTTTTGAACATAGAAAAATAGACAAGTCAACAGTGAGCCAAACTTACATGGATTGTTCTTTGAAGTTTGAATGCTCTCCATATTCTTGTTGAGCTGCTTCAATAGCAACTCTGCAAGGTCATATGTCATATTGTTCTTCACAATCTTATATGCTAGGTCAACTGCTTCACATGAAACACTATTCTGCCAACTTGAACTATATATCTTGTGGGCTATGACATGTGTGCCAAATTTCAACTCTGCATTAGTTATATTGCTTATCTTCATACCTCTACCGTCCCACTCGGCTAGGGTTTTCTCTTCCAGCTCTGCCTGACCTAGGGTTTTTGTAGATTTTGCCTTGGCAAGCATGGGAAGACCTGTAATTCAGTGAATCATCTTCTTTGTGATCTCTATTGGTTGCTCAAGCCAAATTCAGCCTTCATGCACTCGGCTTAGGATATATCTAATCCATTTTATTTGGAAACTCTGAGGCAAGTGAGTGATATGTATCAAACCCTTATCTTCCAAATGTTTATACTCCGGTTTGAGAACACCATTAACACATAATTCATTTCGAGCAACATCTATTTCTAGGGTTCCAAGCTCTTAAATTGTACCTTTAAAATGACTGCAAATATCGTTAACAAGAAGTACCTTGGAAGGGATCTGAGATTGAGCTCCACTCGGGTCTAGGGTTTCTAAAACTACGGGCATGAGTTTAAAATCCAGCGCCTTCCATTCTATTCCTTGGACCAACATTTCTGAACCTTTCTTCACTTTGGTGCTAGTTGATGCCATGGTAGCTCGGTAGACAAAGAAAATTCTTTGAAAAATTTTTGCTGCAAATTTTGCTTCGAATCGCTTGATCGCACTAAGAAATCTCTCTGCTCTTAATATGCTAAAATTCACGGTGAAGAATGAACTCGATTTCATGCTTTTTGTTAAAACTTTGTCATTAATGCTTAGTACAGAAGTAGGTAAGTTCAACATTGTACTGGACCGACTATCATCCACTATTGCATTGATTGCTCAGTGAAGACTCCGCAACTCAGCGATCATAAGAATTCATACTGCTCTGACCATACTCAGTAACCTCATGAAATTTGGTTACTCCTAACCTTGCTTGGTGGTAACTGATATCGACCTTCTTAGTGATCCTTCTGTATCTTGCATACTAATTTGGATCTTTCTTCCTTTCAATTCTAGAACTGTTTGGAATTTGTCTATGAAGATATAGTTCTAGTGCTTTCTTGGAAACTTAGTTGGAATTGATAGAGCCACCCTCTTCATGAGTGACTTTATTACTTGGATTGGTTTGCTCGGTAGGTTTAGGAATCCACTATTGTCTCATATGCTTCTTGATGCTATCTTCTTTTGCTTTCTTTTCATCTCCAACTCTGCCAAAATTCATGCAATTTTTAGCTATATGACCAAGTTCAGTGCATGTATAACATCTTATGGTAGTATCCCTTTTTCTCAAGTGATGCCTTACACAATTTATGCCAATGTGTCCATATTCTCCACAGTAATGACATCTAAACCAAGTGTTGTAATCCCAACCAAATATTTCTTTCACAATTTGTTCTGCTTGATTGGATGTTTTAGATCTGCATTCAGATGCCTTGTGACCTTGTTTGTTACATTTGTGACATTTGCCTTCAAATCTTGGTTTCTCCTTGCATTCATTTGCTTTATGACCATGCTGATTGCAATTGTAGCATTTTCCATTGAATTTTTCTTTTCCATTGCTCCAACATTTGTTTGAAGTATGACCTATTTTGCCACAATGATTACAAGTAGGTTTCTGATTCTTTTGAGTACCTTGTTTGGAGGATTCACCTTCCTCTTTGTATCCAAGTCCTACTTTTCCTTTGTACTTATGAAGGTTTTGTTCATGTAGCCGATTCATATCTTCTTGAGATTTCAACATTCTCTTATTGATTTGCCTTTCAGTGTTTAGGTCATTCACCAATCTTAAACTAATTTGCTTTTCAGATCTCAACTCCTCTCTTATCCTTTCATTTTCTGATCTCGGAGTCAAGATTTCTTCATTTGCATTGGAGATTTGATCAATAAGGTTTTCTAGCTGAAGAGTTTGATTATGGATTTCATTGTTCTTTCCATCTATTTCATCTTTCATCTTGTTTCTTTGTTCCAAGATTTCATAGAATCTTATTGACTGAATTTCCTGTTCTCTTTTCAATTTTCTTACTTCTTCTTGCAGAGATCCATTCTTTTCTAGGAGTTCTTTGATTGCATTGTTTGCTTCATCTGAGCTGTTTGAAGGGAAAAAATATTCAATCTTTTCTTCAACATACTGGTGGTCATTCATCTGATTTGCAAGTTCCTTCCTTCTTTTTAGGGATTGGGAAAGATGCTCTTTTGCTTCCTTGAGTCGAGCTATGGCCATTTCCAGATCTAGCTTTTCATTTTCAATTACTTTGTTAAGTCTAAATATCTCCATTGTCTTGGATCTTTACTCAAGCTATCAAACTTAATCCTGAGAACCACAAAGCTCTGATACCAATTGTTGGAAATATTCAAGACTAGCCAAGTTACTGAGAGGGGAGGGGTGAATTAGTAACTTCAAAAACTTTTTACAAATTGCAGATCTTAACAATATTCTAAATAACATTTAGCTCATTGATCTAATTGCATGCACGAGAAATTGATAACATAAAAGCATTCATAACACTTGAACACAATGATTTGGTGACCCATAAACCTTCCAAATAGAAAGTAAAACTGGGGTGGGGATGATACCCACAAAACTTCAATACTGCAGTATAAAGTTGGCCGGTTAAGGCTTACAATGATCACTTCTAATGAACTACCCTATTAGGAGCAATTAGGACTGCTAGGTCCACCTTGTTAGAGGATTTACAAACATACAATGAAGTATGCACTCAGTTAAGAGATTTTACAAAAGACTATTAAGTCTACCCTATTAAAGGATTTGATGTTGATTCACCTATTAGGATGAAACAGTAGATCTCTTACTTGCAACTGAATTTGCTGATTGAGATTCCTTGATGTACTGATCACCTTCTATGATAAATATGTCTATGCTGCTCCTTCTACTGTTGTAGCCCTTTGTAATTCGCTTATCTTTTCTTTCCATGCATCTTCACATATGCACATACACTTTTCATATATTTCCATGCACACACTTCTATATTGGATGTGATATAAAACATTACTTATATATCAATCCAATAAAATAATTACAAAGTCGGCTAACATATAAGTTAACACAAGTATTACTGAGTCAGCCCAAATGTAGTTACAGGGTTTTTGTAAACTAACTTGGTGACTTTCTGATACATGGCATCCACTACATTACTCGGTATCATCATGCACTCAGTAGAAGTGGAGGCTCAGTCCATACTAACCAATCAATCATAGTTTTGAACTCGGTATACACTGGAGACTCAGTAGATGTAGTGTCACTCGGTAGAAATTAAATTCCATGTTTACCATGCCAGCACTTGGTAAACACTACTCATCTCATCACTCGGTTAACACTGGCTTCGTATCACAAGAATTGATAACTCAGTAAGCACTACGAAGCTCGGATTGCTCGATAAGCATTGTTCTGCTTGGAGAGCTTGGTAAGCATACATAATCTGAATAAGTGTTCTCACTAATGACAAACATAATTTAATGCCAATAGTAAGGTTGTGTACCTTTGAGATAAACTTGGCATGTTGGAGAAAGAAGCCTTAAATGAAAAGGAGTTTCATCTATTATTTTGTATGTTAATGCATTCTTCTCCTTTAGAGAGAAGTCTAAGGTGAAAGCCCTTGTTTCCACCCTTTGGGATGAGCCATGATGGATCCACCCTTTGGCATGAGTCAAGGTGGATTTCACGTGTGTGACTCCAGGACTTATGGGCCCTCCTGTGAACATTGGAGAAAGGTGATGACTTTTCGACAATGAACACTTGTATTTGATATTACAAGATGACGATCTTGTAATAGAGATTCATTATGGTAGACAGTTATATGTCTATGCACATACCATAATAGGGTTATATGTAAATGGAATGTAATGTTCTTATTTACTATATCCTTGTATCACGCTAAGGTGATATGAAAATTAGGTATCATGATCTAAGGTGATTCCTCATATCAAGGTGATATGAAAATTAGGTATCATGATCTAAGGTGATTCCTCATATCAAGGTGGTATGAAAATTAGGTATCACGATCTAAGGTGATTCCTCATATCAAGGTGGTATAAAAATTAGGTATCACATGTTAGGTGATTCCTCATATCACATGTAAGGTGATATTGAAAATTGGGTATCACATGTTAGGTGATTCCTCATATCACATGTTAGGTGATATTGAAAACTAGGTATCACAAGTAAAGTGATTCCTCATATCACATGTTAGGTGATTCCTCATATCACATGTTAGGTGATATGTAAAACTTGATATCACATGTTAGGCTTGGTATCACATGTTAGGTGATACTTCATATCATGAATTATGCAATATATGATTTCTTAGTATCCATATAAATCATATTAGGATCCTTCTAAACTTAGTATTACATATTGATTCGACTCTATGAAACATATCACATAGTGACATGTCTCTACATAAACTTAGTATCCATATGACATGCATCATGAGACGTATTGTCATTAGACAAACCATGGATATTTATGAGCTATGGTGAACATCATGTGACTTGATATTCTTGCATAAACCATATCTCTTGATATCACAATGGGGTGATATCTCCTCTCTTTCAAAATTAATGATTTATTACCTTGATGGATTTTATCTTCCCTAGCTAAGAGGGAGTGTTGATGTATGTAGCATCGGTCAAACAAATAAAATTGATTATATAATTATTATAAGAATTGACTTAATATATATGCATATAAATATATATGCATATAAATATATATATATATATATATATATATATATATATATATATATATATATATATATATATATATATATATATATATATATATATATATATATATATATATATATATATATATATATATATATATATATATATAAAATAGATGATATTATTTATATTAATATACATATATATATGAAGTTAATCTTTTATTTATTCTTATAATGATTATATAGTTAAATTAATAAATTAGATTAATGAATAGACATGTCCCATGAAGGACATGTCTCTTCTTGTCTTTACCTTGTATATATTCAAGAGATCGATGCATTTGGAAAACACATACAATCACGGAAGTGCTATTACATTTCCAACAATCTTGGAAATTTAACAATTTGCTTCCCTCTTTAGGGACCACATTACCAGGGCAGCATGATCATTAGAAAATGTGATACTCCTTGAAGCCTATTGTGCTTGTTCTGCAGTAGCAAGGGTCTTTACCTTGCTCTTCCTAACCTGATAAAAAATTATTACATCTACAATATCCCACTCTTGAAGAATCAAAACCCCTACAATATGGACCATGGCCCTTCCCTCCTCAAGCATAATCTTCTCAAACTACTTTATCATCTCAACCTTGGTTTTAGTTTCAATCTCTGCTCTGTCCCTACTAGGAAACTCTTCTTTCTTCTTTTCACAAATTTCTTTAAACTGATTTATCCTCATTCTCCATAAAAATTGAAAAAATGCCCTAGTCTTTACAAACTTGTCATCAGCAACAAAAGAGTCACTAGCCTACTTTAAAATAGGGTCAATTTTCTTACCCTCAAACTCTACAACAATTAAATCCATTGTCACCTCCTTAGGTTCCTCTAGCATTCCCTCTTGTAATTCATCATTGGAAACAAAAATGTTCCCCTCATTCCTCATTTGTACTAACTATTTAGCTACCCCATGTTCATCTAAGTGTAAGGGCGATTGAGAAGGAGAATAAACATTTTCTTCTGGCCCTAATCCCTCCTATCTCTACCTCTTAGGAGAGGGTCCCTACATTTTTTTATCATCCATAGGCCTCTTTCCTCTTGAAGTAGAAGGAAGATCCTCACCTCTCTGCTGTGTTGGTAGAAGAATAGTATAACCACTTCTCTTTTGTAAAGTGTAAATTCCCCTTGGGTTCAACTTTGTATATCCTGGCTGGCTTAAAATCTACCTAGCTCTCTTAGGGTTTGTCTTTCTTACAGGAGCCCTTTTCTCATTCATTGTATGCATGATTCCATTAAAATGCTCCATAAGAGCCTCTACCTCTCTAACCCATGTCTCAAAACCCTTCAATGGATCATAAGTTCTATCAAAATTACTTATGAAGTCTATAGTCTTCTTGTAGATCACCCACTTCTCCTTAATTTCTTGAGTTTGGAGGTCAAAATCATTCCTTATTATGTCCTCAGAAAAGTTGAATTGGTGCTCCATAAGAGCACACCTTATCTTTTCCTTAAACATTCCTGACAAGAAACCTTTAGTGTCTGCACATCTAACCTTAGTTGTAGGCATCCTGTAGGGTAGCAAGAATTGTTTTAGATGCATCCATCCTCCTCTAGTCATAACATATTGATGTGCAATTGTGATAATTGGGAAGAAAGTTCCCCTTCCTTTACTAGTGAGAGCAGTTTCTTGCAAGTCACCAATTTCCCTCAAAATTTCAGCATATCCTATCTTCAATGGAACTTGGTAGGGTGAAATGTATGGTGCCATCCTGCAACCATATACCCTAAAAAATGTGGAAACTGGATACATAATTATGTCACCAAAATTGTGAACTATGGTAATATCTTGACAATATTCTTTAGGTCTAATCAATCTTAACAATTCCCTTGGAATTCTAGGATTGTCAAAAAAAAATAACGTTCTAAGCCTTGAGGCAAAATCTCTGTCAAATGCAATAAAACTAGCATCAGTTCTATCCCATGACAAGGCTATAGTCCATAGCTAAACTAGAAGGGTTTCTCCTTTCCTCTCCTTGACAATATTGATTGTTGAACTGAAAAATTGCTCACCCTTGTACAAGAACATATGCATGAGCATAGAGTACCACCCAAAGGGCCTACTAACCTTCATGTTCTTTATTCCCATCAATCCCTCATGGATTAGGTCAGCTAAGTGAGAGGCAAAGTCAAAGATTAAGGCCAGTTGGGGATGTAGAGACTGTACCATCATAAACATATATGGGACAGGCATATGACTTGCCCCATCATGCCCTAGGATTAGAGTTAGAGACTTATAAAAACCCTGTGCACGTTTATTGAATAGATCCAACCTAAAAGGCTTTGGTGTACTTGGGCTAACAACGCACATTGATCCAATTTGGTCCAAAAATTCCCGTAGAGGCCCTATCCTTAAATAATATTTTTAAGCTTCATATACCTCGGTGAACTCATTAAAATCTATTTTTTCTAACCAAATAGAAGGGTCATTTAATGAAAATACCTCCCTGATCTTATCTTCTGTAATGCTGATTAGGTCATTTCCATTCACATCCTTGACACATTTAGTTATAGGATCAGAACATTTATCAATTTGGATCAACAATTCTACATCCATAAATACTCCAGGGACAACCAATTTCCCTATATCAAATTGCCAAATATTACTAAGGGGGGCACATGAATTCCTCTATGAATACGCTGACCTAAACAAAATGACACCATTGTGATCTTCTCCCACCCTAGCATCCCTCATCCAGTTTCCTCTATCATGGAGCCCTTCACCTATGGAGTCCCTAGGGTTTCTTGGGACTAATTCTTTTAGTCTTGCTACCCCATTGTCTAAATGTGGTAGCAATTGCATCAAGTCCTTAAAGACACCCCTGTCTTTATACTCTATTTTCCCGAACAACCCCCTCTTAGGTGACATCTTAACTAGGGCTTTCTTTTTTTTACAACAAGAAAACAACAGAGAAAACCCCAAATATTACCAGCTAACAATACAATTTCTTCACAACTTCCTCAAACCCTTAAACATTTCTTGCATTCAGAAATATGACCTACAAGGTGCCTGAAAAACTTTGCTTGATATTGTGTGTGTGAATTTTGTACCTAATCTATAGACACAACACTTCAGTAAAATATTAGAGGTTAGCAAAAATCAAAATCGTGCAAAATTGAAATCTAATTTAACCAAGCGATTTACTGCCTTCTAGTAGGTGCGAGATTAATGTTCTCAGATTGCTATCGAGATCAGTGACCTAGACGACACCTAAATGAAGGATTTGAATGTAAAACTCATATGAAATATGAATGCAATTAAGCTATTTTTTGGTATTTTCTATGCAATAATATGATGAAAACTGATATGAAATTATGCTAGAATGAAATTGATCTAGATGAATATGCAAAGTAAGCTAACAATGATATGAAAATTAATCTAAATGAATACAAAACAAGATTGATCTCACAAAGGTGTCGATTCGCAACAGCTTTGATTTTCCCAATTCCAATTCTCCAGCGTGATTGTGCAAATTAGTGGATGAATTATGAAGAGCTCAGCCTTGGTTTTATAGAAATCCAGGGCTTTGGAGGTGCATGAGAAAAAGCCATAAATCACTCAAATAACTCAGCTTGATTTTTGAGTTATTTTTAAATAAAGAATAATTAAGTCACAAAAATCATGCAAAAGCACAGTTCAACTCGAATTAGAAGTTTAGATCAACTTTAAAACTCAAAAAGATGTTGAGTTTCAAAAAGCTAACAACTTGCATTGATTTTCCAATTTTGAGTTTAACTAGTCCTTGAATGTGCACATGGATAATTATGATTTAATAAATAAATAAAGTGATTTATTCTCAACTTAACTGATTTTTGAAAATAAAATAATTAATTTATAGGTTAATTAACTATTTTATCAAACTTTTATTAAAAATTATATTATTAAATAATGACAACTTGCTTTAATCAATTAAATAAGAATTTAATCAATTATTCATAGGATATTGGATTTATTGTCAAAATTAAATAATACAATTAATAATAGATAGAATTGAATTTAATTACACAATTAAGTGGCAAGATATTAAATCTAATTAATTAAATATGAAACTATTCAATTAATCAAACTTAGGATAAATGTGATTTATCACCAAATAATCATTAAATTAAAGATAATTAAGATAATTAGGAATATTGCTAGGAATATTCCCCGATGCAGAATTTAAGATAATCAATTATGATTCGATGATGTTTAGATGTGCCTTAGATTAGGACTTTGATGTTGATTTCATTCAAATTGTTGATATAGGAGATTAATGAACTTATAGCCCATTTTTGGGGTATTACATTTTGCCCCTCTTTGAATTACTGTGCGAAGCGTAGTGGTTCAAAGATAGTCTGTGTTTGATAAAGATATGAAACTGATTCGAAATTGATAATTGATATGAGACAAAAGCTGATTGATATTGATTTGATATGAAGATAATAGGTCCTAAATGACTAAAGATAATGTTCACTATAGCAGCGATGAACCGACGATTGTGAAAAAGTGTCAAAATGCCTGATTCGGAACCTTATGATTGCGAAGAAGTGAGTGACCGGTTCTAGACTCGATTGTCTTAGCAGAACTAGTAGGTATCACATCTGAACCCTTCAGTTGCCAAAGAACCAAAGAAATAACACTGATGAACCAATGGTTGCAAAAAGCCAATACAGATTACAAGATTAGGAGGATACCAGATTGATATGGATCTTGATGAATCTGATATGCCCCAAGTGATGATAGATTTGCCCCGAGCGATGAGGTTTTTTTTGATGAATCAGTAACTAGACGTGGTTGTTGTCTTGATTACTGAGGAAGATATGATTAGAATTTGATTTACAAACTTTGAATGATGTGCAATACCATGCCCCCTTCGGGATTAAAATTGAAATCTGACAAGAAAAGTCAGCGTTGAGAGTTTAGAAGCATGTTAATTGATTGGAAAAGTGGTTATACATGTTCAAGAACACATTCTGCATCGTTGGAAGGTCCCAAAAGACCAAGTTTGACTAGGTTAAACCATGAGTTGACCATAGTTGACCAATTTGAAATTTTGATAGTTTGATGTAAGATGATCAGTTAAGTTGAATACTAGATTTCTGTGATGATCGAAGGTCGAATATGCAAGTAGTAGACTGTCCTGGGCCCAAAAATTTTAAATCATGATTTTGACATAATAAACGATCTTAGATTTTGATTTTGATCCCGAAAAAGGATTCTACTTGCTGTTTCATTGGAGGAACCTTCATGTGAGATTCAACTCTTGTTAGATTTGAAGATGCGAGTGGAGAATTGTTTAAGCATTGAAGTTCGTTTAGCCATTGTGAGATCATGCAACATGCAAAATGCAAAGAGACATGCAAAATGAAATGCAACCTAAGACCTAGGACCTACTCACTGATCATATGTTGATTTGTTATCATCATTGAACTTTTAGGTAACTGGATAAATCAATACAATGCCCACTAGCTATGAAACCATAGACATATGAATATCGATTTGTATGCGCAAGAATCAATACAACACCCACTGGTCAACAACCATGGATATATGAATATTGATTTTGTTTTTAGAATGTCAAATTAGATATAAGCACCAAGGCACAAACACCAAGATGACCTGAATATCATGTCCATTTTGATATAGCAATTTGTACAAGCATCAAAACATGAACGTCATGATGACCTGAATACACCTTGCATTGCAAACACATCAAATAGTCAAGAGATCATTCTAAATCCAGTGTGAATTACCCGTAGTGACCCTTTATTGTTCACATCCTTAGGTAAGATCATGTTTCACAGTAGGAGAAAGAACTCACTCAAAAAGACAATAGTTAGATCAAACTTCCTTGAATTTTCTGGGTATCAATGGTCAAGGTACGCATGGCCATCCAATTTGAGATAGAGTCTCTTACAGTCAGACACTATTTCAATCCAAAATTTCCAAAGACGTTTAGATTTTCACATACAAGCAGAAGAAAAAGAAAAGATTATGCCCCTAGTCATCACTCTCTAAATCTTATAAAGGACATCATCAAAGAGCTTGAAGGGACACAATATGCAAAAATCTCAATGTGAATCAGCAAGCATACAAGGAGATAAAAGCATGTAAAAAGAATAGATTGTTTTCAGTTTGATGTTTGATTGCGTTGTTGTAGATGCAAAATCCTTTCTGGAGACAAGACTGACTGACTGACTCACATGAAGCTTGAAAGGACTTTGACTGGATATGATACGTCCATGATATACTAGAGACCATAGGATATGACATTGATTGCCCCCAAGTTTGCACAGTGATAGGATACAGACACTTGCACAGATTGGTGGACAAACTGACTTATTGAAAACTAGAAATGCAAAAACAAACCGGGAGATATGTACAAACTAAAGCAAAACTGAAAGCTGGGAAAGACCAAGATTGTGCTGATAGATGGAGCATTTTGAAACAAGTGGCGCCCGTTTGCCAGGTTTTCACCATCTTGGCAGAGATTCTATTTTTTCTACCAAGGCGCCTATTTCTAGGTTTTCACCAAGGCAGTTTTTCTTTTTCTCATTTTTTTGTATTTTTCATTTTTTCAATTTTTTTGTACTTTTGATATTTTTTGATGTTTTTGTGAATCATCAAGGTGCCTATTGCTAGGTTTTCACCAAGATGTTCATTTTTTCAAGACTTTTTCTAATTTTTCTAATTTTTTCAGGACATTTTTCCATAGACTGAATGCCTTAGGTGTAGAGAACATTGATTGGTTCTCGGAGCTATTCTCCTTCAATCGTTGAGAGTTGATAGGCACCAGAGCCAAAAGTAGCAGTGATGACAAAGGGACCCAGCCAGTTGGGTTTGAACTTCCCCTTGCGTTCTCGATGGGATTGATTTTTAGGATTTTCTCTCAAGACTAGATCACCAACCTAAAATTCTCTGTGTCTGACTTTCTTGTTGTAGCCTCTAGACATTCTCTTCTGATATACTCTGAGATGATCATATGCTGCTTGTCTGCGCTCATCTAGTAGTTCAAGTTCTTTCAACCTAGACACTCTGTAGTCATCATCAGTTACTAGACCATCATTTTGATTCTTAGTGATGGGATTTCAACCTCAATAGGTAGTACCACTTCAGACCCATAAACTAAAGCGAAAGGTGTAGCCCCTATAGGTATTCTAATACTTGTTCTGTAGGCCCATAGAGCTGGACTAATCATGAGATGCCAGTCTCTGCCAGTTTTGTTTACTGTTCTGTGCAAGATCTTTAATAGATTTTTGTTAGAAGCCTCTGCTTGTCCATTTCCTTGTGGATAGTAGATAGAAGACCAATGTTGTGTGATCTTGAATTTGGCACATAGATCATCTAGGTCTTTATTCCTGAATTGCCCACCATTATCTGTGATTATGGAATGAGGTATCCCATATCTACATATGATATAGCTCAATATGAACATAGATATATGTTTCCCTATTGCTTGTGTCAAAGGGACCGCTTCTACCCATTTTGTAAAATAATCTATGGCTATGATTATATGGGTATGTCCGTTAGAAGAATGAGGATGAATCATCCCGATAAGATCAAATGCCCATTGATGGAAAGGCCATTATGTTGTAAAGAGGATTAGATCCCTCCCTGGAGCATGAATTAGGTTGCCATGTACTTGACACTTTTGACAATTCTTAGCAAATTTGATAGCCTCTTTCTCCATTTCAGGCCAATAGTACCCAGCCCTAATAAGTTTTCGAGCTAGTGTTAAACTATTTGAGTGTGACCCACAAATACCATGATGGACTTCCTCTAATGCACGTTGAGACTCTTCCTGTTCTAAACATCTAAGTAGCATACCATCTAGACCTTGTTTGTATAGATCATGACCAATGATGACATATCGGGAGGCATTATGGATAAGGTATCTCTTTTCATGGCGGTTGAAGGTATCGGGGATGATTTGGTCCTGGAGATAGGAAAATAGGTTTTTATATCAGGATGAATCATGACCTACAACAGTACAGATCATCTGGGTTTTGGGGGAGTCATATGCAGGATAAGATAGTGCTTCCACCAGGAACTCGTAGCGTAGCTCATGTTCAGGCTGCTGTAATAAAGTAGATAGTGTTGCCATTACATCGGCAACCTTGTTCTCCGTTCTAGGAATTTGCTCAAATGTGATAGCTATGAAATATTTCTTAAGATCATCTACCATTCTCTTGTAAGGAATGAGCTTTTCATCTTTAGTTTGGTACACATCATTGACTTGATGAATAACAAGTTGAGAGTCTCCATGAATGTGTAGCTCTGTTACTCTCCATTCAATTGCTAGTTTCATACCATTCAAAAGGGCTTCATATTCTACAATATTGTTTGTGCCAGGGAACTTTAGTCTAAATGCTTTTGGGATGGAGTATCCTTGAGGAGTTATGAACAATATGCCTACTCTAGATCCATTCTATGTATAGGAGCCATCAAAGAACAATTGCCATTCTCTAGAAGATAGGTGCATAATAGAGGAGTCTAGAAATTCCATTCGCATCGGTGTGTCATCAAACATGGGTGCATCTGCTACTTGATCAGCAATAACTTGACCTTTTATAGCTTTCTTTTCAACATATTCAATGTCAAATTCGCTTAGAAGCATGACCCATTTAGCCAGTCTACCTGTGAGGGCAGCCTTGCTTAGTAGGTATTTTAGTGGATCAATTTTTGCTATTAGATGCGTGGTATGAGCTAACATATAGTGTCTTAGTTTCTATGATGCAAATATCACAGCGAGACAAGCTTTCTCAATCATAGAATAGTTCTTTCCATATGCCACCAATGTTCTTCTTATATAATAAATGGCTCTTTCCTTTTTCTCTTCATCATGTTGCGCTAGCAATGCCCCCAGTGATGTGGTTGTTGTAGAGACATATAAGATCAATGGCTTCCCATGAATAGGAGGCATCAAGATAGGTGGATTTGATAGATACTTCTTGATATGGTTAAAGTTGTTCTCACATTCTTCATTCCATGCAAAGGTCACACCTTTATGTAATGTTTTTGTAAAAGGCTGTGATATGAATCTTCTGATAGATTGAACTCTTCCTTGTAACATCCTCATTTAACTGATATTCATGGGAGGTTTCATCTCTATTATAGCCTTGACTTTAGCCGGCTCAACTTCAATGCCCTTCTTTGAAACTATGTATCCTAAGAGCTTTCTAGAAGTGACACCAAAAGCACACTTCTTAGGATTTAGTCGGAGACTAAACTTTTCCATTCTATCTAGGATCATGCTCAAGTCCTTTAGATGTTTAGTTTTGATCATAGATTTTGCTAAAGTATCATCAACATAATCTTCCATAGTTCGATGCATCATGTCATGGAAAATAGATGTCATTGCTCTTTGATATGTAGCTCCAGCATTTTTAAGCCCAAATGGCATGACATTCCAGTAGAAGGTGCCCCATGCACATGTGAAAGCAGTTTTCTCTTGGTCCTCTGGAGCAATTTTTATTTGATTATATCCAGAGAAACCATCCATTAAGGAATACATCTCAAAACCCATAGTCATGTCCACTATCATATCAATGTTAGGTAGTGGAAAATCATCCTTAGGGCATGCTCTATTCACATCTCTAAAGTTTGTGCACACTCTGATTGAGCCATCTGGTTTAGAAACAAGTACAATATTAGAGATCCACTCTGCATAGTCAATAACTCGGATGAATTCAGTGTTTAGGAGCTTCTCTAATTCAGCTTTTACCAAGAGTGCAACATGAGGATGCATCTTTCTCAACTTTTTCTTGACAGGTTTGACATTTGGAGCAATAGATAAATGGTGCATTATAAGATTAGGATCCAATCCTGGCATATCTGAATATTTCCATGCAAAGTTGATCTTCTTCTCTATTAGGAATGTTGTAAATTTTTACTTCTCTTCTTTTGATAATGATTGTACTACATGTACCAATTGTGGTTCCTCTGTTGTACCCAAATTGATGGATTGAGTGGGCTCAATTAGAACTAGAGATCTATCATGTAAATGACTCAAAAGGACATCAAATATCTCATCCTTAGGCACCTCAAAGAGGTTTTCACCTTTGGATACGTCTTTTATTTTTACTTTTGTAGGTTTTGAGACTGCCACAAAGTGGTTTTCACCCTCAGAACTCTTTTTCTTTTTCTTTTTACTCTTGTTTTTCTGACTAAGATATTTGATGTCCGACTCGGTCATGCTGACGCTCGGTTCACTGATGGAAGTACTCATAGGCTCAACTGCATTGAGGTAGCAAGCATGGGCATAGTCATTTGGGAAGGCATAAATACCATGGCTCGGATTTGTGGAGGTTTGATCAATAAGTTCTAGATATTTGATAGTCAAAGTAGGGAAAGATTGGGAGATAGTGTTTATGGATATGGATTTTTCATCATTGGTCCTAACTTGATGCTCGAGTTCAAAGGTGATACTACAACTTAAGACATCCAATTCATGAATAGGCTCAATGTCATCGTGGGAGTCCAATTCAGCCATAGGTGGATCAAACTTGATAGGTTCATCATTTTGCTCTAGACTTACATTGGTTTGAGGTGCATATTGGTGAATAACATCAACATGTTTCTCTGTGATAAGCTCATCTTCATCTGGTTCTAGAATGGCTCCCCATTCATAGTCATTTGATTCAGCTTCTGATTCAGGATCTCTAGGAAATCTTAGAACATGAGTAAAGTCGGGGTGAATACCCTAAGAAGGGTTACCCTCAGGTTTTGATTTGTATTCATACTCATGAGAATCTATCTCAGAATCACTACCACTTCCCTCTTCTTGATTGTTTTTGAGATTAGCTGGTTCTTATGTTGCAACTATCTCTTGATTGATAGTAGGTTCTTGTGTTTCTACTACATTAATGCTTTTGATAGGATCATCTTTATCATCAAGAAGGTCTTTGATCTCTTTAGGAAATTTTTCATAGGGGATGAGTTCTGAACTATCTAAATCACTATCTGATGGTTTTGTTTCTTTTTTCTTAAGAAGAGGTTCCCCCGGTGCAATCTGCTCTATGACATGAGAGTAATTACCTTTGAGGTGATAGGGTTTCTTCTTAAATCCTAAGCCAACTTTGTTTTTATTTTCTCTACCAGTATGTGGGAGAGGTGTCTCAAGACCTTTTCCTCTGATTCCTAGAGGTCCTGCACCTGAATATCCCATCTTAGCTATTAATTTATCTCCTGGACCATATGACTTGGAAGGGAGTTTGGAGACTGCAGAGTCACCAGTTTGCACAACTTGAGATTTAGGTTCATCTTTGTATAGCCATGATAGCATAGCCTCATCCTCTTCAAATTATTTCTTGGATACTTGTTCTGCTACAAAATTCTTTTTATATGCTTCAAGAAGTGCTTTAGAGTCTGGTTTGGATTGTTTCAAAGATTGCCCATAAGACTTAGGTGAGATAGGGAGAGATGTCAAAGATAAGATTGGCTCAATAGTATATTCTCCCATACTATTTTCTTTGATATTAACCTCTTTTGCAAGATCTTCCATTTTAGATGTGGATGCTTCTTTAGTTGGTTCAATAGAAGATTCTCTATTATTAGGTACAAGCTTATCTGCACTTTCCTTCAAGGTGTTGCAAGTTGTATTCAGATCTGTGGGGATAGTGACCTCTACTCCTTCATAAGGAAACTTCAAACATTGATGGTATGTAGAAGGAATAGCTTGCATTTCATGTATCCATGGTCTCCCTAGGAGGACATTGTAGGCCAAAGGTAGATCAAGCACTTGACAGATGGTATCTTTGATAACTGGACCCACTCTGATAGGTAAGACAATGGTGCCTTTAGAAGATCTTTCTTGTTCATCATAGGCCTTGATAGTTATTTTCTTTCTAGGATCAATAGCCAATTCTGAAAATCCCAATTGTGTGATCAAGCTGTAAGAACAAATGTTTAGGCCAATGCCCCCATCTATCAACACACATTTGACTCTACGGTTCTGGATCAAGACTTCTATATGCAAAGGCTGATTATGTGGGTGACTCAAGGAGTTGTCATCTTCCTCTGAAAAGGAGATATATTGCGGAGATGTAAGATGTCCAACCATAGTCTGGAACCTGTCTAAATCAAGGTCATCAGGAACATTGGAATCGAGCAAAGCTTTATCGAGAATGGCTCTATGAGTTGGAGATATTCGAAGCAACTCAAACATGGAGATTTTTGCATTAGTGTGCTAGAGTTGTTGAACAATGCTATAAGACATAGGCCTTGTATCCTTTGGATTGGAAGATTTGGAAGCACCCTTCTATTTAGAAGCAGATGAAAGATTGAAGGGCACCTTAGGGACATTTGATGAATCTGAGATTTGTCCTTTCAGATGTGTTTGAGCTTGTGATCGAGTAACTACATTAGATGAGGAATGATTTCTATCTCTTTGTACAATTGTGATGACATTGCAACTTTCAGAGAGACATGGTTCAACCATATTGATGATAGCATTATTTCCAGGGTAGGCATAGTTGACTTTTGCCCCTATATTAGGCTAAGAAGTTGAAACTTCTTGACCATGTTTTAGAAATGGTTCTATGAATGCTGTATGATCGTTATTGCTCGTGGGATTGTCAATTGTGATGTCTCCACTATCGATCAGATCTTGAATGGTATGCTTCAAGTGATAGAAACTACTAGTTTTGTGACCTTTACTCCGATGGAAATCATAGAATTCATTTTCCTTCCACCATATCGGTTTGGGGTCCTAAGCATTCAGTCGGATTGGTGGTAAAGAGATGATTTTATCAGCCAGTAGAGTTTTCATAGCTGATTCTAAAGACTCTCCTAGAGGAGTAAATTTTTTATCTTTATCCCATTTTTTGAATTCTAGCTTCCTTTGAGATGTTTGAGAAGACTTTTGCTCTAAAGCTTTAATGGCTTGAGTACCAAGAGTGAGATTGTAGGTTGGTGCCTTTGATGGGGCACGGGCAGTGTCAAAAATGCCATCTGTGATGATGCCTTTGTTCTTGTTCCAATTTTTGTTCTTGTCTTTAGAACTGGATCCTGATTCGTACTTGTCTTTTTGAAGTGTGATTTCTCCCTTTTTCACAAGAACTTTTTCAATTTTGATAGCATTATCCACCATCTTATCAAAAGATGTATGATCTTGCATTTTTAAAGGATAATTGATTTTTGGAACAAGGTTGTTGATGAAGATTTTCAATTTTTCTATTTCTGGAATAGATCTGGCATATAGAGAGAACTTCTTCCTCCATCTCTTGAGAAATGTTAGGAATGGTTCCCTTGGATATTGCTTGAGATTACAGATATCGATCATGGTGACCAGGTGCTGAATATTGTAGGAGTATTGTTGATAAAACAATTTGATCAACTCCTCAAAAGTTTTGATAGTAGAAGGTAGTCTAGAGAACCAATGGATGGCTACTCCCCCTAGAGATCGAGGGAAGAGACGCATCAGATAGGTTGGTTCGTGCATGACCTCCATGGATTGTGTACAGAACTCTCTGACATGATCTTCAGGATTAGAGTGTCCATCATACTTATCATACTTTGGCGTCTCCACTCTTTTTGGAAATGGTGGCATATACAAGTCTTTGTCAAATGGAAAAGGGCATAGAGCTTCCATGGAGAACTCTTTGGGTTCCTTTTCTTTCTCAAGGCTATTAAATTTGACTTGTAAAGCATGTATCTATTTCATCATAGCTGTGAGTGGATTCTCTTCCTCATGTGTAATGATGTCTTCAACATTAAAGTTGGGATGAAGTTTAGCTCCTTGATGAGCTAATTGTAAAAAGTATGCTTCTCTATCTTCTTTCAAGAAATGCTTCATCATTCGTTTGAAGTTATCATCATTTTGATACTGAGCAATTTCTTCAGGTGTGGGTTCTTGATCTGCACCATGTTGAGATTGAGCTCTTTGAGAGCCAAAATTTTTCCCTACTTGAGACATGGTAGGAGTTCGTGGACTCCCTGGATTAGATTGATGAGGGGTATGTTGAGTACCTCCATGAGTTGATGGAGGAGGTATGTAACCAGATTTCAATCGATAGTTGCCAAGACCATCATCCTCGTAAAGACCAAAATTGATGAGTTGCTTAAGAGTTGGAGTTTGGAAAGTGGTGATAGATTTCTTGTGAGAGGAAGCTCTAGTCTCCACCATTCACCTCAAGTGAAACAAAAGAATAAGATCCAAATAATCGAAGAATGAATTGAATCAAGATGATCAGATGATGCAACCTTGTCAAGGTTTGATTGATTTGAAGATTTGATTAGACGTGGATGAAGGATACTATGCCCTGGATGTATGGGTAGGTTCCCAAAAGATAGCAGACAAGATATCACAACACTTAGTCATTTTGATTATTGATTGAAGATTGATAGTTATGACAAGGTTTTGACACGAGATGATAAAGACTCAAATCGATTAAACAAAAGGCTGAATCGAATTCAAAAGGCCACTTTAGGAAAATGATTAGATTCTTAATAGCTATTGCTCTATTCCTGACACAATGATTCATTCGACAAATTCTAAAATTAGGCTGAAAAAGCTAAATATCTGGCAATTTTGACAATTTTTTGACAACTTTCAAAAATTTCCCAAACGACACTCTGCAGACTCGTACGACAATGGGTATCCTATGAAATGATAGTTGCAAAACTCGTACGACAATTGCAAGCAAGATTTTGACTCTTAGAATTTTTTGGCATCAAAACTCATACAACATTGGGTTGGTTATCATACGACAATTGGGTAGCAATGAAACAACAGTTGAAAATCTCATACGACAGTTGAGTAGCAATGAAACGACAGTTGACAATATCATATGATAGTTGCAAGATTTTGGCTTTGAGAATTTGATGGCATGGAAACTCATACGACACTGGGTACTCAATCATACGACAGATGGGTTGTAATGAAATGACACTTGATGGAAACTCGTATGACTTTCTAACATCCTGAGATGACTTTTGACTCCAGAAAAGGATTTTACTTCAGATTTTGCAAATTTTGAGTTTTCAGATTTGAATTGTGTGCAAATTTCAATGTCTATATTTGAGGATTGTAACAGATTTGTCCATTTTCAATAACCAGATAGATAAACAAGCACGCAAAATAGCAAGCTAGTGATTTCAAGCATGTCTGAAAACAATGAACAAGGGCAAAAGAAACCTTGCGCATGAACAATCAAGTGACTTATTCATTCTAATCCTCAAAAGTGCTAATTGTGTATGTTCCAAAATGTTTTGCAATGACGCACATATACCCTATGAAATGAAAATTTGGCCTCGCTAGGGTTTTTAGTAATGGTTTGACTCTGCAACTTTTATGATCCAAAGGGGTGAACTCCAATCCTGACGCACCAGTGTTTTGACACAGTCTGAGAACTTAATCTTCAGGAGCTGCTAGGGACATCTGACAACCCAATAATGAACCATACCCATGGAGATTTCTTCCACAAGGACATTTATATAGCAGCTGTCACTACCATGATGAAAATGGCTATTACCACTTGAGGTTCCGTCAACACAATTTTCCCTATGAAGGGATTGTCCGCTATGGTTAACCCTCTCTAAAGGTGACTCACAATAGTATACCACAAGGGGACTTGGCTCCAGATCCAAGGTTTTTGACACCTTTTCACTTTTAACCCAAACAAAGCAAGTAGATTAGTCTGACATGCTAAGACAAAGTTTGTCTCACTAAGGTCTATGATATCAAACCCATGTGATCTATCAACCTCTCTAGAGAGAGAATGTATCAATCAATAAGGGAAGATGCACTAACCAATTTTGATTCACCAAAGCTGGTGATGTCAACCCCACGTGATCTATCAACCTCTCCTAGGAGAGAATGTATCGATCAATAAGAGAAGACACACTAACCAAGTTGAATGTGAAATGCACTAAGTATCCTCCCTACCTACAAGGATTCTGTCATCAAGAAGGATTTCGTTGGGAATCCAATCTCTCAAGAATCACGAATAGTGTTCATAGGGCCTAATTACTATGTGAGCACAGATGTATGTTTCCAAAAGCAAATCTACCAAAAGTACCTAAAAATAAAAAAGAGGAACACTTAACGCTTAAAGTGAATATGAGATCAGTCCACAAGGTGGAACACTTAACAGCTCACACAAGCTGAAAATGAGTCCCCAACTTAGAAAACAAGTGAGTTCCTAAAAGCACAAAAGGGTTGCCAAGTGGAACACTTAACACTTCTATCCTGTTGACCCCTCCCCTTTATGGCACTGAGATTGCAACCACGGGGTGGAATGAGGGGCCGACAGATTAGCGAGTCCAATAACCCAAGATCAATCACAAGTATCTGAGACTACTAATAAATACTTAAGGTGTCACAACCTAGCATCAATTATGCAAGTGTGTAAAACAAAAGCATGAAAACAATCACCCAAGCTAGACACATGAGAGATTTATTTTAAGCCCAAATCAAAATATTATCAGTAGAAGTGGAATACCTAAGATCCTCGCAATGTGCTTAGTAGATTTTACCTAATTTTTAGCAATTTTTTTGTGCTTTTTCCAATCAAACCCAGCAGAAATCACTCAGAAATAGCAAATTTCAATTGTTAGGGTTAGCTGTCAGTAAAAATCCAAAAATCAAATCTGACAAACTGCCTATCAAAATGAAATGACAATTGAAATCTGATACCAAAACTCGTACGACAATGGGTCTCTTACCATACGACAGTCAAATCCTAATGCCAAAACTCATACAACAGTGGGTCTCTTACCATACGATAGTCAAACCCTGATGCCGAAACTCATACGATAGTGGGTCTCTTACCATAAGACAATTGAAACCTGATGCCAAAACTCATATGACAGTGGGTCTCTTACCATACGACAGTTGAAACCTGATGCCGAAACTCGTATGATAGTGGGTATGCTCCCAGACGACACTGGGTATCTGATGAAATGACAGTCTGAAAAAACTCGTAAGATAATCTAAAAACTCGTACGACAACTGTACAGACCGAAATTAAAAATTGCGCTATACAGATAGTTTTGATAGAAAAAGTGCCAAAAAATAAATAAATTCTTTTTGCAGGCAAAAAAGAAACAAAAAATAACGTCCTACTGAGAATATTGCTAGAACAGGTAGCAGCAGGGGACTTCTGATAGAGAAATGATAGAAGATTGATAGAAATGAAGGGAAACCCATTTTAGGGCCCCACAGTGGGTGCCAGAAATGTGTGTGTGAATTTTGTACCTGATCTGTAGACATAACATTTCAGTAAAACATTCGAGGTTAGCAAAAATCAAAATCATGCAAAATTGAAATCTAATTTAACCAAGCAATTTACTGCCTTCTAGTAGGTGTGAGATTAATGTTCTCAGATTGCTATTGAGATCAGTGACCTAGACAACACCTAAACGAAGGATTTGAATGCAAAACTGATATGAAATGTGAATGCAATTAAGCTATTTTTTGGTATTTTCTATGCAATAATATGATGAAAACTGATATGAAATTATGCTAGAATGAAATTGATCTATGAATATGCAAAGTAAGCTAACAATGATATGAAAATGAATCTAAATGAATGCAAAACAAGATTGATCTCACAAAGGTGTCAATTCGCAAGAGCTTTGATTTTTCCAATTCCAATTCTCCAGCGTGATTGTGCAAATTTGTGGATGAATTATGAAGAGCTGAGCCTTGGTTTTATAGAAATCCAGGGCTTTGGAGGTGCATGAGAAAAAGCCATAAATCACTCAAATAACTTAGCTTGATTTTTGAGTTATTTTTAAATAAAGAATAATTAAGTCACAAAAATCATGCAAAAGCACAGTTCAACTCGAATTAGAAATTTAGATCAACTTTAAAACTCAAAAAGATGTTGAGTTTCAAAAAGCTAACAACTTGCATTGATTTTCCAATTTTGAGTTTAACTGGTCCTTGAATGTGCACATGGATAATTATGATTTAATAAATAAATAAAGTGATTTATTCTCAACTTAACTGATTTTTGACAATAAAATAATTAATTTATGGGTTAATTAACTATTTTATCAAACTTTTATTAAAAACTATATTATTAAATAATGACAACTTGCTTTAATCAATTATTCATAGGATATTGGATTTATTGTCAAAATTAAATAATACAATTAATAATAGATAGAATTAAATTTAATTACACAATTAAGTGGCAAGATATTAAATCTAATTAATTAAATATGAAAATATTCAATTAATCAAACTTAGGATAAATGTGATTTATCGCCAAATAATCATTAAATTAAAGATAATTAAGATAATTAGTAATATTGCTAGGAATATTCCCCGATGCAAAATTTAAGATAATCAATTATGATTCAATGATGTTTAGATGTGCCTTAGATTAGGACTTTGATGTCGATTTCATTCAAATTGTTGATATAGGAGATTAATGAACTTATAGTCCATTTTTGGGGTATTACAGATATCGCTCTAGAAAATAATCCAGTTCACCATGACGCTTATGAAAGAGTTAAAGAATGAAATGATTAGATTGGGATATATAATGTCTTGCCAAGCGTTTGCAATTCATCCGCACGTAGCTCATTAAGTTTTCCATTACTTAAAACTAGCAGCCTCAACATTCATAGGACGCGAGCAATGTTACAAAGCAGAAATTTAAATTTGGACCATTGATCTTCTTTTCTTTTTAGCGCATCGGACGGTTAACAAAAATAGCCACGCAACCCTCTAGTTATTTTCCCCAAACTAGTTCCCAACCAATGAGAATAGCTCAATTTAATCATGTGGTAAAAGAAACAACTTAACTCAATTTAGATCAGAGCAGACAGGTGTCGACCTATTGCTAAAATGTGGGCATAATATCTAAACATCTTTCCTCAGCGGTGTAACTGTCGTAGATCCTTTCCCAACTTACTGCACATTTACCAATTCCCAAAACAATGACCCCATCTTTCTTTTCGAACCTTTCATAAAATCAACAAATGCCATGTCGGACAAACCGACAAGTGGAACCCTAACCTTTTCCTCGGTGTTAAGTATACTGACAACTTGACAGGTCACCTCCTACTTTCAGCCAATCAAAAACAAACTTGTCAGTGTGACCTAGTGACTGAGGACCCACCTTTAACTTCACTTAATTCTTCATCAAGTCAGAGACTAGCACGTTTACAAAAAAATAGATGGGTGGGCCCTTCTCCTTTTCTTTCTCAGTACCAAACACCCTATCGAATGCCACATCACAACCCATTTCAACCAATAGAAAATGAACATATTAGTATGACCTGTCAATTTAGGGCCCACTTCATATCTCTTCCTTCATAGAGAATCGGATAGTCGTCGCTATACTGCAAAGGTTAAACACTTCACAATTTTCTTCAACGGTACAATGACAATCGTAAGATCAATATGAGATTTATCCTTTGAAAAATTCCAACCCCACAGCTACTACGTCACTTAAGACAAGTGTCAACCTAAGAGAAATGCCATGGAGACTGACAAGCCAGAACCTACCTCTGTCAGAACGGATGTCGATTGGATGCTTGTCTCTAAACCATGATGCTTAAAAAGAAATCAACTTGACCCAATAGTATAATGATAGCCATTGATGCATTCCTTTGTTTAATCGACAGTAGGCTTTTGAAGATGGGCCTACTTGGACAGATGTCCTCCTGTTGGTAATTTGCATGTCAGAAAATGACAACTGGGAACTCAAGATTCAATGAAAGCCACAAGTTTCAAAAGGTTAGTCACTTGGAAATATTAACAGGAACCTTAGGCTTTGAAAGAAATATTAAAAAGGGACCTAGTTCAACAACCTAGTAGTATAACATGTAAAGTGGTCATCTTAAAAGGGATCAATATTGCACATGCATATTTAGAAATTTAGTGAGCCAAAAAAGTAACGCTCAAACATAACAATGCTAAGACCGGCTAGGGTTTAGATCAAACTAGGGTTTTAGCCATAATAATACCTACTACGAGGTCTTAAAACTAGCTTTTTAAAAGAAAATTAGCATGATGATGAAAATTTTTAGAATAGTGCTAACAGTGGCTCATACTCAAGGACGTGTATCTCCTGTAGATACAACGAGAAAACTGGAATCTCCTGGAAGAGAAGACCAAAACAAAAATCAACTAGAAGCACAAAACTGTACACAAAACCCTAAACCTAAACCTCTGTAGAGACTCAGAAAATCATTTAAGAGAAGTAAAATTTTAAGAATTGCCCATGAACTGGCAATTCCATGAGTTCTCCTGTCAAATTCTTTAATAGATATGAACTTGTTCCCTATTTATCTTCAATGATATATGGGCCTAACCAAATGGGATCGAATTTCCCATGCTTTCCTTTATCTTCTAATCTCGCATTCCACATTTGGACCAAGTCGCCACTTACAAAACTTCTTAGAGTAGTCCTTTTGTCATACAAAACCTTGCATTGAGCTTGAATTTTTTCATTCCTAGTGTGTGCATCATTTCTTACCTCATTCAATTAAATCAAGCCATTCATTCTAATAGTCATCTCATCTTCCAGATCATCATCATAGGCTTGTATGAATTGATTCATTTGTAAAAAATTGTTCTGGGGAAAACTTGCATTAATCCCATAGACTAGTTCAAAAGGGGCACACCCTATTGCTTTCTTTACTATAACCATGTCAGCCCATAAAGCTTGCAACAACTTGGAATCCCAGGCCCTTTTATTCTTATCTAATACTCTTTTCAAAATTTTGATCAGACTCTTGTTACTGGATTCAACCTAGCCATTGCCTTGTGGATGGTAAGGAGATGAGTATGAGATTTTAACATAATTGTTTTGACAAAAATCAATAATGTCCTCTGACCTAAAGCACATTGCATTATCAACCACCATGGTTTCTGGGCAACCAAATCTTGTAAGGATATTCTGCATGATAAAATCTATTACCACCCTACTAGTTTCTTTCTTTGAAGGGATTGCTTCAACCCATTTGGTGAAGTAATCAGTTGCTACTAAGATTTAAGAATGTCCTCCACTGGACTTGTTAGGGATTTCACCAATGAAATCCATACCCCATTTTTGGAAAGGAACCTGAATGGTAATAGGTTTGAGAGGCAAGTTTCCATTGAATTTCATTTTTCTTGCAAATCTTTGACATGGGTCACATTTCTTTACAAACTAATGGGTATCTTTGAAAAGTGTTGGCCACCAAAAACCTAATCTAATGATCTTGTGGGCTGTAGTCTTTTCCATATAGTGTCCTCCACAAATGCCATTGTGCATTTCATCCATTAGGAGCTTGGCTTTATCCTAGTCCATGCATCTAAGCAAGACAGCCTCATTGCTCCTCCACCATAACTCACCACTTATAATTGCATATCTTATGGAATGAAGATTAATAGTTCTTTTCTTGTTATCATCCAAATCAAGGGGTAGAATCATCTTTTGCAAGTATTTAACAATATCCTTATACCACTCACAACAATCCATGTTACAAACAAATGATCTTTGATCTTCCTCCAACATGTTTATTTGGTTTGTAGTCAGATTGCTTTTGAGCCATCAACTTTGCTAGGCCCAACCCTCTTAATAGCTTTGTAATATGAATGTCAATATTAAACTCTTGAATCCTATTGATCTATCTACATCTTCTTCCTGAAACTTCTTGTTGGACCAAGATATCCTTGATTGTAGCACTTGGGACATAGCCAACCACTGTGGCTCCAACTAGATAACACCTAAATGTTTTGATAGCCTTTACCAAGGCATAAGCTTGTTTCTCAATAATGTCATAGTTCAGTTCGGCTTCTTGTAAGGTCTTACTGAAAAAAGAAATAGGTTGTTCAAAACCATCAACATTTTTCTGTAATAGTACTGCTGCAATAGTATGGGCAGATGCAAAGGAAAAGATCTGCATAGGTTTTCTATAATCTCATGTTTTCAAAATCGGAGCATGCTTGATAGCCCTTTTAATGTCATTAAAAGCCTGCACTGCTTTAGCATTCCATTCAACTTTTGCTCCTTTCTTCAACATTCTTGATATGGGAATGCTACTTTCTACAAAATTTGTAATAAATCTTCTCAAGAAATTCACCTGTCCTGGAAAGGACTGAATTCCTTTTATATTCTTTGGTAGAGATAATTTATCAATAGCTTCCACCCTTTTAGGGTCTATCCTTACTCCATCCTTTGAGACAATATTCCATAGAATTTTTCCCTCTACCACACCAAAAGAACATTTCTTTGGATTCAAAGAAACCCCATACTCTAATTCTCTAATGAATATCTTTTCTAGATGTTGGCAATGTTGTTCTTCTTTAGCTGAGAATGTTGTTAGATCATCTTGATATACCACCATGAACCTGTCAATAAAATTTGCAAAGGCCACATCCATGGCCCTTTGGAAAGTGGCACCAGCATTAGTCAACCCAAAAGGCATTCTCACATAAACATATGTCCCCCATGGGGTTGTGAATGTAGTTTTGAATTGCTTTGTATCGTTAACCATAACTTGACTATAACTAGAAAAGCTATCCATCATGGACATCAATTCTGACCTAGTGACCTTCTGCAACATATTTTCCATATTGGGTAATCCATAATTATCTTTTAGAGAATTTATATTGAGGTTTCTAAAATCAACACAAAGCCTGATGTGACCATTCTTTTTTCTAACAGGAACCAAATTAGAGACCCAAGTGGAATGTCTAATAGGCTTAATGATTCCAGCATCTATCATCTTTCTAAGCTCTCCTTGCATCTTAGGTGCCAAGGTAGGGTTAACAGGTCTCAACTTCTGTCTAAATGGTTTTGTACCCTCTTTTAATGGAATTTCATGTTGGAAAAGGTCCTCTCTATAAGCTTTAAGATCTTCATAGGTCCAAGCAAAAACATGTCTAAACTTTCTAAGAGGATCAATCAAATTCTTTCTAGTTTTAGGGGATAGGCATTTACCTATGTAAACCTTCTTGGGTACCATTCTCATGCCCAAATTTATTTCTTCAAGATCATTTTTTTTGTCAATGCTAGTAGAGAAGGCTTTATCTTTGTTGTCAAATGCCCTTTCTAGAGAAACCAATCCTTTGGGAACTCTATTTTATTTCAACTACAAGACTTCTTTCTCAAAAACAACATCTTTACCATTTACTGTATCAACATAGGTACTAAAATCCATTTCTTTGTCACCAAAATGAGATTCACATTGGAGAAATCTTAATATGTCCTCGTCATCAGAGAAAACCTACCAATTTTCTAGATTATTAGGGATGGAAGGCTTGGCTTGTACCTCTATATTGGATATATCTGCAAATGTAACATCTTCTGGTCTAAGAGCTACATTAGCTAACAAGTCTGTCATTCTGTGTTGACTTCTTTCCATCCAACAAATGTTAAAAGCACTGAAGCTTTCAATGTCATCCCATACTACATTTCTATATTGCTTTAATTTTTTATTTTTTTAAGCATACTTTGATCTAACTTGTGAGACAACTAACTCAAAATCACCCACTACTTTTAAACATTTTATACCATGCCTTGATGCCAACCTCAGACCTATCCATAGAGCTTCATATTCTGCAACATTATTTGTGCATGAAAACAACAAAGTAAAGGAGAATTTGAAAGTTTTACCATTTGGAGATATGAGAAGTATTCCAGCTCTAGACCCTTACTTGCTATTGGCACCATCAAAATATTATATGGTCCACAAATTGTCGAGGTCAATCCATCCTTCCAGGCTTTCTAACTTATATTTTCGACATCCTCCTCCACCTCTTTATCTTGGACTTTGAAAGCATGAATGTCAGTATCAAGAAAACAATTCATGGTGTCTTCCTCTTCTTCCTCAATCATATGTGGAGTTCTAAGTTCCCTGGAAATCTTGATATTTTTTCATTCAAAATTGAACTTGGAAAACAAAAAATCACACTATATGTTGCCTCCCATAGAAGCACTCCATTTTCTTGATAGTAACATCCCATATTGGGGAGGAATATCCACTACCAAGATGCTCATGGTCAATTGTTTTCTAGGGTATGTAGCCAGTCTATAAGGTAGAGCCTTAATAGTACCCACAATTGGTACTTCTCTTGAATCCATTACTTGACATCTTCCATGAGGTGTATCCACCTTTAACCCTAATGATTTCATAACCTCAATAGGCATGATAGTGTTTGATGCTCCTGAATCAATCATACATTTTTTTAGCAACTTTCCATTTATCTGCAAAGTCAAGAAGAAAGGATCAACTGTTCCTGCTATAGTACTAACAACATTTGTATCCAAATAAATTTGGGGAATATAAGAAACAATCTCCTCATTATAATTTTCATTTTCATCATTCATAGTTGCTACTTGTTTCTCAACCCTTTCTATTTTTTGGGAGTCTATGGACACCACACCATTCACCCAATTTAGCATTTTTTCCTTATGCTCTTCTATTCTCATCATTTCCAGCAATGGAACTTTGACAGTAATCTATGACAACAATTTTCTCATATCAATTGGAACATATTTTGAATCAGAGACATCTGGCTTCATACTTACAACTTCAACTGTGGGTTTGGATTTTACCTTATAGACAATGTTAGGCTTAGCATTTTTCTTCATTTTGACCTTATCAGTAACATCAACATCCTTTAACTTATTCTGGGATGTCTTTACATCTTTCTCTATTTTCTTGATGAAAATACCAGCGGGCTTCTGATTTGGATTACCAACTACTCTATTTCTCAGGTTATAACTTTTTTTAGCTTGAGTTACCATATTTTTTGTTATCAAGGAAATTTCCTCATCAGATGGTCTTCTCAAAACAATTGTCTCTTTACCCTTCAAAACATTACACTAAATGTTATCAAGCTCACTATCCTCATCTGAGAAGACTTGTTGATGGTATGATTCAGTTTTGGTCTAAGAATTCAAGATATCCTAATTTTCATCTTCTTCAGTAGAGTCAACTTCATCCTAGACATGGGAGGAAATCATTCCACATCCCTGGTCATCATAAGGTTGTTCATCATTACACTCCTGCTCCTCTTGTGAAGAGATACTTTGGGATATGACACAATAATTAGGATCCTGTGGTGATTGACAAACAATGCACCATGGGACATGTTCCACCAAATTCATTGAATTCCTTTGCAATGGATCAAGGGTCCTATCATTTGGTTTTTCTTTTCTCTTAGGAAGAATAGGCTTCCCATCTTTCCATTGAGTATTATATGGATAGTTCTACATTCTTGGTAATTTGTTAAAATTATTAAAGGCAGGCTTATCACCTCCTGCAACTTTATTATTTATGTTCTCACCAGGCTTTAAGTCCTTTAATGCCTTCAATATTTTCTTTAAGCTATCATCATCCTTTAGTTTTACACTCATAGGCTTTCCTAGATCTTTTCTATTCAACAATTGTGATTTGTTATCTTCCCTTCTTCCCAACTTTCCTGAAATTCTATGGTTACTCTCTATGTTTACAGCTAGTTTATAAGCTTCAACAAGACTCCTTGGGTTCTTATCTCTCAAAAGTTATCCCATCTTAGAATCAAAGGCATTTAAATGGGTAACAAGACATACTATATCATCCAATTGAATGACTTGCAAGAGTTTATGCATGGCCTTTTGGAATCTAACATTAAATTCAACAGCATCCTCATTGAAATTTTTCTTAATGTTATTAAATTCATTTAACATAAAACCCTCATGTGTTTTATCCCCATAATGTTCCTTGAAATAATGTCTAAGTTGATCCCATGAGCCTATGCTACCATGTGGAAAAGCCCTAAACCAATCCCTTGAATCTTTTGTTAGGGATTGTACAAATAACTTCATGATAAAATCATCAGGCACAATGTTATAATCATCAATCACATCAATAAAAAATTTTAGGTGCTCCTCACAAGTAACAACATTGCTTTTAGTGAATTTAGGAAGTTTCTTCCTGATTTCTTCAAGGATGGGGTTAGGATATCTAGGGATGCATGTAAAAACCAACTGTTTACATCTTTCATGAACAAGCCATGTATTGAAAATACCAACACCCTGGGATGTAGATGCATTAGTGTTTGTCATGGTAGAAATCCTAAGCCCTCCTAGTGGGGGAACACCAGTTGTCTAATTAGCCATATTTGCAACATTTCCTCCTTGTGTCATAGTAGAATTAGCAAAGTTAGTGGGTCCTGTAGACCGTCTAAGAAAGTCTATCTTCTTTTTCATTTCTAGTGCTGAAGCTTCCAATTCTTCTTTTTCCCATTCTTTAGCTAGCAATTCCTATTCCCTTTTAGCTTTCTCAAGGTCTGCTTCCAACCTTAAAGCCAAATTTGTGGGGAGTTTAGGGCCTACAGGTTCATTGATTGAAATGCCCACTGCTTTTTTCTTTCCTTTATCCCTTAGATCCCTTGTTCCAAACACTTGTTGGACAATGGGCTATTCACTTGTCTGTTCAGGAATGGGAACATAATTTATGGTTTCTAAATTTAACAGTTGTCTTTTTAATTGGTTAGACTTATCATGGCATGCCTAATTTTCTCTTCTCTTTCCTTTTCTCTCTTCTTCCTAATAGCTACTTATTCATGAATTCTCCTTTCTAATTCATATACTTCCTTAAAAATCTCTTCAGAATTAGGCAAGGTTGTTTCAGATTCAACTTGATGTTTTTGAGGCTCTTGTTGTTGATCTTGGGATTCATGGAGACCTTGGGGAAATGATGAACCAAGGGTGAAAGGAGGGACAAAATATTGTCTATTTCTACTCTTACTTCTAGACCTCCTCTCTAATCCATACCATTTGTTGGGGACTACCTTCCTATTATGAAGCAACTTTTCACCCTCTCTATAGGGGAATAATAATCCTCATACTGATTTAAACCGAAATCAACAGCCTCTTCATATTCTAAGGCATTCCCCTCCTGACTAGGAGGAGAAAGGATTTCCTGTCTTGAGTTTTCTTTTTGCTTCCAAGTAAAAGACATGTCATTAGTACTCTTTTCTGTCCTATTTTGACCTTATCTAGATATAGCTAGAAGCTCACCCTCCAGGGTTTCTTCTGGGTGCTCCCTCCTCTAGAAAATTGTATTTCTAAAACTCATTGTGACAAAGTAACACATTATTTAGCACTAGTTACAGAGATATTTAGAGACGCCAACCAAGCCAAATGGGGTTTTCTATGATTTTAAACAAATAGAAAAGGTAGGAAAAACTATGAAAAGGAATCAACTCTTTGTTCAAAGGTAACAAACTGGCTTTAAAAATAAGCAGGCCAGGAGTCTAGTTCAACTTGTACCTACATCATTTTACAAAAATCTTAAAACTTCCATAGTGGAGTTTCCATCTTGTTTGTTCCTAGATAGGATTTTAGACTCCATGAGATACCAGTATGCTTATGACTGATGTTAAGGAGGGGTTAATTCCAAATGTAGGAAATCTATAAGCAATTAGGCCAACTATAGGGACAAGACTACCCTCTTCACTTCTAGCTCTGCAAAACCAAGGCGGGTACACTTGATCCAGTAGATACAACTATATTCCTTACTCAATACTGGATCTTACAACAGATAACAGTGAGAAAGTACTAAATAACAACCTATTATTCATTGACTCTCCATCACTAGATAAAACAACTATATGAAGTAAATGAAACCTTAAAAAATTGGTATTGATTATATGTTTAGGATTACAAAGATTTTGATCATTCCTCACAAAGCAAAGATAGGTAAATACAGGCCAGTGCATTATCCATTGGGAAAATAATACTAGAGAATAGAATCAACACAAAGACTCTTGAAATAACTGATCTCTTAACATAAATACAAATATTTCAACTCATCCCTACTTGCAGATAATCCCTATGTAGACTTAATGAACATGTATGTCACCCTAAGCAATATTTAATCCAACCCTAGATCGGAACTCAAAGCCAAATATATACATATAAATCTCAAGAAAATATTTAAAGATTCACAGAATAAACATAATGGAGAGGAAAAGACTTTGAAATTTGTATTAAGTATAACCTTTTGTCTTTGTATAGAACATATCCTGAACAATAAGCATGCAAGCTAGCAGCAACAACCTATACTTCTTCTCTATTGCTTGATGAAAAATAATACAAAATATTACAATCCTCAACTGAGGGTTAGGGTTTCAAAATTTCTATCTTCTCAACACCTAAACTCTCAGTGCCTAGAATTATCATGGAAAATCCTTTATATACAATGAGATGCAACAAGCTACTAATCATTCTAGGATTTACAAAGTTCTAACCTAAAAATTTTTTACAGCAACCCTATTGGGTTTATAATAAATACATTGATCGAAATTGGTGAGATATTTGTAGATGAGCTGCCTTGCTTTATGTTTTCAATTCTATCCTCGACTTCTTCCAACAAATTTGATTGCCATATCTTCACTATCATTCATGTAATAAATACCTCTCTACATCTTAACAACTTTCATGACTCAAAAAGTTACTATCTTCATTTGTCTCAAGACGTAGGCAAAGTATTTACTTTTTCTACATGAGGTATGTATTGATACCTCCACCTGTTATACACCTCTTTACTTGGGAACTCAAAATTTCCAAACTCATCTTTCTTGCTAGATAATTGTTCCCATTCTCTCTCTATCTGATTGACCTCATGCTGAATAAAATCAAACTTTGATTTTGCGGTCATTAATAGCTTGATGGTGCTAATAAAGGAATAGGTGTCATTTAAGACACCAGTTATTCTCTCTGATAGAAGTGCATCCATCTCCTCTCTCCATTTATATAATTCTTTCAATTCTCCTCACTTTGTGAGAATAGTTGGTATCGGTTCATAACTTGAAAGCATTAATTCCCCTTTCAACATACTTGATCTCCTTATGAAATTATCCAAACTAATGTCATACTCCACTATTTTCTTCATAGATTGGTGCACCGACTTAATCAATGGATTAGGATCCTCTTGGCCTTTAGACAACAAATGAAATAACTTCACACTTGAAGACCTCTCAATCCACCTTTTCAAAATTGGTGCCATCTCAGTCTTATCTTTATTCAAAGTTGTAAGGAAAATATGTAACCTACTGACATGATGAAAGAAAATTGAGGACTTTAAATCATGTGCAAACTACATTACTACCTATGTCATCTTTTCCTCATACTTTTGGTTTACCAGAGATGTGGCCTTCACATGTTCATCTTTTTCTTTTTCCAGTTGCACCCTTATCTCTCTTAACTTATTAGTTTCCTCTATTAATCATTGCTTCTCCCAACTAACTCTTGCATCCAAATTCATTTCTGGGAATGGTGATGGTGGAAACTCAATAATATAGCTTGATGAAGAAGCCACTGTAGGCTTATCAACTATCATTAATTGGGGTGACCTATAATCTTGTTGTCTTGACAACTTTGCAATCAATTTGTCTTTTTGAATCAATTCTATTTTAAGCTCATTATAAGATTTAAAGACAGTTTCAAACTTAATCCTTAGCTCTTCTCTTTCTTGTGCCTCTTTCTCTACTACTTTCACAACATACTTTGAAGAGAGAGCCTCTCTCTTCCATTTATTTTCTTCCCTCTTTAGGGACCACATTACTAGAGCAACATGATCATTAGAAAATGTGATACCCCTTGAAGCCTATTGTGCTTGTTCTATAGTAGCAAGGGTCTTTACCTTGCTCTTCCTGACCTGATAAAAAATTATTTCATCTGCAATATCCCACTCTAGAAGAATCAAAACCCTTGTAGGATGGACCATAGCCCTTCCCTCCTCATGAGTAATATTCTCAACCTGCTTCATCATCTCACCCTTGGTTTCAGTTTCAATATCTGCTATGTCCCTACTAGGGAACTCTTCTTTCTTCTTTTCACAAATTTCTTTAAATTGATTTGTCTTCATTCTCCATAAAAATTGAAAAAATGCCCTAGTCTTTATAAACTTGTCATCAGCAACAGAAGAGTCACTAGCCTATTTTAAAATAGGATCAGTTGGCTTACCCTCAAACTCTGCAATAGTTAAATCCATTGCCACCTCCTTAGGTTCCTCTAGCATTTCCTCTTGTAATTCATCATTGGAAACAAAAATGTTCCCCTCATTGCTCATTTGTACTAACTATTCAGCTACCCCATGTTCATCTAAGTGTAAGGGGGATTGAGAATGAGAATAAACATTTTGTTCTGGCCCTGAACCCTCCTATCTCTGCCTCTTAGGAGAGGGTCCCTACATTGTTTGATCATCCATAGGCCTCTTTCCTCTTGAAGTAGAAGTAAGATCCTCACCTCTCTGCTATTTTGGTAGAAGAATAGTATAACCACTTCTCTTTTATACAGTGTAAATTCCCCTCGGGGTCAACTTTGTATATCTTGGCTAGCTTAAAATTTGCCTAGCTCTCTTAGGGTCTATCTTGCTTATAGCAGCCCTTTTCTCATTCACTACATGCATGATTCCTTCAAAATTCTCCATAAGCACCTTTACCTTTCTAGCCCATGGCTCAAAACCCTTCAATGGATCATAAGCTCTATCAAAATTCATGATGAAGTCTACAGTCTTCTTGTAGATCACCCACTTCTCCTTCTTAATTTATTGAGTTTGGAGGTCAAACTCATTCCTTATTATGTCCTCAGGAAATTTGAATTGGTGCTTCATAAGAGCACACCTTATCTTTTCCTTAAACATTCCTGACAAGAAAACTTCAGTGTCTGCACATCTAACCTTAGTTGTAGGGATCTTCTAAGGTTGCAAGACTTGTTTTAGATGCACCCATCCTCCTTTAGTGATAACATATTGATGTGCAATTGTGATATCTGGGAAGAAAGTTCCCCTTCCTTTACTAGTGAGAGCAGTTTCTTGCAAGTCACCAATTTGCCTCAAAATTTTAGCATATCCTATCTTCAATGGAAGTTGGTAGGGAAAAATGTATGGTGCCACCTTGCAACCATATACCCTGAAATCTATGGAAACTGGATACAAAATTATGTCACCAAAATTGTGAACTATGGTAATATCCTGACAGTATTCTTTAGGTCTAATCAATCTTAACAATTCCCTTGGAATTCTAGGATTGTCAAAAAATAATAACATTCTAAGCCTTGAGGTAAAATCTCTATCAAATGCAATAAAACTAGCATCAATTATATCACATGACAAGGTTGTAGTCCATAGCTAAACTAGAAGGGTTTCTCCATTCCTCTCCTTGACAATATTGACTGTTGAACTAAAAAACTACTCACCCTTGTACAAGAACATATGCATGAGCATAGAGTACCAACCAAAGGGCCTACTAACCTTCATGTTCTTTATTCCCATCAATCCCTCATGGATTAGGTCAGCTAAGTGAGAGGCAAAGTCAAAGATTAAGGCCAGATGGGGATGTAGAGATTGCACCATCATAAACATATATGGAACATGCATATGAGTGGCCTCATCATGCCCCAGGATTAGAGCTAGAGACTTATAAAAACCTTGTGCATGTTTACTAAATAGATCCAACCTAAAAGGCTCTAGTTTACTTGTGCTAACAACACACATTGATCCAATTTGGTCCAGAAATTCCCTTAGAGGCCCTGTCCTTAAATAATCTTTCTAAGCTTCATATACCTCAGTGAACTCATTAAAATTTATTTTTTATAACCCAATAGAAGGGTCATTTAATGAAAATATGTCCCTGATCTCATCTTTTGTAATGCTGATTAGGTCATTTCCATTCACATCCTTGACACATTTAGTTATAGGATCATAACATTTAGCAATTTGGATCAACAATTATGCATCCATAAATACTTTGGGGACAACCTATTTCGCTATATCAAATTGCCAAATATCACTAAGGGGGGCACATAAATTCCTCTATGAATATGCTGACCTGAACAAAATGAGACCATTGTGATCTTCTCCCATCCTAGCATCCCTCATCCAGTTTCCTCTGTCATGGAGCCCTTCACCTACAGAGTCCCTAGGAATTCTTGGGACTAATTCCTTTAGTCTTGCTGCCCCATTGTCTGAATGTGGGAGCAATTGTATCAAGTCCTCAAAGACACCCCTATCTTTATACTCTATTTTCCCAGACAACCTCCTCTTAGGCGGCATCTTAACTAGGGCTTTCTTTTTTCTACAACAAGAAAACAACAGAGAAAACCCCAAATATTACCAGCTAACAATATAATTTCTTCACAAATTCCTCAAAGCCTTAAACAATTCTTGCATTCAGAAATATGACCTACAAGGCACCTGCAAAAATTTTCTTGATATCACTCTAGAAAATAATCCAGTTCACCATGACGCTTATGAAAGAGGTAAAGAATGCAAGGATCAGATTGGGGTATATAATGTCTTGCCAACCGTTTGCAATTCATCTGCACGTAGCTCATTAAGTTTTCCATTACTGAAAACTAGCAGCCTCAACATTCATAGGACGCGAGAAATGTCACAAAGCAAAAATTTAAATTTGGACCATTGATCTTCTTTTCTTTTCGGCACATCGGACAGTTAACAGAAATAGCCGCACAACCCTCTAGTTATTTTTCCCAAACTAGTTCCCAACCAATAAGAACAGCTCAATTTAATCATGTGGTAAAAGAAACAACTTAACTCAATTTAGATCAGAGCTGATAGGTGTCAACCTGTTGCTAAAATGTGGGCATAAGATCTAAACATCTTTCCTTAGTGGTGTCACAAGCCCCATAGATCCTTTCCTAACTTACCGTTCATTTACCAATTCCCAAAACAATGACCCCATCTTTCTTTTTGAACCTTTCATTGAATCAACAAATGCCACGTTGAACAAACTGACAGGCAAAACCCTAACCTTTTCCTCAGTGTTAAGTATACTAACAGCTTGATAGGTCACCTCCTACTTTCAGCCAATAAAAAATGAAACTTTCAGTGTGACCTAGCGACTAAGGACCCACCTTTAACTTCACTTAATTCTTCGTCGAGTCAAAGACTGCCACGTTTACAAAAAAATAAATGGGCTAGCCCTTCTCCTTTTCTTTCTTAGTACCAAACACCATGTTGACTACCACATCACAACCCATTTCAACCAATAGAAAATGAACATATTAGTGTGACCTGGCAATTTAGGGCCCACTTCATATCTCTTCCTTCATAGAGAATCAGATGGTCGTCACTATACTGCAAAGGTTAAACACTTCACAGTGACAACTGTAAAATCAATTTGAGCTTTATCCTTTGAAAAAGTCTGACCCCATAGCTACTACATCACTGAAGACAAGTGTCAACCTGAGAAAAATGCCATGAAGACTAAGAAGCCATAACCTGCCTCTATTAGAATAGATGTTGATCGGACACTTGTCGCTAAACTGTGATGATTAAAAATAAATCTACTTGACCCAGCAATATAATGACAGTCATTGATGCATTCCTTTGTTTAATCAATGGAAGGCTTTTGAAGACAGGCCCACTTGGATAGATGTCCTCCTATTGCTAATTCACATGTTAGAAAATGTGACAACTAGGAACTCAAGATTCAACAACAGCCACAAGTTTCAAAAGGTTAGTCACTTGGAAATATTAACAGGAAACTTAGACTTTGAAAGAAATATTAAAAAGGGACCCCATTTGACAACCTAGCGATATAACATGTAAAGTGGTTATCTTAAAAGGGATCAATATTGCATATGTGTATTTAGAAATTTAGTGAGCCAAAAAAGTAACACTCAAACATAACAATGTTAAGACTGGCTAGGGTTTAGATCAAACTAGGGTTTTAGCCATAATAATACCTACTGCTAGGTCTTAAAACTATCTTTTTAAAAAAAAATTATCATGATGATGAAAATTTTTAGAATAGTGCTAACATACCCTAGAATGCCCCTACATCAGACACTCCAGGTTTGAAAATATGTTCTCATAGGTTGAAAGAACATCTTCTGAGATTCAGCACATAAACCCTAAATTGGTTCTTCACATACAAGCCCTTCAAGTCTTCACCTTGCACACTCTTTCACTTATGCTTCCTCTATCTTTTCAAATATTTTATGGATAACACATAGGATTGTTCTCCATATAGATCCATCCATTCAAAATTCCTCAACTCATCTCATCTACCAAAGCTCAGGTTTCTCTTACCAAGTTTTGTATCCAACAAAGGCATCAGGGAAAGCTTCATGTTATTCTTCTCAACAATAAATACATTCTTGATACAATCATACATAGCTTTGAAATCATATAGCCAAGGTCTATCGAGCAATATATGACAACTATTCATCTCCACAACATCACACAACACTTGATCCTTATACTGGCCAATCTGAAAATCAACAAAGCACTCATCCCTCACTTCCAAAGCATGAAGATCTTGTAACCAGCCAATCCTGTAAGGATAAGGATGTCTCATTCTCTTCAAACCAAGTTTCTGAGCCATATCCTCAGCAAAAAGGTTATCAGTATTACCACTATCAACAATTACATCACAAATTTTACCTCTAGACTTGTACCGAGTTCTAAACAAATTACTCCTCTGACAAGGTTCCTCCTTTACACCAAGCAATGTTCTCTAAACCAGCAAGTTCTCAGATTCATGTTCATTCTAAATGTTTTCATTTACCACAACAGTCCTTTAGTCACCAAATTTATTTTGTGTACACTCAAAAGATCGGTTTCCTTCACCACAATTATAACAAGTACCCTTAAAGATAACCCTTCCAATCTTCTTTTCCAATTCCATGGGTTTCGGTTCTCTGCAACAGTCGGTTTATCTTTCACCGAGTGATCAATCTTCTCCTTCACTCAAGGATTAATATGTTGTCTCCTCTTCAAATTATCTTCTACCTTCAAAGCATACTAATAAGAATCTTCAACCGAATCAATCTTTAGCATACCAAGTTCATCCTGAATATTGAATCTCAAACCATTCACATACTGAGCTAGCTTTTCATTACCAAGTTCTCTATGTCCAAACTAAATAGTTAATTTATAGAACTCCTCGGTATAGTCCTCCATAGTCAAATCTTTTTTCTTTAGATTTTGCAATTTCTTAAACAATTCAAGCTCATAGTTGACATGTATGAACTTAGCTTTCAATTTAGTCACCATCAACCTCCACTGATTGATCTTCATTTCACCTTCATCTTCTCTATCTCTTTGTAATTCTTTCCACCAAAGAGTTCCATTTCCTTTCAACTTAGTCTATGCCAATCTTACTCTAAGAGGATCTTCAATTTCTTCAAGCTCAAAGAAGTCTTCTAATTCACCAATCTAATCAATCAAATCCTTGGGTTTCAAAGTACTAGAGAAAGTAAAAACTTCCATTTGGTAACTAGTACTTAATCGAGCTCCAGATCTATGCAATCAACCAATTCTTTCTTCACTAGATCTATCTCTCCGATCATCTCCACTAGATCCAGTAGCTTCAAAGTCTTCAATAGCTTTCTCATAGCCATCATCAGTACCAAGATTCCTCAGCATACCAAATATAGCTCTCATGACCTCAGTGATGTCATTCTTCATCAATTCTATCTTAGATCTAAAATGAACTTTAACCTTCTCTGTAATCTTTGATTCTATAGCATCATAGAGATTTGCAATCACTCTAGGGTCCAATCTTCTTAGAGGCATCCTTCAAGATATTCAAAAATGCAAAAAAATAAATCACCAACAAGGTCCTAGTGTAAACTGCCTCAACTCAGAGATCGACTTACATGCTCAAGATCTTCAAGCTCTAATACTACCTGACGCAGGACAGGTAAGGAGCATCCAATTAAGGATAGTCCAAACATGCAGCCAAACACCACAATGCGGAATAACACAACAAGATAATGTTTTCAATTGAATTTTCATTAACATGCCTAGCTGTAAGGCCTTTTGGGTTAGGGCCAAATATAATCAAAGTATTTCTATAATCTCTAAGATATTCCAACTCTGAAATAATCATCAACTAATGGAAACACTAAGGCAGATCTAAGCTTGAGTTTACAAGCCTCCAAGCAATCTCCTTGTCTCCAATCATGCAAACCACTAACTCTAGTATCACAACTATCAGATAACAATCTGATCTTCAAGATCTCAAAGGATCTAAGTCTATCCTTCTATCTGCTACTTCCACTTACTTACTAAATCTTTAAACAACTACCCAAGCACTCCTTAAATACATTTCCTCAACCAAAAGTCAGCTGGAAGAAATAATTAACTCCTAAGCCAAGCTAGCTTCTATTACAAACAAATATTAAATTCAACAAGATTTCACTCACAAATAGCCTTATAAATATTTAATTATCCATGTTGGCCTCTAGATCTACATAGGAAAATACAACAAAATCTACCAATAATAAATGCACCAAGTCGGCCAACCAAATCTTCAAGAACTCCAATAGGTAAACCAAAACTATCGAGCACCAGTGAAACAAATGACCATGCCAAGCATCACCAAGAAAGCACGTCAACCGAGCACCACAGGCATCACTTAGTACAAGTTCCACCAAGTGCAAGAGGTTTTCACCAAGTTCCTTCAGTGACCGAGCTTCCTTCAATAACTGATACCATCAGTTAAAGATACAACCAAGTAACACAAAACCAAATCAACACACCACCATGCAAATTTGTCGAGTACCCTATAATGCCCCTGTATCAAGTTGATGGGGCATCATATGGTTATTTTGTGGAACTAAGTGATACAATTAATTTAAATAATGGTAGTCATCATTGATAATAACAACTTTAAAGTCACAATTATTGATACCATATTATCAAAAATATTAAACACTAAATCAATAAATGTGGATATTGAATTAACAACTGCGTCACAACCAATAGAACATGCATTGAATCCTTTCCCTTCTTTTTGTTTGTAAATAAATGATAGGGATGCTCCTTCCCTAAGCCAACTAGACTCTATCTTAGGCCACTTTCTAGACCTACTAAGGAATTTCTTCCCAGCCCTCACCTAGGAGAACACACTTAGTTCTTTCTCCTAATCTCCAAGGGCCACTCTACCAAAGGTAATACAACATTGTCTAAAACTTACTAGTTTAAGCTCACACAAATCATCCTCAACACTTATAGTCACTTTGTAGGATTCAATTTACTCCAATCTTATCCTAAGACATCCATTCTTGAATATATTGGTCCATAGTGCAACCAATTCTCCATCAGGTTCAAAATTTTATAGTTGAAAGGCTAGTAGCCCCTTGTAGCCCTATTTAGACTCCTAAACCTTAATAACTCAAAAAATTCCCAAAGGAACTCCCAAACTGATCATTGATCTAGACAGCCTTTTTGACACACTTAAATATTTTTAAGGTTAGGGACCTCCAAGTTTTCCTTACAATACCTTTTATGGACTATGTCTATGTCCTTAAAAATGGGGCTAATGAGGGTTCATAGCATAGTTTTCAAATAAGAGTGAAATAAATGGACTCCTCATTTCTTTCCACTAGTTCTAGGGATTCCTCAACACCCTAATACTACTTCCCAGTTATTATTTCTTCCAACTCAATCCAAACCTAGATCCAAAAGCTTATTGCCACCCTCTTGCTCCTAGCCCGGTACTCATTGTCTCGCCTAGGGAAAGCTTGGAAAAATAGTAAACACAACTTATAGCAATTTTAAAAGAAAGAAAAGAATATAAAGTGTCTCTAATTTCCATCATCCATGGGCCATGAAGATCCAATGGAGAAAACTCATCGTAGTGCCATATTTACACTCTGAACCCTTACACTACTAGGGAACAGTCCAAGAGGGTTAGATTTTATTTGAGCACACAAAACTATATAAAAACACACCAAAAGTATATATAGAGTATGGAAACAAGAAGAAGAAACTAAGATACATTGAGAATCAATTTATTCAATCCATAGTCAATTTGACAAAAGAGAAACTCAAAGACTATGTACAGGAACAATAAACTATTAGTCAATACTCCTTGGGAATTGTATGCACAATTTGTCCAACCCATGTACATTGATTGAAAAACTCTTAAATAGGTCCTTTGGTCTTAGAACAATCACCTAAGCTGATCCATAACCACCATTAGGTAAAATTACAACCTTTGTCCAAATGATGTCGAGCAACATTTGAAAGTTGTAAAAGTTGCACAAGCAACTTTTACAACTTTTACATTTTTGACATTTTACAAAGCTCTGGCCCAATGAATGGGCTCTACAAGGGTTAAAATCACTACCTTTACCTAAATACACATCAAATTCATCCATTTTCAACAATTTAGAGTCATTTGGATCATTAGGCCCCATTTGGCCAACTTGGCAATTCTTGGCCAACTAGAGACACCCTAGTGCCAAGCCCAAACTAGGTTATCCTAACACACCTATTGGACCCTCTTGGAGTTCTTATTTAACCACTTTCTTGGCTATATTCAATACAAGCCTAAATTTGGTAAGGCACTTGACTAGTACCTTAGGTGCTCCTACACCATTCTCCCCTAAACAAAAGAAGTTAAGTTACAAGTAAAGAGATCATTGTTGGATCCATGTCCATCATGTGGAAATTTGTTTCCGGTACCTATGTGGCTTCTAATTCTTCCATTCTCTGCCACTTGATAAGGTTCTCCATATACATCTTATGCCAAGTCTTTCTAGCTACTCTGGAGTTTAGAATCTTCTCAACCTATGGTCTTGGTTTGGCTGGTAATTTAAAACTTTCTGCATCTTCTACAACATCAGACTCACCTTGACTATGCACTAGGATTGAGCCTTTGTAAGGTACCAATTCATCTATGTTAAACACTAGAGAAATACCCATATCTATAGGCAGATCCACTTTATAAGGATTACTTCCATACTTAGCTAGAATTGTACAAGGTCCTAGTCTTCTCATTTGAAGTTTATTAGGCACTCATTTTTGCAACCTTTATTTTTTCAAGTGAACCATAACTAGATCACCCACTTAGAATTGAAGGTATTCATTCCTCTCATCAAATTTTTTTTTGATATTAGTTGTATTTTCCACTAGTGTTTGTTTGACTGAATCATGGATTTCCTTCATAGATTGTGCAAAGTCCTCTGCATATCCACTTATTGTTTCGATTGTACCTAGGTCTCTAAGATCACAGATTCCTCTTGGATGAATGCCATAAACCACTTAAAAGGGACTTTTATCTATGGTCCTATTTATAGTGTCATTGCAAGAAAATTCTACTTGAGGAATGACTTAGTCCAATGTTTGACCATACTCTTTGGTAAGACACCTTAGGAGATTTCCCAAACTCCTATTGACAACCTCGGTCTATCCATTTATTTCAGGATGGTAAGAAAACCCAAAAGAGAGGTTTGTTCCAATCTTATGCCGCACAGTCTTCCAAAAATGACTCATAAAATTAAAGTCCCTATCTGATACAATGCTCATAGGAAACCCATGTATCCTTATGACTTCCCTGAAGAATAAATTAGCAATTTGGAATACATCATGGGTAGTTTTTCAAGGTAAAAAGTGTGTCATTTTACTAAAATTGTCAACTTTGACATAAATGATATTATGTCCTTGTCTTTTCTTTGACAAACCTACTACAAAATCCACACTGAGGCATGTTACCATATTTTTACTCATTTTTTGGATTGGTGACCTAATTAGTAGATTAACTTACAATACACTAGTTTATATTATTAGATGATCTTTCTTAAATTTGTGTTCATTTCATGATAAGATACATGTAAAGGAAAAAATAAATTTATGCATCTAAATGTTACATGTATATATGCCAAATATCTTGTATGTACTATACAAAGGAAAGAATAGAAAGATTATTCATCTAGGCTACGACAACCCATGAGCATAGCCAACTTTCAAAAGAGTATGAATGAGTATAGACATACAATAAATGGATGAACATAAGTATAAGGGTACCGGACCTTTCTTGAAATGATGAAGTGTTGATTTGTGGTGTGTTCCAGTTTTCTCCTGTCCAAAACCTATAGAGAAGAGGAAAAGAGATGGGGGTTAGATCCAGAGGATCTAAGCAATGCATGGTATCCTACAACTTACCTTCATCTATAATCATGCATGTACATAGTCATCCATACACTTCTAAAGGGGTTATGCTATAGGGCATGTGCACCTAGGAAGATGCTGCAGGAAGGAAAGAGATGCCATGTTTTCACTAACTTGTTTGTTCCATGTGCAGATACAAAAGAAGTTGATTCTTTGTTGTTTACCTCATTTAGATAATCTAAGTACTAATAGGATGGTCTCTAGAGAGACCATCCTATAAGTACAAAGGTTGTTTGTACAACAATATTGCAAAGTGTTGGAATCCAAATGAATGATGTTGCCTTATAATGTGGCCTCTCTTAGGAAAATCTTCAAATTTCCTTGAGAGAGACTACATTGCAAGCCAAGAGAACCCATGATCAGTATTAAGTCTCCTATTACCCCACATTGAAACCTATTAGGGTAGTCAGAAGCCCTATTCCCATAGATTTTTTGGTTACCTTGATGGCCTCAAGGAGGAGCACTAATCTAAGAAATGTAAGCTCAGTGAAGAAGTAGTATGAATGGAGCATTCAAGGATCATGAAGACAGAATAGTGAAGTACATAAAGCATGAAACACAAGACATAAATCAACACTCTCAGAAGAAGAAGTGGCCACATGGACACTTGATGGATCACTATTATGTTTGCATCATCTGACATTGCAACAACAACACCATATGTTGATGTTTCATCTGGTGTGGCTATGACATCATGATGCACCCACAATAACCATCCACCATGCCCACCAACTTAATATTTCATGATCAAACACTGGCAATGAAGGGGCATATATCATCAAGTCAGAACAGATGATAAAAGCATCAAATCTGTATATCAAATGAAAAGTTCATTTTGGATTTCAAGTGGAAACAATCACATCATAGCATGGTGCACAAATGCAAAGGGTTCTATTTCATTCATTGATCAAAACAAAATATAAAGGAGTGGTGTGACATCATATGGGACAGTGAAACATAATATGCAGTCAGTAAAAGGAGGGACAACAACAATGAAATCTATATAAATGTACACCTTCTAAAAGATGCATGATCCAATCAAATAAGGGTCAAGCTTATACAAGATCAAGCATCAAAGTAATGGCACCAAGATTGAAAGATCAAGCCCTAAAAAATCAATAGTGAGCATCTCAATAAGTAGCAAATCAAATTACATCAAGAGGCAAAAGTGCATAATATCTAGCAGTGCCAAGATTTAAATAGTGAACAGTAGTGGAACAACAATGGCACCAAGGAAATGGAGAATTAGTAATAAAGGGATGTAAATCAAACAATTCTTATAGCTCACAGGATGTCAAGAGTCTCAAATAGTGATGCCCTGGTTCAAACATTGTCTCAACATTTCAAAAAATATTGAATAGATACATCATGATGAGGCTCACGGATGCCAAGCATCAACAAAATAAGTGAACCAAGAATCTACAGCTAGTAAGTAATCAAGTGCAATGCATGAATATCTTATTACAAAGCTCATAGCCTCAATAAATCAAGATAGTGACCTTAACAACCATGCCCTAGATTAAGCATAGGCTACGCATAACAAAGTAATAATAGATGATAAACAAGATTGAAACACATACAAGTTGATACCAATGGTGGAAAAGGCGGTGCTTCATTTCAAAGTAGTGAATAGTGGAGGATAAAACAATGATTGCAAAGAAAACTCGAGCCTCTCCAAAGAAATGAGTAAACAAGTATGAAACATGATGCCACAAATCCATAACAATAAAGAAGACGCCAATCAATAATATGGCCTAGCTTTAATGCTCACGGGTCATCAAAATGGCATCAACATAAAAATAGTAAAATATAGTGACATTCAAATTCATAGCTAGACATGAAGTTACCCATCAAACGTGCTCAATCAATTAGAGAGGAAACAAACAATAAAATAGATACCCAGATTTAAAACTCACAGCCCCAAAGATTCACGACAATGAACTACAAAAAAACTCATGGGCACCATAGAATTAAAATAGTGAATTCAAAAATATGATGCCCTAACTCACAGGCCCTAAGCATCAATAATTGAATCATGCAAATTATGTCTTGAAATATAGATAGAAGTGAATTCAATATGCAATTGATATATTATGAGAATATACAATAGTGAACATGTCGGAAAATGATCAAGTAATCAAAATACAGTGCCATAAAAAATACAAAGTAAATTCTATCACAACACCTTCAAATGTAGAGAAGATGAGAAACATAAAACAAATGAAACCTAATCATAAGGCCATGAAGATAAAAATCCCAAGAGGTTTCTAGTTAGAGCTCAAGTTCACAAAAGCAGAAGGTGAGTTCACAAATGGAAACTTTCCCAAATTGCAGCAGTGAAGGGTAGATGTTTTGGCATCTTCCATATTCTTCTTTGGATTAGTTAATCAAGGTGTAAATATTTGATTAATAAGTTTTTTCCCTTCTTTTGGGTTGAGAAACTTTATTAATTAGATGTTTAATATTTTATGCTAGGTTATTTTACAAGGTGGATTTAATTTAAGAGATGTAAATATTTTTTAATATGTTTTCCCCTTTTAAATTAATTTAAATTGGGTTGAGAACTATTCATAAATATAATTAAACTTTTAAAATCCACATGAGGGAAAAATTATAAATGAAAATCATTCCTTATTTTATTGTAAATTCTGACAATGATGTTCTATAAATCATTTGTCAGAATATCATTTATAGAGCATGATTTAGAGGGGATAAGGTAGACTTTAATGGCTTATCTTTTTTAAGATTTTCACTTTCCCACCTACCCCTACAAATCTAGAAATCTGACATCTGGATTTGAGAGGCATCTTTCATGGACCCTAAATGCATAATTTTTCCATTTTTGGTGAGGTTGAGGGCCATGAATGCAGATTCTTAGGTTTAGTGTATATACCTCTCACTTAGGTGATTGAGGTAAGTTCTTCATTCTATCTCATTTTGAGATTTGAATGCTTATACCTCCGGAGAAGCAAGTTGTATTTTGGCTCCTTTAAATTTAGTACATAGCAATTATCCTTCTTATTCCTACAGTTGTATGAGTTGTTTGGTGGGTTTTATATCAATGTATTGTGATTAAGTTTAGTCCTTTACTTGATATTTTGTTCATTTAGATGCTCATAAGAACTTTTTATTTCCTAAAGTACTAATCTGTGTGCATTTGAAAGTATTTAGGGTTGTGGGATTCATTTTCCCTTCTCATTTACAACCAACACCTTGTTATTTCTAAGGGAAAAATTAGAATTCGGGAGAAGTTGTGATGCTCAGGTTATGTTTGAATCCCATTGTGAGTTCATTTGTAGTTTGTGGATCTATCCAAAATTGGTGAATCACCAAGGTTTAGTTTCAGTCATTTATTTTCATGCACTCTCTTCCTCTTTTCTCTCAAAATCAGTCAAGTTTCAAGGTGATTCAATGGGAAGACAACCCCTAATCAAGAGGTCTACTTTTTGATAGGTTACCCACAACCTGAAAGTAGTCCCACGTTTCACAAGATTGCTAGGTTTCACACTTAGTTTATTCGGGTGCAATCCTTAGTGACAACATTTTTTGGTACACCCAGTGGGACAGTGAAGTTTCCCATCATTCATTAAGATTTTGGTATGATCCTCAGTGAAATCAGCCTTTAGAGTTATTTTGTTCAAAAACCTATGGCGAATCTAAGAAAAATCTACTAGTTTAAGCAGTCCAAGTGCTAGTAACTTTCATTAAAAATCATTTTTTACCAACTCGTTTGATGAATAAGCATGTCAATTCCTAATGCATATTCTCCCTATCACCCCCCATTTCATGAGAAAGCTACCCATGTGTTGTCATTCATTCCATAGCAAGCTAGCCAAGTAGTATCATATAGCCAAAATGGCCCACCAATAGCAAATTACCAGCATGCACCACCATACCCTCCCACCCAGCATCAAGCATCCTGGTAGCATTCCTATGAACCGCCCTATGAAGGTCACCATTACAATTGTTAGAATCAGTCCAACACCACTTCAGATATGAACTCTAATGATTGGTTGGAAAATTTCAAGAAGAAATAAGCTCTTTCATGAAAACTATGTAGAAATGAGGGCTCAGAAAGAAGAGATCTCAAGGTAGTATATGGAGGTGGTGGCTTTCGCAAGGCAGCTAGAGGACAAGATAGAAATTCATGAGTAGACCCTTGAATAGAAGAATCATAAAGAAAAGGTTGATGAGAAGAATCTTGAAGATCATCAAGAATTAATAAGGGTCACCTATTTGACAACTACAAAAAATCAGAAGGATCTTTGAAAAGAGTTAGTAGAAAATGATAGATTTCATGATAATGAGCAAAAGACACCGTATCTTCTTAAAATGGAAGCACTTCCATGATAAGAGAATTTATCCCTCCAAGTAAGTGGTTTGAGGTCATGTTAAGTGCCTTGATCAGGTCTTTACATGTATTTGGCTTTCTCTCCACTTTCCACTTCTTTTCTACTTCATTATAGGTGAAATTAGGGTTAGGATCTCAAGGATTCTCCTTAATTTCCCTCTTCCATGGCTCTATTTTCTAAGTAGGAATTAGAAATAGGTCCTCTTGGCCTTCATTGCAGTCATCATGGGATTTTATGCCTATCCCTAGCATTCTATCCCTTTCTGGTATCATTTCTAGGTCTCCGAGCATCCTCGGGACCTCCTATCCTGATTTTGGCTAGATCTAGGCCCACAGGGTCAGAATCGAGGTTGATCCTGACTAGGTCAAGATCAAGCTTGAACTTGACTAGGTCATAATCAAGCTTGATCCTGACTAGGTTAGTGACAACCTTAATTTTTTCCCCCTCTTTCAAATTTCCAAATTCCTTGATTTTCGAGTATCGGGTTTCAGCGATATTTGTTTTCCCACCTCCGGGTTGGCCATTTCAGGTTTCAGAATGGTAAATTATTTAATTGTATTTAATCTAGGTATATTTTCTAAAGGTTAGGACCTAATTGGGATTTAATTCTCCAAGGTGGCCCCTCTAGAGGATTGTGCCCTAGTTCACTATAAAAGGAGGCCTTCCTCTCTCATTTTCATCATCAAGTTTTGGCAATCAAGTTCTCTTTCAATCTCTCAACCATTCAAGTGTTCAAGCATTCATCCATCAAGGAGATCCATTGTTAGCCATTGAAGGATTCAATCTCTTTGGAGCCCCCTTGAAGATCCATCCTTCTACATCCATCCAAGCCTCCTCATATGAAAAGATCAATTCAAGATTGGTGTTGAAGATCAAATGCCATTGATTTGAGACATCCTACATCCATTGAAGATTCCTACTTGTGGATTTGAGGATTCGATTCCTCTACAAGGACTTCAACATAAGCGAGGTGATTTGTTTCAATTACTTTGTTTATGCACACTACATTTCAATTCAATTTCAAGGTTAATTCCTAAATTAGGGTTTGACCAAGGCAAACTCCCCATACAAACAAAACCTCCATTTTCTTGTAGGTATAGGTGCGGGATTTCAGATCTGAGAGCGGATTTCAGTACCCTTTTCAGTGAATTTTTGAGATCTATGAACAAATTCAAAATTGACCTTCAAATAAAGAATCTAGCCTTTGACCTTTTATGAGGATCAAAGTTGACCTGAGCTCATCTTGGAAAAATATTTCTGGGTTTTCTTCATCTCAACATTTCCAGTCTAGAAGAGGTTGCAGAATTGCCCAAAAGTATACATAGACATCAGAAATTGGCATTTTCTAGATCTTCCCTAATTTGAGGTTAGTATTTGTATTTCAATTATTTCAGATTTCAAGCATAACTCCTTTATAGGGAAACATTGGGTTTTTCTCTCTCTTTCATATTCTCCATAGATTGATTTGATTGTGCATTAACCTTTTGGTTGATCAGATTGGATCTCTCCTTTGGGAATTTGGATTTAGGATTGGATCTCATATTTCCCTCATACATTTACACACTTATATATATTTTAATAGGTGTGATTCTATTTTAACCCTATTAATTTTTGTGAACCCGACTAGCTTACTCTCTTTCTTTTTGGTGTTACATTTCCCTTTGTCTTATTGTGTGTGTTCACCTTCCCTATTCCTTTTTGTGAAGCTAACTAGCTTACTCTCTTTCTTTTTGGTGTTAGATTTCCTTTTATCTTGTTAGTATTAGATTTATCTTTTGTGTTATATCTTGCATGCTAATTAGATTTCAAAAATACAAAAATATTTATGCTTTATGTGGTTGTAGTTTAGTTCATTCGCATTGCATTACTTTATGAGCTTTACTACTACTAGTCCTACTTATAACATTCCGTTTAGAAGAAGTTGTAGACTCATGGGTGCCTTTGATCTTGAATTTTCCTCTCCTTTCCTTAGGATCCTGGATGATAACTTGATTCTTCATGATTCCAATCCTACTATGGAGAAAAATTCTTCTCACTCATCTCATGATGAGGATGACGCTTTAAGAGTTCCTCCCAAACAAGTCCAAAAACTTTCCACTGAACTTGATAAAATGGGTAATTGGCTTATTCAAGAAAACCATAATCAAGATTCTATTCAAGCTATAGAGCCTCTTAAGAAAGTTCTCCATGATAGTGATCAAGGTGTTAACCTCTTGTGTGGTATTACTCACCTTGTGCATTCAAATATTAAACCTTTAGCTCAAGAAGCTCAAGATTTAGGGTTGATTCCTCCTATCACTAATGTTGAACCTCCTAATCCTTTACCTAGTATTCCTACCTATACTCCTTCTTTGGTGATTGTGATGGTTCCCCCTATTCCTATGAGTGTTCCTCCTATGTCCCTTCCTACATCACAACCTTCATATATAATGTTCCTTTTACTTATTCAAATATTCTTCCAATTGTAGTTCCTAGTATTCCTCCAGTTGTGTCTTCTATTCCTGTAGCTTCTTACACTTTACCTAGTGTGTCTAATGTTGCCACTCCTCCTATTTCCTCTAATGATTCAACAATCATCAGTTTGGCTCAAACTGTGTCATCCTTACAACAACAACTTGCTTCCTTAACTCAAAACAAGTTTAGTATTCCTACATGTGACATGGGAAGTCCCTTGTCCCAAGTCATTATTCGAACTCCTATTCCTTAGCAAGGTGAGATGCCTCATCTTGAGAATTATAATGGAAAAGGAGATCTTGTTCATCATGTTAAAACATTCCAAATACTTTGAAGTGATTATGCTCATGACCATAGGATTTTAGCCAAACTGTTTGTTAGAACCTTTTGTGACAAGGCCTTACAATGGTATTGTTCCTTGCCTCATTATTCCATTGATTCCTTTCCACAACTTGCTAATGCCTTTATTCAACAATTTCAAAATAACATTGGCCCGCAAGTGTCTTTGACTGATTTAATGCATTGTAAACAAAGTGCTAAAGAAAAATTAACTAAATTTATTGGTAGATTTAAGCATTTGCATGCTCAGATTTCCTATCCTGTTCCTAATATGGATATTCAATGTATGTTTATTTCAAATTTGCAAAAGGATATTAGAGATAAAATTCTACTCACTGAATTTACCTCTTTTCAACAACTTTATGCAGCGCTTCATCATTATCAATTACAAGTGAGTCAATTTGAGAGAAACACTCCAATGGCTCCTATTCCAATTGGTAAGAGTGATGCTACTCCTAATCCAAAAAAATTTAAAAAATTCAACAGCTATGTCAAGATAAACAAATAAACGAATGCAGTTGCTGATCATGTTGTTATTCCATCTCACAATGCCACTTCTACATCCACTACTTTTTGATTAAATCATACGTTTACTCCTCTTTTTGAATCTTTACATGCTATTGTGAATAGGTTGTTAGCTGCTAATATGATTACTTGACCTCCCATTCATCCTCTTTTACCTATTACAATTGCTTCAAAATCTTTTGATCAAAATGGTTTTTTTCAATATCATCATCAGAATGGTCATGATACTGAGAAATTTTATTCTTTAAAACATAAGGTTCAAGAATTAATTGACTCTGATGCCTTATCTATTGATAATCTTGATGGTAGTAGGAACAAATCTATCTCTCCTCCTAATTAGAACCTTCAAATCTATACAAATCCTTTACCTACGCATGATACTAATACAATTGCTCAGCCATCTACTATTGAAATTATGTATGATTCTAAGAAGGATGATCTCAATCATGTTGTTCATCAAGTGGAGCATGTTGTTCAATCTCTATCTCCACCTCAACCTCAATCTCAACCTCAGATTCAACCTCAAGCTCAATCTCAACCTCGACCAAAACCTAAACCTAAACTAAAAACTCAACCTAATCCTAAACTGAAAACTCAACCTAAACCTCGACAAAAACCTAAGAATAAAAGACCTCAAGAACTTTTGATTACCTTTGATGACTCTAAGACTATTAAGGCTCCTGATGGTCCCCTTTACATTGTTGCTGGGATTTCTTAGATACCTACTCGTGGTTGTCTTGTTGATCCTACATCCTTAGTCAATGTTATTACTAAAGAAAATATTTTTATGAAAAGCTTACAATGAAATTCTTATGATACATCGGATGTGTGGATTCAAACTTGTAATGGTTTTCTTTATCCACCATTTGGTTCTATTACTTTACCGATTGAACTCTATGGAAAAATTGTGAACACTACCTTTGTTGTGGTTCCTACTTCTGATCAATTTCAAGTTAAGCTAGGTTTTCCTTGGTTGACTACCATGCATTTTGTTGCTTCACCTATCCATAAGTATCTTAAGTTCATTCATGATGAAGAAGTGAAGAAAATTAATCATAGTTTATATCAACCTTCTAGGCCTAGAGATTGTGCTGCTCTTGATTTCTTTTGGCCTTCATTACCTAATTCATGTCCTCCTCGACCTGATAATCTTTTTCGATCATATCAAGCCTATAAACATCACAAGATTCTTGAATTAAGCTTACCTCCTATGGATCTTAATCATGGTCTTTTACCTACACCTTCTATACCTCCTTTAACTATGGCTTCTAGTTTTGTTAATCAAATTCCTTCTACCAAATCTATCAATGATCCTATGATTGTTTCTCCTATTGTTAATAATCCTATTGACGTTCCTAAAGAGCATGTGATTGTTCCTCCTAGTTCTCAACCTATTTCAAATAAATCAAAATGTAATCAATCTACTAATGAACATTGTAAAAAGTGTCGTGCTCATGCTAAAGCTTGTAATTCTATTCTTCAAGGATCTCTACCTTCCTAAGATAAACCTATGCATGATGTGTTCGAACAGGTTGTTACTAATAATGATGTTCACATGCATGATTATGATGATTCTATTCATATCTTAGATCCTATTTTGATTAATTTGGATGAAGAAGATACACTTGATGATACTGATGATGTTAATGGTGAATATGAGACTATTGACATTGACATTGATTTACCTAATATGCTTTCATCATGATTAACTCTTACACATTGTGATTCTCAAGAGGATCCTTGTTTGGAATTGGCTATCATTCCTACTGTGTTGGATATAGTCCCTCTTGTGAGTTACCCACCTTCCCTAAATGATATACAATGAGATGGGGAGAGTAGGTGGCATGCTTGATTAGCTTGTCCTTCGTGGTAGCTTTGTTGTGTGTTTGACTGATGTACTATGCTTCTCCCATAATGTGTTTTTTAAATGTTGATAGATTATTTTATACAATCCTTGTTACTCAGTTGGTGCAAGGTGATGAAAGAATCGAAACTGTTGTTCAAATTCTTCTATATGTATCTCTATTCTTCTATGCATTGTTCAATGTTATGTTGTAATTGTGCTATTGTTTGTAAATGTTTCCTTGTGTAATCTGCTTGGATTCAAGATATGGTAGCACTAATTCTTTTTGGTCTCCATGTCATGGTCTCAAAAGATTCTCCTTTGTATATCTTATGTGATCTTTCCTCCTTTGTGATTGTAGTTCTACTTTCTTTGGGGATTGATGTCAATTCATTTGCAATAATATCATATATATATTATCTTATGATCATACTGACCCCATAGTAGGTATATCCCTTCTATGTTCTTTGTATGTTTCTATGATATTTCCCTTGATTTGTCTTTGTCTGGGGGCATCTCAATGTGGAAACATAATCAGTGGAGTTGTTTATGTTTCCATTAAAGCCATTTCTCCTGTTAAAGTGTCAGCAATGACTTTAATGTGGGGGCATATGCTCTGCTCACCTATTGCATACACACACTTTTTGATACACACATATTATTTTTCAAGATACTTTTTTTCCCTTTTTGGATTAGTAACTAATCCTTAAAGCATGGATTTATATTTTAGGATCTCTTGATCCCTCTAGTTTCAAATATACATATATTTTTATCCCTTAAGGTCGGAGGTGTCCTTAAGACTAGATCTCATTATTTTTTTTTAGTTTTATTCTTATGGAATAGAATATTCATAAGGATGAATCCTTGATGGGTTGACTAGTGAGTAGCCACATTCACTAGGTGGTTCAATTCCATCTTTCCAGTTGCACCATTCTCTTATGCGGTTCACAATGAGATATAAGTTCTCATTGGGCTAGGTAATCACACCTTATTTCTCTCTCTAGAGATGTGTCTCTTATTGTAATCTAGGAGTCGATGAAGACTTGAGTCCCTAGGGGCTTAAGGTTTCCCTTTGTCCCTTGGATTATGATAAGATTATCTTTTCATTCTCATCTCCTTTACCAAGAGTTTGCATTGAGTCCATAATCTTGCTAAAGAGGGGGCTTAATGTATCATCTTAAAATGGAAGCACTTCCATGATAAGAGTGTTTAGTCATCCAAGTAAGTGGTCTGGGGTCATTTTAAGCACCTTGATCAAATCTTTGCATGTATTTGGCTTTCTCCCTACTTTCCACTTCTTTTCTACTTCGTTATAGGTGAAATTAGGGTTAGGATCTCGAGGATTCTCCTTAATTTCCCTCTTCCATGGATCTATTTTCTAGGTAGGACTTAGAAATAGGTCCTCTTGGCCTTCATCATAGTCATCATAGGATTTTATGCCTATCACTAGCATTCTGTCCCTTTCTAGTATCATTTCTAGGTCTTCGGGCATCTTCAGGATCTCGTGTCCTGATTCTGGCTAGATTTGGGCCCACAAGGCCAGAATCAAGGTTGATCCTAACTCGATCAAGATCAAGCCTGAACCTGACTAGGTTAGAATTGAGCTTGATCCTGAATAGGTTAGTTACAACCTTGATTTTTCCCCCTCTTTCAAATTTTCAAATTCCTTGATTTATGGGTATCAGGTTTTGGGGATATTTATTTTCCCGCCTCCACGTTGGCCATTTTGGGTTTCAGAATGGTAAATCCTCTAATTTCATTTAATCTAGGTATATTTTCTAAAGGTTAGGACCTAATTGGGATTTAATTCTCCAAGGTGGCCCCTCTAGAGCATTGTGCCCTAGTTCACTATAAAAGGAAGCCTTCCTCTCTCATTTTCATCATCAAGTTTTGGCAATCAAGTTCTCTCTCAATCTCTCAAGCATTCAAGTGTTCAAGAATTCATCCATCAAGGAGATCCATTTTTAGCCATTGAAGGATTCAATCTCTTTGGAGCCTCCTTGAAGATCCATCCTTCTACATTCATCCAAGCCTCCTCATATGAAAAGATCAATTCAAGATTGGCGTTGAAGATCAAATGCCATTGATTTGAGACATCCTACATCCATTGAAGCATTCCTACTTGTGGATTTGAGGATTCAAATCCTCTACGAGGACTTCAACATAAGTGAGGTGATTTGTTTCAATTACTTTTTTTATGCACACTACATTTCAATTCAATTTCAAGGTTAATTCCTAAATTGGGGTTTGACCAAGGCAAACCCCCCATACAAACAAAACCCCCATTTTGTTGTAGGTACAAGTGTGGTATTTCAGATCTGAGAGAGGATTTGGGTACCCTTTTCAGTGAACTTTCGAGATCTACGAACAAAGTCAGAATTGACCTTCAAATAAAGAATCTAGCCTTTGACCTTTTATGAGGGTCAAAGTTGACCTGAGCTCATCTTGGAAAATGATTTCTGGGTTTTCTTCATCTCGGCATTTCCAATCTAGAACAAGTTGCAGAATTGCCTGAAAGTATACACAGACATCAGAAATTGGCATTTTCCAGATGTGCCCTAATTTGAGGTTAGTATTTGTATTTCAATTATTTTAGATTTCAAGCATAACTCCTTTATAGGGAAACATTGGGTTTATCTCTCTCTTTCATATTCTGCATAGATTGATTCGATTGTGCATTAACCTTTTGGTTGATCAAATTGGATCGCTTTTTTGGGAATTTGGATTTAGGAGTGGATCTCATATTTCCCCCATACATTTACACACTCATACATATTTGAATAGGTGTGATTCCATTTTACCCCTATTCAGACACTTGCCAAATAGATTGCAAAAAAGGATCAATTGGTTAAGGATTTGTGGGCACAAGCACCAAGGCAAGGAGCTCAAACAATTATTTCTTCTCCCGTACAAGAAAGTTCACCAGATCCACTAGAGGGCAAGGAAAACTTCATGTAGTCTTGGAGACCCTCATGGACCATGTATCCAGGTTTTGAAATGCCAAGTATTTGTAAGAAGGAGATCTAGGAGGAGGTGCCTCATGTTTTTAAGAAGGAGGGTACTCTTGTGTGTCCAAAGTCCCAAGGAGATGCAATCCTAGAAGAGGAGGACCTAGAAGCTTTGCAGACCAGATAGGAGAATCACAAGATTCAAATTTCAAGTTTCTTGCCTAAGCCTTTTCATGATCCCATCTCAGATTTCTAGTCACTCCATTCTACTCCTAGAGAGGAGATACCTAAAGGATTTTCCTTCCTAAGTAATTATGAGCCTGTCCTCCAATAGATAAAGGCTTATGAGCCAATCCTTGAAGAGACCCTTACACTTCATATCATTTCAGGCCACTAGAAAGAAGATGATTTTTGTCTCTTAGGTGTACTCTTTCATAATGATCATGAGGAACAACTAGATTTGTTACATGTTGATGAATTAGAGTAGAAAGACAAGGATCAAGGAGCAAGTGAGGAAGGTGAGATCCTAACTAATTTATTTGAGGATATGCCTTCTTACATTAAGCAAGAAGAGGTAATACACGATTTACTAGTTGAGCTCACTGATTATGATAAGAAAGATGATATAATTGATACTAACTTAGAACAACAAGAAGATTTTGATTCCATAATTAATGCTTTCTTCTCAACTCTTGTTGATGTTCCTCATCTTCCTGAAATAGATAATAACATGCATATCCTTAAAGAAGATTTTATGTCTCAAGAGGATAATTTTGTCCCAATTGTAGAATCTAGAACTATCTACAATAAATTGGTAGAAGACTCTTCACAATAGAATGACTCTCAAGGATCATGTTTCCTAGACCATAAGGAGGGACCAGTGATTGTTAAGGACCTAAGATAGTTTGATAGCTTTGATGAGCTAGTGGATGTTCCAACTAAAGAAGAGGATGATCCTCTAACCCTAGAAGAAGAATTGGTATGGCAGACCATCATGGAGGAGAAAAATTTTGATTAACATGTTGAGGTTATTAATAAGATACATACTAGGCAACCAAGGTCTAGATTTGTACTCTCAAGGGGATGTCCTATCAGATACCTTGCTCAGGTGGGGTCAAGTGGGACATCCATACTCGAGGATTCAATGGAGGATGATATCAAAGATCCATTTCTTGATGACCAGGAGCTTATTTAGTCTTATCAACCTCCCTGGGAAGACAACACCTATGATCTAGTCAAGGTTAGTAATCTGGACTACCAATTTCAAAAGTGGATATGCCAAGTAGTTCAATATGTTTTTATGTTCCATATCCTCTTTGTTGGCATCAAGTGTGAAAATTATAATACCCTAAGGAGGATGGGAAGTTATTTCAATAGTCTAGTCAATGGATTTGTTTGACCAGTTTGTTGATACTGGTTAGAGTAGGGTAGGGTAGGAGTTTCCATTTTTTTGTGTTCCCTAAAAGCTTCAACACAAGCTTGTTTTTAGTTTTAGTTTTAGTTTTGTGGAAGAGAAGGAGGTTGTTTTGTTGGGAGTCAAGTTTAGTTTTAAGGCTTAAGGACTCTATGCCCAATGGATGCAAAGGCAACTGGTTAATGGTTCTTAGCAGACAAGCACTCAGTTGAGGTCGCCATAATGTTACCATATTTTTCCTCATTTTTTGGATTGGTGACCTATGTACTAGATGAAGCTATAGTACCCTAGTTTGTATTATTAGATGATCCTGCTTAAATTTTTGTTCATTTCATGATAAGATACATGTAAAGGAAAAAATAAATTTCTACATCTAAATGTTACATGTATATATGCCAAACATCTTGTATGTACTGTACAAAGCAAAGAATTGAAAGATTATTCATCTGGGCTCACTCAGTCTGTGAGCATAGCCAACTTTGAAAAGAGTATGAATGAGTAGAAACATACATTAAATGGATGAACATAAGTATAAGGGTGCCAAAAATTTCTTGGAATGATGAAGTGTTGATCTGAGGTGTGTTCCAGTGTGCTCATGTCCAGAACCTATAGAGAAAAGGAAAAGAGATGGGGGTTAGATCCAAAGGATCTAAGAAATGCATGATATCCTATGACTTACCTTCATCTAGAATCATGCATGTACATAGTCAGACATACACTTCTAAAGGGGGTTATGCTATAGGGCATGTGCACCTAGGAAGATGCTAGAGGAAGGAAAGAGATACCATGTTTTCACTAACTTGTTTGTTCCGTGTGCAGATACAGAAGAAGTCGATTCTCTTTTTTTTTACCTCATTGAGATAATATAAGTGTTGATAGGATGGTCTCTCCAGAAGACCATCCTATAAGTACAAAGATTGTCTGTACAACAACATTGCAAAGTTATGGAATCCAAATGAATAATGTTCCTCTATAATGTGGGATCTCTCAAGAAAACCTTCAAATTTCCTTGAGAGAGACCACATTGCAGGCCAAGAGCACCCATGATCAGTATTAAGTCTCCTAGTACCCCACATTGAAACCTATCAGGGTAGTCAGAAGCTCTATTCCCAGAGAGTTTCTAGTTACCCTGACAGCCTCAAGGAGGAGCACTGATCTAAGAAATGTAAGCTCGGTGAAGAAGAAATATCAATGGAGCATTTAAGGATCGTGAAGAAAAAATCGTAAAGTACATAAAGCATGAAAAATAGGACAAAAATCAACACTCTAAGAAGAAGAAGTGGCCACATGGACACCTTATGGATCACTACTATGTGTGCATCATCCAACAATGCAACATCAACACCAGATGTTGTTGTTTCATCTGATGTTGCTGTGACATCATGATGCACCCACAATATGCCCATCAACTTAATAAGTCATGATCAAACACTAGCAATGAATGGGCATGCATCATCAAGTTAGAATAGATGATAAAAGCATCAAATCTATATATCAAAGGAAAAGTTCATTATGGATTTCAAGTGGAAATCATCACATCATAGCACGGTGCACAAATGTAAAGGGGCCGATTTCATGCAGTGATCAACACAAATGATAAAGGAGTGGCATGAAATCATATGGGATAGTGAAACATAATATGCAATCAGTAAAAGGAGGGACAACAACAATGAAATCTATATCAATGTACACCTTCTAAAAGATGCATGATCTAATCAAATAAGGGTCAAGCTTATACAAGATCAAGCATCAAATGAATGGTGCCAAGATTTAAAGATTAGGCCCTAAAAAATCAATAGTGAGCATCTCAATTAGCAAAAAATCACATTACATCAAGAGGAAAAAGTGCATAATATCCAGCAGTGCCAAGATTTAAAAAGTGAACAATAATCAACCAATAATATGATGTAAGGATAAACTCCTAGGCTTAGTTTTCCACTCTCTCCAAGAGATTTCTCTTATCTCCTAGTATCCTATGCTTCTATAGGATCTCCTATAGGCTTAGATCATTAAATAAGTCCTATTCACTCTTTACTACAAGATTCACACCTTGAAAACTCCACCTTGGATGATCCACACCTTAATTTTTGGTTCTCTTTCTCACTTTCACTTAGATGGATCTAAGTGCCAAATCCACTAAAACATCACAAATTTAAAACTTCATTATGGGGACCTTATTCACATTGATTTCATTCATATTCCATCCCATTTGAATGATTTGGGAAGATTCTTCACTCATAGGTTTATCAGATTCAAGATTTCATCATAAGAGACCTTAATTTTAGGCCTATTTCTAGTAGCCTTTTTGAATGGCTTTTGCCCTTTCTCGACCAAAATCTCCAAAACACATGAAAATATAACTTTAGATATGGATACCCTTTTGGCTTAAATTTAATATTTTTAAGGTCTAAGGTTTTGACACCATCTGTACACCTCCTTCCTAATATCCAGGAGAAACAGGGTTAAAAGGCCTAGTTTCTAGGACAGCCTGGCTATGACTGATGAAAATTGCTCAAAACCTATCCTAATGGATTGGTATGACCTCCCAATGATTAGGGTTTTTAAATAACATGAAAACCTACTATAAAAATTCTTGGGGACATACTTTACCTCCCATTCCCCACATGAAATGACTTGATTTCTGCCTGTCAAGCCTCTAACCGGGTCTGTCTAACTTGCCTAGGGCTTGATCATAAAGATAGCTACCTTTCTAATGATGCTTCCTACCTTTAGATAAAATATTTATAGATTCCCCACTTGAATATTAAACCACTTATTTTGTGTTTCCATGGTTTAATCTCATGTGGGAGCCATTTTTACAAATTTTGTCACAGTGTCACCAAAGAAAGGTCCTGAACTAAAACAACTTGAAAATTATGATAAAACTACTCTAAACCATTAACACATAAAATTAAAAAGTCTTCTAATCCCCTATAGAATACAACTCAACCACTGTATCAAAGCTTTCAAAGCTACAAGTATGATGTTCCTTCAAAAACCAAGATATCCCTTCAAAACAAAGTTGCAGAGCTCATTCCATTAACTCAAAGTTTTTACAATATGCATCCAATGCTTGGAGATTCAATCCATTACTCCCATTAGGTGTCTCATCCACCATTATAGGGCTTATTTTGTTGAGCATAACCTCCCACAATCAAAGGAATCTGAGGTTATCCATGTTGCATGCAACATTTGCAATAAGTGCAAATGTTGTTATGACAACATTCTTACAACACTTGGAAACTTTGATAGATGCCTTAATCCTATATTCTAGGATTCTTATCCTTGTATCTTTCAAGGATCCAAGATCATTCATGACCATCATATTATCTTAGCAACCATTAACCATTCTTAGTCCTAACACATATTAATGACTCAATCTCCCTAACTCCTAGCATTAAGAAATTTAAATAACAACTAACAAAGGATATTTGTGTGACCTTAGTCTTAGTGACTAATTCACCTAGAAAACATAGAAACAAACCTTCTAAGGTGCTCAACCAAACTATACTAACTTCTTGACTTGGCTAGAGTCAAGTACAAGCCAAAATTGACTAACTAGTAGAGGTTAGCCTAGGTGCTCCTGCACAATAATGGCTCTAAGAAAATGGAGAATCAGTAATAAAGGGGTATAAATCAAACAATTCTTATAGCTCACGGGATGTCAAGAGTCTCAAACAATGATGCCCTAGTTCAAACAGGGTCTCAACATTTCAAAAAATAGTAAATAGATACATTATGATGAGGCTCACGGGTGCTAAGCATCAACAAAACAAGTGAATCAAGAATCTACACCAGTAAGTAATCAAGTGCAATGCATCAATATCTTATTACAAAGCTCATGGCCTCAATAAATCAAGACAATGACCTTAGTGACCATGCCCTATAATAAGCATGAGCTATGCATAATGAAGGAATAACAGATGATAAACAAGATTCATGCACATACAAGTTGAGACCAATGGTGAAAAACACAGTGCTTCACTTTAAAATAGTGAGCAGTGGAGGATAAAAAAATGATGCCAAAGAAAACTTGAGCCTATCCAAAGCAATGAGTAAATAAGTATGAAACATGATGCCACAAATCCATAACAGTAAACAAGATGCCAATCAATAATATGCCTTAGCTTTAATGCTCACGGGTCATCAAAATGGCATCAACATAAAACCAGTAAAATATAGTAACATCCAAATTCATAGCCAGGCATGAAGTTACCTGTCAAACAGGCTCAATCAATCAGAGAGGCAAAAAATAATAAAATAGATGCCCAGATTTAAAACTCATGGCCCCAAATATTGGCAACAGTGAACTACATCAAAACTCACAAGCACCAAAGAATTAAAATAGTGAATTCAAAAATATGGTGTTGTAGCTCACGAGCTCTGAGCATCAACAATTGAATCATGCAAATTATGCCCTCGAGATACAGATAGCAGTGAATTCAATATATAATTGAGATATTATGAGAATATACAATAGTGGACATGTCATCAAATGATCAAGTAATCAAAATACAGTGCCATCAAAAAATGAAGAGGAAATATTATCACAACACCTTCAAATGCAGAGAAGATGAGAAACATAAAACAAATGAAACATACCTCGAATCATAAGTCCATGAAGATCAAAAGGCCAAGAGGTTCCCAATTCGAGCTCGAGTTCACAAAAGCAAAAGGTGAGTTCATAGATGACAACTTTCTCAAATTGCAGTAGTGAAGGGTAGATGTTTTGGCATCTTCCATATTCTTCTTTGGATCAGTTTATCAAGGTGTAAATGTTTGATTAATAAGTTTCTTCCCTTCTTTTGGGTTGAGAAACTTTATTAATTAGATGTTTAATATTTTATGCTAGGTTATTTTACAAGGTGAATTTCATTTAAGAGATGTAAATATTTTTTAATATGTTTTCCCCTTTTAAATTAATTTAAATTGGGTTGAGAACTATTCATAAATATAATTAAACTTTTAAAATCCACATGAGGGAAAAATAATAAATGAAAATCATTGCCTTTTTTTATTGTAAATTCTAACAATGATGTTCTATAAATCATTTTTTAGAATATCATTTATAGAGGATGATTTAGAGGGGATAGGGTAGAATTTAATGGCTTATCTTTTTTAAGATTTTCACTTTCCCACCTACCCCTACAAATCTAGGAATCTGACATCTAGATTTGAGAGGCATCTTTCATGGACCCTAAATGCATAATTTTTCCATTTTTGGTGAGGTTGAGGGCCATGAATGTAGATTCTTAGGTTTAATTTATATACCTCTCACTTAGGTGATTGAGGTTAGTTCTTCATTCTATCTCATTCTAAGATTTGAATGCTTGTAGCTCTAGAGAAGCAAGTTGTATTTTGGCCCCTTTCAATTCAATACATAGCAACTATCCTTCTTATTCCTACATTTTTATGAGTTGTTTGGTGGGTTTTATATCAATTTATTGTGATTAAGGTTAGTCATTTACTTAATATTTTGTTCATTTAGATGCTCATAAGGACTTTTTATTTCCTAAAGTACTAATCTGTTTGCATTTGAAAGTATCTGGGGTTGTGGAATTCATTTTCCCTTCTCATTTACAACCAGAACCTTGTTATTTCTAAGGGAAAAATCAGAATTAGGGAGAAGTTGTGATGCTCAGGTTATGTTTGAATCCCATTGTGAGTTCGTTTACAATTTGTGGATCTATCCAAAATTAGTGAATCACCTAGGTTTAGTTTCAGTCATTTATTTTCATGCACTCTCTTCCCCTTTTCTCTCAAAATCAGTCAAGTTTCAAGGTGATTTGAGGGGAGGCCGACCCCTAATTCAGAGGTCTACCTTTTTATAGGTTACCCATAGCTTTAAAGTAGTCCCATGTTTCACGGGATTGCTAGGTTTCACACTTAGTTTATTCAGGTGCAATCCTTAGTGAAAATAAGGCACTCCCAAGGTCTGTTTGGAATTGGAAGAGGTTGATACTATCCTACATTTGATGAGGTTCCCTTAGCTTTCTGACAAACAATACAAGTGTCTACATATCTCCTGATGTCTCTATTCATTTTGGGCTAGGAGTAGTACCTCTGAACTAGTTCTAGAGTCTTATTTATTCCAAAATGACCACTAAAAATATCATTGTGTTTCTCTTGAGTAAGGTTCTCCCTCATTGAACCTCTAGGAACACAAAGTTGTCCTTACTTAAACAATAGACCTTCTTGTAGAGTACAATCAGAGAACTCACTATTAAAATGGTTTTGAAACTCTTTGCATACCTTATATGAAGCTGAGAAGTCTTCATAATCAAGGTAAAGTTCTTTGAAACTGTCTATGCCGATACTTCTTAACTGTACCTCTTGGACTATCAAAATCCTTCTTCTCAAAGCATCTGTAGCTTTGATTTTTTATCCTTTGTTATATTTTATTTTAAAGGTATAAACTTGCATATATTCCTCCCACTTCATATGTTTATGGCTAATCTTTTCTTGAGAATTTAGGAATCTTAAAGCCTAATTGTCTGTATATACCACAAATTCTTTGGGAAGGAAGTAGTGCCTCCATTTTATCAAATCCTAGACTAGTGCATACAACTACAATTCATATGAGGAGTACTTCATTTTAACATCACTTATCTTTTCATTATAGAAAGCCACTGGTTTATCTTACTGACTTAGGATTTCTCCTATGGTAATGATATTGGCATCACATTCAATAGTGTACAACTTTTCAAAACTAGGTATTACCAAAATGTTTTGTGTGGCTATCTTCTCTTTCAAGGATTCAAAACCCCTGTTTTCTTGCTCATTCCACTGAAACTTAGTTTTCATTCATCATTTTATGGTGTCTAAGACTGGTGCACATATATCACTAAACTATCTAATGAACTTCCTATGGAATTGTGCCAAACCATGCAAGCTCCTTACCTCTGTAGTAGTCTTAGGCGTGGGCCAGTTCACTATTGCATCCACCTTATTGGAATCCATTTTAAAGTTCCCTTGTGATATAACAAAGCCAAGGTACACCAATTCCTATTTCATAAAATCATAATTATCCAAAGTTATGGTTATCTTTTCCTCAGTTAGTCTTTTTAATGCACTTTGCAAATGCTTAAGATGATCTTCCTTAGTTTTATTGAAAACCAAAATGTCATCAAGGTACACAACCACAAATTTACCAATAAAGTCCTTCAACACCTCATTCATTACCCTCATAAAGGTGCTAGGGTCATTAGACAACCCAAGGGCATGACCAACCATTCATATAAGACTTATGTGGTTTTAAAATCTATTTTCCACACATCTCCTTACTTGATTCTTATTTGTTGGTAACCACTCTTGAGGTCAATTTTTGAAAAATAATTGGCTCTCCCTATGCAATCCATTAAATATTCAATCCTTGGAATTGGGAACCTGTACCTTATTGTAATTATATTAATGTCTCTAGAATTTGTACAACATCTCCAAGTAACTCATTTCTTTGAGGATAAAATAGTGGGGACTACACAATGACTTATACTCTTCCTTATTAAGCCTTGGTCAAGAAGTTCTTGTCTCTATTTTGCAATTTCTTCATTTTGTTGTGGGGTCATTTTATAGGAAGTGTTTTTTAGAGGTGAGGATCCTAGAATGAATTCTATCTAATGGCTAATGGCCCTCTTAGGTGGTAACATAGTAGGTTGTCCATCACTAACTATCTCTTTATACTGACCTAATAACTCTTGAACCTCTATGGGTAAGTCTAGCTTCTTGTCCACTTTCTCATCTTTAGGCTTCAACACTAAAACAAATCCCACACCTTCACCTTCCTCTAGTATACTTAAGAACTCCTTTTCTCCCACCAAGAGTACAATAGGACCTACTAATCTCACTTTCCCTTCTTCTAATATTGACTGAATTTTGTATGTGACTCCATCCTTCTTAAAAGATTATGATTTTTTATTTCCATCATGAATGGCCTTCCTATCAAACTGTCAAGGTCTTCCCAATAGAAGATGACAAGCATCTATGGGTAAGAAATCACATAACACCATATCCTTATATCTCCCTATTGTGATGTCTACCCAATCCTGCTTGTTGAATAACACATGTTGGCCTTTGTTCAACCAAGTGACACTATAGGGGTTAGTATGTGGGATTCTTTGCAAATTTAACTTGCTAACTGCCTCATTAGAAATAATGTTATCAAGGGATCTTGAATCAATGATAGTTTTGCAAACCTTACCTAATATTTTGCACTTATTCTAAATAGGGACCTCCTTTGTCTTGGATCTTCTCTAATTGGTTCTTTTATAAGAGTCCTTATGATTATGAGATTGTCTCCTACCTCTGAATCTAATGCCACTTTTTAAATTTTGCTACTTGAGGTCTCTTCTTGCACATAGTTTACTCTTGTTTCTCCACCTTGAGTTGAGGAACTCTTTTCAGGACATCTACATGAAGAATACCCAAACTGATGATAGTTATAACACTTCATTGAAGAGAAATATGATCCCCAATCCTTTCCACTAGATCTTCCTCTAGAATTGAGACTTGAGCTTCTACCCCTATTATAGCCACCTCTATTACTGTTTGCTTCCCCTTGTTATTTTATGTGTTTTGTCTTGCCTTGGATTCTCTGTTTTGAACTTCTTCCTCCAAAGCCTCCTCTATGACCTTTTCCATTTCTTCCTCTTCCTCTACCTTGGTTACTTGATTCATGCTTCTTCTTTAGCTTCTCTTCCACCTTGAGAGAAATTTGATAATGTATACACCTAAAAATGGTGATCTAGACTATTAGCCCCTTTTGCTAAATCATCAATTGCTTATTCTTGATCAAATCCTAGTTCTATCATTTATTTGATTATTTTCTACAGGCTAACCATTTTATCCTAAGTCTTTATTTGATTAAAAGGAATATTCCCTCCCCTTTTAATAAATAAAAATCCCCCACTTTTCCTCTTATCCTAAGTTGCACAAATAAAGCATTATTCTTATTTTATAAAAAAGGGAAAAGCACTTTTTGTCTCATATGGACACAAAAGTCAACTCCTATTTTCTCATTGGAGGATATTTGTGCACATGGATTGCTCCTCTTTCAAGATCCATCCTTGATTAAATCTTTTTCCTCTTAATCTCCATGGTCCATTCCTTCTCATTTCCTTTAAAAGGAGAGCTCTCTTCTTCATTCTAGATCCCCAACTTTTTATGCTAACTTTATGCTGCAGGACTTCTGGGTCACTTTGGAGCTTTTGAAGATTTGGAGCATTCTTAGCATCTACATCTCATTCTTGCATTCTTAGCTTAGCTTCATATTTATGCTTTCTTAGATTAGCTTCATTTCTATGCTCTAGATTAGCTCACATAGATTAATTAGCTTGGGTTGTAACACTTGCATATTTCCTTTCATAGCTTAGCTTGCATTTCCATTTCTAGCATAGCATTGCATTGCATTTTCATTCTTGATTCTTGAGGATATTGGCATTCTTTCCCTTGTCTTCATTGAATCTCCCATTGCATGGTTTACTAGCAAGGTTATAGGCTAAATAGCTCTAGCTGAGAGCATTCTTAAAAACCCTTACACTCCATGCCTAGGGAGCTATGGATCGATTTGTGAGGGATCATTCTTGAGTTTCCTTGCATGTAATGATACATAGAAGTGTGACACATTTATAGCACACATTTTTGGCACCCACCATGGGGCAGAGTAGACTAGCTTTGTCCCTTCCTTTTCTGCATTTCCATCATTTTCTGTCAATTTTTTGGCAAGTTTTTAGCTTAATTTTTAGTATCTATTTTTTTGTCTTAGACTGTCGTGCGATACTTTCCAGAAGTATCATGCGATATACCTCTGTATGCATGTGCGATACTTCACCTATCAAAAGTATTACCTAGCTATAGTAGAGAATATCGCCTGGTCTCAGGCGAAGTATTGCCTGGTGTCGAGCGAAATATCGCACAGTTAGAAAAGTAACACCCAGTATACTGCGAAGTATTGCGTGATACTGGTGTTTGTACTATGTCTGTACCTGACAGTGAGCTATTTTTGAGTTATTTAATCCATCTTGCAAGTTTCAGGTTCTTACTATCTTTTTGAAATTTTTAAAAAATTCCAGCATTTTCAAATCCGTGCTACTCTGGAAAACGGGTGCCTATTTTTTTGAAATTTTGCAAATGGTATTGAAAATCAAAGTGTGATATATCATTGGAAAGGTCTTTCCGAGCCTAATCCAACCATGATGGTTTCATTTTCAGATTTTATCATTTGATTAGCTATTTTACATGCAGATTATCTAATTTTTGATGTGCTAACCATTGTGGAGCTAACAAGTTGTGCTTGTAGGTGCTCTCATTGCTTGAAATTTTCCAAAAGAACACATGTCAAAGAGGGCTACTAATGATTTTTGTAGGGATGCCCTAAGCATAAAAACCAAATCAAGTGCTTGTTTAATTTATTTTTTATTAAGTGCGGCATATACTAGTTGTTTCATTTCATAGGCACTTAATACCTTGTTGTAGGAATTTTGAGGTGGTAGGAGAGTATGTTCTTCACCCTTGTGGTGAAACAGAAATTTTGACCCATCTTGAGATTTTGAAAGAAAGGGGGTAATTAAATCTTTGCTTGGTGTGTTTGGGAGAAGTTTTTGGGATAGGGGAGTATGCTCTTCACCCTTGTGGTGAACCAAAAACCTTGAACCTCAAAAATCATCCATTCTTTGTTTAGTATAGGATCCTTTAGCAGGCTTGCTCTTGAGAAATCAAGAGGAATGACCCAAGTGGGGACAACCTTGTCATCATTTTCCTTGGTGGCGAGTGATTCCAACTCACTATAATCTCAAGGCTATCAAGGACACAAAACCTTGGTAGACATAACACTTATCTTCGCTTGATGTTAGTAGCTCATGAGATTGTGACCATGGGGAAAGCATTGAGCAAGAATGCTTAAGGTACTCTTGAGGCCATGAGGTCCTAGTCCTTTATGAGGAGCAAGAGGGGTGTTATGAATGGAAGCCCTTACTACGAACCATTAGATAGAGGCCACCTTATTTTAGCCACTTAGCTTCTTGGTGCAAGGATTGATCCAAGTGGAATAACCTGAATCACCCCAAGACACTCACCATATGTGTTCCTTTGGTTGTGTTTTTGACACTTCCATGACAACGCCAATATCTCTTGTGGGAAACCACTTGGTGTGAGGCAAGGGAGCATCAAGTGGTGGGCCATGTTGCTAAGTAATGAGCCTTGTCCTTCTAGGTAGTAATTGCTTGAATTGTCTTTGATTGTGCTATACCAGTGTAAACATCCTCAACATTCAAACAAACGGTAGCATTCATAAGGTTCTCTATTTTGATATCACATGTGCTTGTCTTGGAAAGGTTGCTTTTGCCCTTGTTTCAAATATTCTATGACATGTTTGATCCTATACTATTTTCAAACCTATCTTTTATCTGATGTTACTGCTTGTCAAACTGAGAAATTGCACTATCCAACCTTTGAACTTGATCAAAATGCTTCAAAACTGAGATTTTTATGTTCACTGGTCAAAGAATCACCCAAATCTACAATAGTATCATGCACCTTCCTGAGAAATATTGTGTGATAGTTCGCGCCTGATATCTATCACTTGCTTTCCTTGAAGTCTATCGCTCTGGTATATTGAGGTCTATCGCCTGGCTTAAGGTGAAGTATCGCCCTATCTACCTGGAAAGTATCGCCCAGAACCTTTTTGCTATCTTGTTGCTGTTGCAATCCAGAGTTGCTAAACTTGCACTTTAACCTATCGTAGAGTGTCTTTTTCTGTTCTTACCTGAAATTGGTTTGTTACCTACATGCTTAGATTTTTTCTAGACTGAAACAACTGAGCTAAAACTATTGGATTTGAGTTTAACGAATGCTACTCTTGATCACTTGTCGCATCACGGTTACCTCTCTAGCTACTTGCTTATTGAGCTTCTTGCTCACTGCTCGGCTTTAGTCAATTGATTGTTGTAAGTGCTTGAGCACTTTTGACGAGCCATCTCTCTATTGTTCTATTTGGACAAGTGATCTTTATTAGCTTTGCTTATCTCAAATCTGAGAAACTTTTTCTCATTCTATTAGTCAACCAACATCTCTTTTCATGCTGGTTACAACTCGGTCTCAATTTGAGCAGGAGAGTCATCCTCCGTTCAATTATACATAGCTACCTTCTCCAACTAGACGCTCACGAGCACCCATTAGCAACAACAGTTCTAGTTCTAACCAATCTGAGGATTCTAAGGCTACCCCATGGTACAAAGGAGGTTTCCTCTTTTCTGCATTCAAGACCCCCAAAAACATAGATAGTGTCTCACTCACTTTGACTGAACAAGAAAAATTTCAACACTTGCAAGAACATTTTGAGCATAAAGATAACCAAGTGCACTTAGAAAAAGAACATAATCAACAAAGGATGGATGATGCTAGGTGCATGGCTTATAGAGGGACATGTCATGAGCAACCTGAGACTAGTAATCATGAGCATAGACCTCTTTTTATCAATGGCAACAATGGCAACAACACACCACCAAGATCTCCTCCAAGACCTACTTTTAGTATGCCTTCTTCACCTCCTAGGCCTCCTCCCTCTCAACATGAGGCAGAGGTTGATGATGAGATTTCTAGTGAGGATCTTATGCGATTTGAACAAGATGTGGTCTCCCAACGAATAATGCATAAGCTTTTAGAGCATAATGGCGATCAATATTTTCAATATATGACTTCTAGAGGATACAAGCTTCCTCCCAGCTATGATGTCAGACAAATTGTCCAACAAAGAGTACCAACTGAATTGGAAGTCCTTTAGGAAGAACTGCGTTGGACAAATCAACACCTTACCCAAATGGCATTAGAAAGAGAGCCTCCAAAGGTCTCTTTTGTAGAATCAATTTGTGCTCTTCCTTTTGATAAAAGTCTATACATGGCCCCGTTTCCTATGGATATTGAGCTCCCAAATATGACAAGTATGATGGAAATGGTGACCCCCATGACCATGTGTGTCACTTTTATGCTCTTAGCATGGACTTTCTTCATGAAGACACATTTCTTCTATGACTGTTCCCTCGAAGCTTAAGAGGCCAAGCTTTAGAATGGTTTGAAAAATTGACACCACCTCTTAAGACTTTTGATGAGTTAGCTCAATGATTTACCCAACATTATTCTTACAACATCCAACAACCTATCACCATGATAGATCTCGGTAATCTAAGACAACATCAAGGTGAGCCATTTTCAACTTACTTACAACGTTGGAGGTCATTGTATTCTAGATATCCTCGTCCACTACCTGAAAGAGAAAAGATTGACATTTTTGTCAACACACTTGTCCCTGAGCTATTTTATGATCTAAGGAAGCAACTGTTCTCCTCTTTCAATGACATGGTTGAAAGTGCATATCGAATTGAGGATGTAGCTATAAGAAAAGGGGATATTGTTATTAATAAAGATGCTAAAGGAAATGACAAAGACAAGAACAAACCTTGGAATAAAAACAAGTATGTTGTTAATGATGGGGTTGTTGATACTCCTAAAGTTAAAGAGCTCGCTTTCAATCTCTCCAACGCTATCTATGCAGCAAAACAACAAGAAGCTGGCAATGCTCACAATGCTCCTAAACCTCAATATGTAGATAAGCCTAAGAAGTCATTTCGAAAGTGAGTCTATACCAAGTTGGCAGAACCTTACGATGTGATCCTTAAGACTTTGGTTGAAAATGGATATCGTACACTTCCTGATAAACCTGGTAACTGGGATCTGATAAATAAGCTGGATTGGTGGAGAGAGGATCATTACTACCATTATCATAGAAACAAGGGACATCTGACAGATAATTGTTTTAGGCTTAAGGATGATATTCAAGACCTCATTGATAACAACACAATCTCCACTGATGGCTTAACTAAAAATTCTAATCACACAGCTTTCAAAGATCATCTACCTAAGCATGATAAGGGGGAAACCTCTCAAACACATAAGAAGAATCATGATGCAAAGATCAATTACATGTATCCTTCTAATACGCTTGTGATTAACATGGTAGAGCCCGTTGAGAGTGTTCTAATGATGAGGTCTTAAGATGATAATAAAGCCAATTATGGTAAGCCAAAGTTGGTCTTGCAAACATGTGATAGTTCATCTTCCCGAAGTGAGATATTGAATGTTGTTACTAGGGGGCAAGCCAAGATTATCCTTAAAATTGTGCAAGATCCCAAGCTAGCTTTGCCTTCCAAACAAGTGGCTCCTTCAGCCACCCCTAGCTATGATCTTGTCCAACATTTGCAAAAGACACCAGCATAGATATCTATCTTTGAGTTGCTCCAATTATCCCCTTCACATAGAGAGATTCTTGATGAGGCTCTATGTACAACATGTGTTCCCAATGACATTGATCTGAATCAATTTCAGGCTATGGTCAACCACATTTCATCTCCGCTATCTCTCTCCTTTTCTACAGAAGATGACATATCTATTGCTCACCCTCATAATCTAGCTTTACACATTGAAGTTCTAGTCTACCATACCCGCATCCGCTGAGTCCTGATAGACAATGGTGCAAGGTTAAATATTGTTTCATTCAATGTCATACAACAGTTGGGTTTGTCAGAATTTGCTATGGATTCTAAGAAGAAGATTACTATAAAAGCTTACGATGAAGTGGAAAGATCTTCCAAAGGTCTTGTCACACTGTCTGTCCGAGTGGATCCTATCATGAAAGATATTAGCTTCCAAGTATTGGACATCCCACTCGCATATAACATTCTTTTGGGTCATCCTTGGATCCATGACATGCAGGCTGTTCCTTCCACTTATCATCAGTGCTTCAAATTTCCATACAATGGCACTGAAGTTGTGATTCCTAGAGACCATACTATTGCTATTAATGCTCTTGCTGCTACTGAAAAATTTGTTCCTCACAATGAACCTTCTATTGATCCTAGTATGTCTCTAGTTGCTGCTGAGAAATCACTTAAGATGATGAGCCTTGGTATGGGTGAATATACGTTGGATTCCTTTGCTTCTATACTTGTTTCTCCTAGGTCATATGGGAAACCTTCTAATAACATGAAGCCTTCCACTTCTGCTATGGTAATCTTTGATACTTTTGTTCCTTCATCCGTTCCTTTAGAAGTAGACAGAGAAGAAAAAGCTATTCAAGAGTGGATCTATAGAGAGGATTCTAGAAATACTCCCATACTCAGTAATTCAGACACAGATACAGATGAGTCACCACTACACACTATGGCTCACATGGGAGATGATCTTCCTTCTACACTTCTTTGGGGAGAAGAATGTATATCTACTGATGATATAGCCAAGGCCTCTATGTCTAGAACATATGTGCGTAAAGAATCATTGAACTATGATAGACAACATCGCAACATTGCACAACTACTACAAAGAGGTGATATCTCACATAATGACATGAATATCTCTACTTCTCGGCATCTTAAGCCTCTTCCAGAAGATCCTGCCATGACAGATATGGATTTTGATGTGGTTCATACCTCTCGTAACCCACCTAACGTAGTTGATGAGTCTCATGTCGGGTCTAATGAGTTTGTTCCATGTATTGCTTTAGTGGATCATGTTGGTCCTTCTATGACAAGTCTAGATCTTAACACTTTTGGAGCTTACCCTATAGGCTTGACCTCTCTTGTCACTAGAGATGATATCCTTCACATAAATACTATTGAACCAGTCACTTCATTTCATCTCGCATCAACACCTATTACTTCTTCCACCAGTGAACTAGCAACAAAAAAGATTGAATCAGAAATCAAGTATCACAGTCATCACGTCAAAAGAAAAGAGCAATTGTCAGATGGAAAAAACCACATTGTGGCAGTATCTAAACCTAAGAAAAGTAAAAATAAAAATCTGCTAAAAAATAATGATTCTCAAATAAAAGATGACAGGCTGATTCTCTACAAAAAAATGGTGCACTACTTCAAGCATGATCTCATATTTGTTATACTTCAGCCTATTCCTAGAGCTGAGAATAAAGTTGCTAATGCCTTAGTTACTTCGGCATCCATCTTACAAATGAAAAAACATAAATCTCACTTCAAGTTCCTGGTCGATGAATTATGCTATCCTACTCACAAATCTTACAGTCCTACCATCTTTTCATATCTTCCACCTCATATCCCTCCTAAAAATCCACCACTTCATTCTTCCTGCCATCCCTTACACTTTTCCTTTGTCTCTAGTGACTTGTATAGGAAGGGTTTAGATGGAACTCTCCTTAAGTGTCTAGAAATAGAGGAGTCAGAAAAAGTGCTAGCTGAAATCCACGATGGCATATGTGGATCACATTCTAACAATCCTTTGCTAGCTCAGACATTGCTTAGGGCTAGTTATTATTGGTTGAACTGGTTGAGACCTCCTATCGTCACAGCTATAGCATTTGGGCCTGGGGCCTATCATTTCTCTACATCAAAGGAAGTAGATTCTTGATGCCCATTTCTATCTGGGGCATTCTTTGTACATACTTTATGATCCTAAAAAAACTCCAAAAAAATTCATATATGATGCTGAAAAAATCCTAAAAAAAAATAAAAAATTCAAAAAATTGAAAAAAAATTTGAAAAAGAGCTTTGGTGAAAACCTGGAAATAGGTGCCTTGGTAGCAAAAATACAAAAAAATTATAAAATGTCCAAAAAACACTTGCAATAAATCTATCAAGTGGTGAAAACCTAGAAATAGATGTTGCTTGAGACCCTTTGCACCTATGTCTATCAGTCTTGCATGGCACTCATTCACTCCACTTCTCGCTTTGTCTCTCCTAGCCTAGAATTGACTCTTGTCTTAGTCTAGGGGGCATACGTTGTTTTAAGCTTATCTTGGGTCTCTTTGTGCATCTGGGTTTCTTAGGCACCTCGCAAATGGTGTTTTTTTCAACACCACCCCAATTGTGTTTTTCAACACTACCCTAGCGTCGAGTGTTTCTCAACACTTATTAGATGTCCTACCCTACAGTCTAGTATGATATGATATTTCTCAGTTGCAGATGCGATACTCAAAGTTTGACTCTCTGACCTACACACACACACTTGCTGAGATTTGTTTGATTTTATTTCTTTGCATGCTATCTATGATGATTTCTTTGCTGAGTGTTCTCCCCCTATGATTGTTTTCGATGATGCATAGCTAGAAGACTGAGGGAATGAGAACATGTTTTATTGCTTTTTCTGCTTGGGGGTATATTTTGTTGGTTCTAACTGTCATGAGCATTTATGTTGGTCTTACTTGACACTAGGGATCTACAAGGTATTATCCTTGACTATTTTGCAAGTGCATGCTTATAGTCATCTTGACTTTCTTGTGTCTCAATGTGAGAATAATCTTGCTATATCAAACTTAGGTAATCTCACTGCACTAGTCATCTTGACCTACATGTCTCTGATGCCTAGGTGAGATTTCCACATTTTTATCTGATATAGATCATATTCAGATTCACATAGTTATGCTAGTGTGTATTGTATGATCTTGCAATGCTACCAATAATGCTCGATGATGAATATTAGATGTCTATTAGCATTGTGACCTTGGAAGTAAACCACTTTTCATGTAGCTTGCATTCTTAAGTTCATGTTAGTTTAGTTTTGCATCTTGCATATGGAGAGAGCTTTCCTTTCATCTTTCATGGACTTGTTAATCAACTGTGCTCACCTTTCACATCTTCCTAATCATGTCTTTCACTTCTTGTCTTTCATATCACATCATTTTCCTTTCATTTTGGGATCGAAACCAAAATCCGAGTTCCCCTTGATTATTCCAAATCACCTTTTTCCCCTCTTTCGTGCAGTTGGCTGACCTTTTGAGGTCTGATCCTTCGATCTTCACTAGGACATTCTTCACCTCTTCATCTCCATCTCTTTCAAACTTCCAGTCTTTCATTCACTTTCAAATCCCAAGTTCAACTCCTCTCACCATGGTGTTTACAGGTTGAGGGACCGATAGGTTGGTGCCCCGTGTCCCATGTGTGGGGCATATCTTCACTGCTTGATGGTTATTCTATTCTTTTTCTTCAATTATGATTTCTAGTGATTTGATCATGCTGCTCTTGCTTTTGCTTTCCCTCTACCTAGATTTTTCTTTCGATCCCGAGGGGGCAGACACATCATATCTTATTGGCTATCTCTTTCCTAAGTGTTCAGTACTGTTGCTAATAGGTTGATCATGCAGGATTTTCTATTTTTCTGGACTTCATTCTTTGGAGTTAGAACGCTATTGCTTTCCTTCTTGGCTATCTCTTGCTTTCTTGGCTAATCTGAGTTGCTTTGTGATCCCAAATCGATCTCACATTTCAACTTCATTCTTTGACTACATGTGTTCCTAGATCGATCACACATTAGTCAAAGAGGGGCAAATGTATACACCTAAAAATGGTGATCTAGACTATTAGCCCCTTTTGCTAAATCATCAATTGCTTATTCTTGATCAAATCCTAGTTCTATCATTTATTTGATTATTTTCTATGGGCTAACCATTTTATCCTAAGTCTTTATTTGATTAAAAGGAATATTCCCTCCCCTTTTAATAAATAAAAATCCCCCACTTTTCCTCTTATCCTAAGTTGCACAAATAAAGCATTATTCTTATTTTATAAAAAAGGGAAAAGCACTTTTTGTCTCATATGGACACAAAAGTCAACTCCTATTTTCTCATTGGAGGATATTTGTGCACATGGATTGCTCCTCTTTCAAGCTCCACCCTTGATTAAATCTTTTTCCTCTTAATCTCCATGGTCCATTCCTTCTCATTCCCTTTAAAAGGAGAGCTCTCTTCTTCATTCTAGATCCCCAACTTTTTACGCTAACTTTATGCTGCAGGACTTCTAGGTCACTTTGGAGCTTTTGAAGATTTGGAGCATTCTTAGCATCTACATCTCATTCTTGCATTCTACATCTCATTCTTGCATTCTTAGCTTAGCTTCATATTTATGCTTTCTTAGATTAGCTTCATTTCTATGCTCTAGATTAGCTCACATAGATTAATTAGCTTGGGTTGTAACACATGCATATTTCCTTTCATAGCTTAGCTTGCATTTCCATTTCTAGCATAGCATTGCATTGCATTTTCATTCTTGATTCTTGAGGATATTGGCATTCTTTCCCTTGTCTTCATTGAATCTCCCATTGCATGGTTTACTAGCAAGGTTATAGGCTAAATAGCTCTAGCTGAGAGCATTCTTAAAATCCCTTGCACTCCATGCCTAGGGAGCTATGGATCGATTTGTGAGGGCTCATTCTTGAGTTTCCTTGCATGTAATGATACATAGAAGTGTGACACATTTATAGCACACAGATAACACTGGTGGACTTTCTTTGGGCTCACAAGACTTATTTCCTCTTGTATATTTGGCCTTAACCCATTAATATCTTATCCATTTCACCTCCTTCGTCCTCCTTTAGATGTTGATGGAACAAAAATAAAGGCCATTGGTGGTGCCATGTATATATGCTTTTGGGAACCTTTTGACATCCATTTCCCTATCATAATTTTAATCCACCTATCGCATTATCCTCTATCTCCTCAAGCCTCATTCACCCATCATGTTATCATGTATATACTTCCCTCCTCCACCCATTATCCTAGCTTCCATCTACCTCTCATCCTCTTGCTGTCCTATCTTCCATCATATTGTACCCCTCCACATGCCTCCTTATGCATAACCTATCCTAAGTGGGGGCATAATATTCCTTAGTGTTAATATGATTTAGAATAATAGAGAGGGGGGTTGAATCAGTTATTCTCAGGTCCTTGATGTATAAAACAATCTTAAAAACTTATCCTTAAATCAAATCCAAAACCAAACCATACTCGGCCATCACTAATTTGAATAATAGAAAACATCTAACAATGCAGTCCACTACCTAGCTATAATTTAACTTGCAAAACATAGTAATGTTCAAATCTAAACATCCACATAAGTAATAACACTAGGATTTATAGTGGAAACCCAATTTTGGAAAAAACCACTTTGTAACATGCTACTATTATTTTCACTCTTCTGAAGTGAGCTCTGTAAAAAGTCAACCATGTCAAAGGTTACAACACACATTATCAGGTGTGACCTGATAAAATGATTTCAATCACCCTGTTAAAAGTGAGCCTAGCTTTACAACTTACATACACTCCATTAGAATGCAACCTTGTTCAAAGGATTTAACATATGACTATTAGGTCAACCTCGGTTAAAAGGATTTTGACTGTTACAATGGTTAGAAAGTAGCAGTAGTATTATCTAAAAAATATACAACTCACTTTGCAAATTATCAGATCTAATTCCATACACTAATGCTAGTTTACTAACTTTGAGACTTTGCCATTTCCATCTCTGATATGCTCGAAAATTTTCTTCAAGCAATCACCCAAATTCTCCTTTAGCCTTCTCTGCTTATTCAATCAATAAAACTTTCTTCTTCCAGCATCCTCTGTTCTTCATCCCACACATTTCACATCCAATCTTAGGTTCCTTTTAATACTCATCTTTTGCCACTTGATCTCAATTGTAGATCTTAGGGTTAGGTCAGATTCATTGAATCTACCCACTTTGTGTTCTTCAGCTCCTTTTCTAGAATCATCTCAAATCTCATAAAGATTTACCATAAAAGGTTTTATAATGCATTTAATGCTTCCAAACAATCAATAAATAAAGTCAACATGTTTTACATAATCCAAGAATTCAATAATGTCAGCTCCAAAATTAAATTCTCTTCAAATATAGAATTGTTGATGCTCGGTCAATACTGTGATTGTTAACTCAGTCGTCATGTAGAATGCTCAGTCATTACTAAAATTGTTTCCTCAGCTTACACTATCTTCCTCGGCAATTTACTGATGCTTGGTCGACACTAACATCACTCGGCTTAAACATGATTTTTCCATTCTTTTCTCGGTTAAGCCTACCAATTTAGTCTTCAGTCTTACTAAGATAAACAATACATTGTCTCATCATAGTGCAACATAGTCAAGTACACTTTGTAGTATCAAGATAACTCAACCTTTCCCTAGGTGCTATTGTTACCAACCTTCCTTACCCCTTAGCAACACTCAAATAGATATAGTACTTTCCTAAGTAGCAACAATATTACCAATTAAGGTTTGACATCAATGACAATACAATAATTGTTTCAATCACAGTTTCCAACAATCTCCCTCTTTGGCATTGATGGCAACACCATATAATATCACCTGAATAACACATGGGTTACCAACCAATCCAAAAACTTATTTGTCCATTAGAAATTTTTTATAATATCCTTAGCTTCATTCTGATACAGAATCCTATAAGCCTTACTTCTGTGACTGTCAAAAGTATTCAAATGTCTCTCTATCCTGATTCTTCATTTCAGTTCATCAATTCATCTCCCTCTTACTTTTTAGTATCATGTGTTATTATATCTCATGTATTATCATATCTGAACTTCTCTCTCTTTAAAAAAAATGCCAAAGCAGCAACCAAAACATACATCCATCAGATGTAGATAATATTTGTGTAGCTCAATATTTCTCCCTCTGTCATCTTGCTTATGACTGATTCCTTGTCTTTGCTTCTCTTCACAACTCTAGGCCCGCCCTAAAGTGTGACAATCTTCTGCATCAATTTATCAAATATTCTGCTGTAGCACATTTGATGTAGTGCTCCTAGCTTGTCTAGGCAGCCTCGGTTAGGGGAAGAACCCCTAATTTACTTCTCAAATACTCATGAGCTTCTCTAGGTAAAGCCTTAGTGAATATGTCTGCTAATTGTTCTTTTGTATTCACATATTCCATTTTGACTTCCTTATCTTGTAATAATTCTCTCAAGTAGTGATACTTGATTGCAATGTGCTTGGTCTTAGTGTGCATCACTGGATTCTTAAAAATATTGATAGCACTTTTGTTGTCACAAAAAATAACAACAGGTTAAGTGATTTCTTCTTTCATGCCTATCAACAATTGTTTTATCCATACCAAGTTTGAACAGTTCACTACAGCAGCAACATACTCAGCCTCGGTAGTAGATTGGGAAATGCAATTTTGTTTCTTCCTTGTCCAGGAGACTAATCTCTATCCAAGAAAGAAAGATCCACCACTTGTACTCTTTCTGTCATCTACATTTCCTACCCAATCATCATCTATATAAACTCAGAGTTCAAATTTTTCATCCTTCTTATAATATAGACCATAGTCAGCAGTTCCTTTCAAGTATCTCATAATTCTTTTCACGGCCATCATATTATTTCCTTAGGATTGGCAAAGAATCTTGCCACAATCCCAACAGCTAATGCAATATCTAGTCTGCTATGTATAGCATATTGCAGTTTTCCAATCATGGATCTATACAGAATTTGATTCACTTCTGTAGCATCATCATTCTTAGATAACTTTTGTCTAGTAACCATAGGAGTTCCTACTGGTTTAGCATCTTCCATCCCAAAGTTTCAGTATTTCATTAACATACTTAGACTATGTAATGAAAATTCCATTCTTCCTCTGATATACTTGTAAACCAACAAAGAATTTGATTTCACCAAACATACTCATTTCAAATTCAGTTTGCATAGCATTTGAAAAACTTTTACATAATGCATCTTGTCCACCAAAAATAATGTCATCTACAAAGATTTTTGCCAACAAGATACCTTTACCTTCTTCATCCTTCATGTATAGATTGCTTGTGTCATTTGTTCTTGAAAATCCAATCTATATCAAGTATTTGTGCAACCTCTCATACCATGCTCTGGGAGCTTGCTTCAATCCATATAATGCTTTGTTCAGTTTGCACACCATGTGTCTTCTGTTTGGATCAATAAATCCTTCTGGTTGTTCAATGTAAACTTCTTCTTCTAGTATACCATTCAAAAATGCAGACTTGACATCCATTTGATATACCTTGAAATCTTTATAAGCAGCATATGCAAGCAGAGTTCTTGCTCCTTCCAATCTAGCCACAAGGGCAAATGTCTCCCCATAATCTATTCCTTCTTCTTGTGCATAGCCTTTGCATACCAGTCTAGCTTTGTTTCTTGTGATTTCACCATTTTCATTCATCTTATTTCGAAACACCCACTTTGTTCCTAAAACATTTTTGTTTATAGGTCTCAGCACTAGAGTCCAAGTATCATTCTTCTCAATCTGGTCAATCTCTTCATTCATTGCTTGTATCCAGTCTTCATTCTCCAATGCTTCACTAGTTGTCTTCAGTTCAAATTCACATAGTAGAGATGTTAGATTCTTAGCCTTACTTCTGGTCTAAATTCTAGTATCCTTGTCTCCAATTATCTATTTAGGCTTTTGATGTCTTCTTACATATTTTGCCAAAATAGGTTCAGCTTTTTCTCCTCTATTTCATCATGTTCCTTAATAAGATTGTCAGATTCAACATCAGAATGCTCAGAAACCTCTTCCTAATACTCAATAGCATTTTCTTGTAGCTCGGCATGTTCTTGTTCTCTCTTGGCACTACTTTTAGCACATTCAAGTCACCACCATAGATCCTTGCAAGAGTGTCCCACATATCCTTAGCAGTTGTGTAGTCCTTAATATCTTCAAATTCTAGATAGCTTAGGGCAGATGCAATTTCCAGCATTGCCTGATTATGTTCTTGCTTAGCTCTCATTTCTTTGGTAGTCAAAGGTGTGACAGGTGAGACATAGCTATTCTTAATGTAGTACTTAGTAGAATCACCAATACCGGCCAAATGTAGCTTCATCAAGCTTTGTCATGCAAGGAAGTTTTCCTTGTTCAACTTCGGTACCTCCTTCTTATACATCCTGATCATCTTCTTTAAGCTCCTTAAAACTTAATTTATGTCAACACTAATAAGCAACACAACTCTGATACCAATTGTTAATATGATTTAGAACAACAAAGAGGGGGGATGAATCAGTTGTTCTCAGTTCCTTGATGTATAAAACAATCTTAAAAACTTATCCTTAAATCAGATCCAAAACCAAAACATACTTGGTCATCACTGATTTGAATAATAGAAAACATCTAACAATGTAGTCCACTACCTAGCTATAATTTAACTTGCAAAACATAGTAATGTTCAGATCTAAACATCCACACAAGTAATAACACTAGGATTTATAGTGGGAACCCAATTTTGGGAAAAACCACTTTGTAACATGCTACTATTATTTTCACTCTTCTAAAGTGAGCTCGGTAAAAAGCCAACCCTGTCAAAGGTTACAATACACACTGTCAGGTGTGACTTGGTTAAAGGATTTCATTCACCCTATTAAAAGTGAACCTAGCTTTAGGACTTACATACACTCCATTAGAATGCAACCTTGTTCAAAGGATTTAACATAGGACTGTTAGGTCAACCTCGGTTAAAAGGATTTTGACTGTTACAATGGTTAGAAAGTAGCAACAGTATTATCTAAAAAATATACAACATACTTTGCAAATTATTAGATCCGGTTTTGTACACTAATGTTGGTTTACTGACTTTGAAACTTTGCCATTTCCATCTCTGATCTGCTTGGAACTTTTCTTCAAGCAATCATCCAAATTATCCTTTAGCCTTTTCTACTTATTCAGTCAATAAAACTTTCTTCTTCCAGCATCCTCTGTTCTTCATCCACACATTTCACATCCAATCTTAGGTTCCTTTTAATACTCATCTTTTGCTACTTGATCTCAATTGTAGATCTTAGGGTTAGGTCAGATTCATTAAATCTACCCGCTTTGTGTTCTTCGGCTCCTTTTCTAGAATCATCTCAAATCTCATAAAGATTTACCATAAAATGTTTTACAATGCATTTAATGCTTCCAAACAATCAATAAATAAAGTCAACACATTTTACATAATCCAAAAATTCAATAATGTCAACTCCAAAATTAAATTCTCTTCAAATATAAAATTGCTGATGCTCGGTCAATATTGTGATTGTCAACTCGATTGTCATGTAGAACGCTCGGTCATTACTAAAACTGTTTCCTCAGCTTACATTGTCTTCCTTGGCAATTTACTGATGCTCGGTCGACTCTAGAATTTTTCTCAGCATATACTAACTTGGTCGACACTAACATCAGTCAGCTTAAACTTGATTTTTCCATTCTTTGCTAAGTTAAGCCTACCAGTTTAGTCTTCAGTCTTACTAAGATAAACAATACATTGTCTCATCATAGTGTAACATAGTCAAGTACACTTTGTAGTATCAAGATAACTCAACCTTTCCCTAGGTGCTATTGTTACTAAGCTTGCTTACCCCTTAGCAACACTGAAATAGATATAGTACTTTCCTAAGTAGCAATAGTCTTACCAATTAAGGTTTGACATCAATGACAATACAACAATTATTTCAATTACAGTTTCCAACACTTAGTGACATATTCCTTGGAGACCTTATCACATCCATCTTTCCATCTCCCCATCATTGCTTCATTTTCATATTTTTATCCCCAATCCTTTCATATCCAAATCCTTATCTCCCTTCAATCATTTCATCCACAATCCTTCCCTCTATCACCCCTTTACTACTATTGCTTCCATATCCACATCCATAAGAATTCACTCCATCTTTCCATCACCTAGTACCTCCCTTGTCATTAGTATCTAGCTCTAGGCTACCCCATGCAATCCAATGCCATCTTCTCCCAATGGTCCTTGCAATCTACCATCACATGCAAATGCTATCCATCTCCTCTACCTGTCCAAATCAAACATCCATAAACCTAATCAATCACATCCTTAGTCTTGTCCCCAGATTTGATCACAATTTAGTCATCATCATTGGGATACATCCTACCCAGTCCTTGTGTTGTTTTAGGACATATCATCCCTCATTGCCCTATCCACCATCAATCCATCTTGGATTACTATCTCAATTGGGGCAACATCATGCACATCTTTGCATCATCACCTTCATCCCCAATCTCTTGTACATCTTGTAACTTGTGTCTTGTACATAGTGTTTGTCATGTCTCTACCTAGGTTCATTTGTACATATGTGTCTTTAGGTCTCATCCTTTGTGTCAGGCAGTCCTTATTCCATCATGAACTTTTTCCCTATCTAGGTTGTACTTCAACAATCATCCTTAGGCCCCTTTGAGGTTTGAGTGTCTTTCTTGTCTCTCATCAAAAGAATCCTAGTCTATCAATCCATCATCAATCTTTGTAGGATGTACATCCTTCCTCATATTAGACCAATAAAATCAACCATCATCCATCATCCTCCCTCTAGAAAAATATGTGTGAGATGCTTGTTATTTCTTTGGTGCTTTTAGATCTTTTTTTTCTTAATCTTTTGAGCTCCCTCATTTCACCTCCTCATGGTCCCCATGATCATTTATATCACAGTGTGTTGTGAATGGTAAAACTAGGGGCAAGGTCTTGATCTTTGTGTTTGTGAGTCAGTCATTTATGACCCTTTCCTTTCCATCATGTAATCCTTTGTGGTTGCATGGTGCACTTGGGAAATGCCTCCTATTTTTGGGCTACCCAATATCTTTCCACCTTGAAGCTTTTGGGGATCATGTGTGATGTTGGCGCAATCCTTGTATGTCATTTGTGTCACTCCTATGCAATGTCTTTGACAAGGCCTTGATTTCCTAGTAACCTTGGCAGGGATTGGATATTGCTAAATCAAAAAAGTACTCACTACATCACATATCATTTTTGAGAGGTACCAAATCAAGCTTCTTAACTCTCCATCCTCTCATCGTTTGCTCATCTTGCATGCGTCCTCTCATCCATTTTGAGAGCACACTTGTTCTCTCTTCAACCTACATGTCCTCTCGAGGGGGCACTATCATCTTCATCTCCCATTACCCTCCTAATTACTCTTCTGATTGATGGGAGACCTTTTCTAATTCAACCATTTTCTTCCTTTGTCTATGTTTTACTTTTCTTTGAAATGATGCTACTATGTAACACCATCTCAAAGAGGGGTAAAATGTAGACACCTATATTTGATTAACGATTTTAATTAAATTTAATTGATTAATGTCATCTCCATAGTTAATTAATTATCTATATTCCATCTAATGGAAACCCATAACCATTTAATTAATTATATCCCCTTCCTTTATTAATTTAAATATATACTTTTATCCATTTAAATTAATTCATGAATCACCCTTTCCTCCCACTTGGAATTAAATAATACATTTAATTCAATTTGAGCACATGGATCCTAACTTTAACCCTAACATAACCATCATCCAACCACTGAACTCCTAGTTCCAACTTGACCCAATCCATTTACAATACCAATCCTTCTTAATTATCTAATGACCATGATTATCTAATCTAACCCTCTACTCATTCACTCTTCTCCCATCACATCCTCCTAATTCTCCAACTTGCCCTCTAATCCAAGCCTAATCACCAACTAAACATTTTCATAACCATAATCCATGGATTAAGAAATCCTAACCAAACCCAAGTCAACCCTCATGTCACATCCTCCACTCCTCAATGAAAATGCATTAAATGTAAACCTTAAATGCTCTTACATTCCCCATACACACTCCATCCATCTCTTACATTCTTGTCCCTTCTCAAATCTCCCAAAATGGTCACATTCTCTCATTATTCCAAGCCCCTCTCTTTGTGACACTTATCACAATGAGAGACATTTGAGAAAGAAACATCCATGTTCTCTCTCTCAAATGCATCTCTACCCTTCCTCAAATTTTGCATCTTAACTATCTATTTCATCCTCTATTTACCTATAAATTGAACCATTTTCCCTTCACAAATCATCCACCATCATAAACATGGTTATAATGCTAGTTTAAGTAGCCAAAAACCCTCAACATACCTCATAATGTCAAAATCCTTCCATAATCTATCTTCTACCATTTTCATTGAAGCTTGAGAAAGCTTTGAGCACACATTCCTCATCTTGGACCAAATCTACATACAAAAGGAGCTTGTTTGGGTTGCAAGGTTTGTATTTCATTAAGTTGAGTTCCTCTTTTGTGGTCTAATCATAAGTGTTGTAATAGTTTGGTTTGTTGAATGATCTAACTTTTCATTATGTTCTTAGACTTACCATTTTATTGCATACAGAAGGAATGGACCTCTTCGTAACCCTTTCAATTGGTAGCTTCAAAAAATTTCTTAATGAGCCATGGTTACACATAATCTATTCATCTTTAGTCTCAATAGTTTCTCATGTATTAAGTGAATCTAAGTTGTGTTCAACTTGGTCATCTTTAACTTCATTGTATTTCAAATAAGTTTCTCAATCTTTTGTTTCTGCATAGTAATGAACCACCACATATTGTGGCAATAGAGGTGGATAAGGCATGTATAATGAAATGTATTCATTTTGGAAATCAATCTATACTTACAAGTTTTCAGCTCCTTTAACCCAATTAAGTAGATCAAGTTGTGTTTGCAAACTAATTTCATCATCTAGGTCACTTTCATATTGTGTCTAACTAACATGTGTTGGTGAATATGTTTTTTCATCTAGATCATCAGTCTGATATATTACCATTTGTGTCAAAAAAATTTCAATATCATCCTCTTCATAACCAGCTAGACTTAAGATTCTTCCAATTCCAGTGGCATCATTCTTATTTACTATATTGAATGCATCACTTAGTTTCATGTCATTACAAAGATCATCTCTATCTAATGGTTGGACTCTAATCCTTTTAAAACCAGTCATGATGTTGTCAGACATAAGGGCAAGTTGAAATATTTTCTTGCAAGTTCTCCCAATTATATTCACCTTTTTTATGTGTGGATGTTTAAGCATCCATTTTGACCTTTTAGATTTGAAATACACCCACATATAAATGTTTCAATTTATGGACAGCGTGGACAGGCAATGTAAGAAGATCTATGCCTGGAAATCTTGCCTCTTGGATTTTGGTTAAAGCAACATGTCTTCCTTGTCCATCAAATATGAGGAGATTCTTATTTGTGGGTGAAGCCCCACCTAGAACAGATCTAACAAAATGATCTAGCCAATTTTAAAATAACTCTTTGGTCATCCAAGCATGTGTATGTTGTGCCATACAGGCCCCCAATTCACAGTTGGCAATGTATTTTTTTAGTTTTATTTTTACTTTGAAAAGATAGAACCTTGGTATATTATGACCTACTGCATTTATGAAAAAAATTATGGTGATCCATTATCTTCTTTTAGATAAGATCTAGGGATCACTTTTGTTTCCCAACTTTGTAATCACTCGCATCCCATAGTTTCTACTAGCTCGCACCCATGTTTCATCACAATTTCATATGTTGGTGTATCGTCTTAAAATGGAAGCACTTCCATGATAAGAGCATTTATCCCTTCAAGTAAGTGGTTTGGGGTCATGTTAAGCACCTTGATTGGGTCTTTGCATGTATTTGGGTTTCTCCCCACTTTCCACTTCTTCCCCGCACTTGATTTCTTCATTCTAAGTGAAATTATGGTTAGGATCTTAAGGACTCTCCTAAATTTCCCTCTTCTATGGCTCTATTTTCTAGGTAGGGTTTATAAATAGATCCTCCTGGTCTTCATCATAGTAATCATAGGATTTTATGTCTATCTCTAACATTTTATCCTGATCTGGCATCAGTTCTAGGTTTCTGGGCATCCCCGGGACCTCCTGACTTTGTTCTGAGTCAAACTGGGACCAGGTTCAGGGTCAAGTTCTAACCTGACCAAGTCAAGGTCAAGCTCAAACCTAACTAGGTCAGGTCCAACCTCGACTTTGACCCACCTTCAGGTCAGCCATTTCGGGTTTCGAGATGGTAAATCCTTTAATTGCATTTAATCTAGGTATATATTCTAAAGGTGAGGACCTAATTGGGATTTAATTCTCCAAGGTGGCCCCTCTAGAGGAGTGTGCCCTAGTTCACTATAAAAGGAGGCCTTCCACTCTCATTTTCACATCCATTATCCATCATCTTCTTTGGCCATCAAGCAATCAAGTTTTGCGAGAACAAGATCTACATCTATTATTCATCCACACTCAAGCAAATTCAAGAAAGTCTTCAAGCATTCAAGTGTTCAAGCATTCATCTATCAAGGAGATCCATTGTTAGCTATTGAAGGATTCAATCTCTTTGGAGCCCCCTCAAAGATCCATCCTTCTCCATTCATTCAAGTCTTCTCATATGCAAAGATCAAATCAAGATTGGTGTTGAAGATCAAATACCATTGATTGGAGACATCCTACATCCATTGAAGCATTCTTACTTGTGGATTTGAGGATTTGAATCCTCTACAAAGACTTCAACATAAGCGAGGTGATTTATTTCAATTACTTTGTTTATGCATAATATATTTCAATTCAATTTCAAGGTTAATTCCTAAATTGGGGTTTGACTGAGGCAAACCCCCCATACAACAAAAACCCCCATTTTCTTGTAGGTACAGGTGTGGAGTTTTAGATTTGAGAGAGAATTTGGATACTCTTTTCAGTAAACTTCCTAGATCTGCGAACATAATTTGAATCAGACTTAAAATAAAGAATGTGGTATTTGACCTTTTATGAGGGTCAAACCTGAGTTGAGCCATCTTGAGGAAATATTTATATGTTTTCTCTATCTCAGCATTTCCAGTCTAAGACAGGTTTTAGATTTTCTCGAAGGTACACATAGACACTAGAATTCAACATTTTCCAGATCTGCCCTAATTTAAGGTTAGTACTTGTATTCCAATTATTCTATATTCTAAACATAATATCCTCCATAGGGAAATATTAGATTTACTCTCTCTCTCTCTCTCTCTCTCTCTCTCTCTCTACTTCCTTTCCATAAATTGATTTGATTGTGCATTAACCTTTTGGTTGATCAAATCGGATCTCTTCTTTAGGGAATTTGGGTTTGAGAATAGGTCTCATATTTCCCCCTTTACATTTAAATAGGGTTAAATCCATTTTACACCTATTCATTTTGGTGAACCTGACCTACTTACTCTCTTTTCTTTTGTGCAATTGGATGCTTTATTGTGTTTTCCTTTTATCTTGTTTGTATTAGATTTTTCCTTTGTGATTAATCTTGCATGCTAATTAGATTTCATATTCATGCTTTATATGTTTTTAGTTTAGTTCATTTGCATTACATTGGTTTATGAGCTTTACTACCACTAGTCCTACTTATAACATTCTGGTTAGAAGAAGTCATAGACTCATGGGTGCCTTTGAGCCTGAATCTTCTTCTCCTTTCCTTAGGATCCCAGATGATAACTTGATTTTTCATGATTCCAATTATCCCATGGAGAAAAACTCTTCTCACTCATCTCATGATGAGGATGATGCTTTAAGAGTTCCTCCTGAACAAGTCCAAAAACTTTCCACTGAACTTGATAAAATGGGTAATTGGCTTCTTCAAGAAAACCATAATCAAGATTCCATTCAAGCTATAGAAGCTCTTAAGAAAGTTCTCCATGATAGTGATCAAGGTGTTAACCTCTTGTGTGGTATTACTCATCTTGTGCATTCAAATGTTAAACCTTTAGCTGAAGAGGCTCAAGATTTAGGTTTCATTCCTCCTATCACTAGTATTGAACCTCCTTCTAATCCTTTACCTAGTCTTCCTATATATACTCCTCCTTTGGTGACTGTGATGGTTCCCTCTATCCCTATGAGTGTTCCTCCTATGTCCCTTCCTACGTCACAACCTTCATATCATAATGTTCCTTACACTTATTCCAATCTGCTTCCAATTGTAGTTCCTAGTGTTCCTCCAGTTATGTCTTCTATTCCTGCAGCTTCTTACACTTTACCTATTATTTCTACTGTTGCTACTCCTATTTCCTCTAATGATTCAACCATCATCAGTTTGGCTCAAACTATATCATCCTTACAACAAAAACTTGCTTCTTTAACTCAAAACAAGTTTAGTATTCCTACATGTGACATGGGAAGTCCCTTGTCCCAAGATATCATTCGTACTCCTATTCCTCAACAAGGTGACATGCCTCATCTTGAGAATTATAATGGAAAAGGAGATCCTATTCATCATGTTAAAAAATTTCAAATCCTTTGTAGTGATTATGCTCATGACCATAGGATTTTAGCCAAACTGTTTGCTACAACCTTTCATGACAAGGCTTTACAATGGTATTGTTCTTTGCCTCCTTATTCAATTGATTCCTTTCCATAGCTTGCTAATGCCTTTATTCAACAATTTCAAAATAATATTGGCTTGCAAGTGTCTTTCATTGATTTAATGCATTGTAAACAAAGTGCTAAAGAAAAATTAACTGAATTTATTGGTAGATTTAAGCATTTGCATGCTTAGATTTCCTATCCTGTCCCTGATATAGATATTCAACATATGTTTATTTCAAATTTGCAAAAGGATATTAGAGATAAGATTTTTCTTATTGAATTTACCTCTTTTCAACAACTTTGTGCAGTGCTTCATCATTATCAATTACAAGTGAGTCAATTTTAGAGTAACACTCCAATGGCTCCTATTCTAGTTGATAAGAGTGATGCTTCTCCTAATCCAAACAAGTTTCAAAAATTCAACAATTATGTCAAGATAAATAAACAAGAAAATGTAGTTGCTGATCAAGTTTTTGTTGCATCTCATAATGCCACTTCTGAATCCACTGCTTCTCGATTAAATCATACATTTACTCTTGTTTCTGAAACTTTACATGCTATTATGAATAGGTTGGTAGCTGCTAATATGATTACTTTACCTCTTATTTGACCTCTTTTACCTACTACGATTGCATCTAAATCTTTTGATCAAAATTCTTTTTGTCAATATCATCATCAGAATGGTCATGATATTGAGATATGTTATTCTTTAAAACATAAGGTTCAAGATCTAATTGATTCTAAGGTTTTATCTGTTGATAACCTGGATAGTAGTGGGAATCAATCTGTCTCTCCTCCTAATCAGAACCTTCAAATTTATACAAACCCTTTACCTACGCATGATACTAATACTATTGCTCAACCATCTGCTATGGAAATTGTGTATGATTCAAAGATGGATGATCTCAATCATGTTGTTAATCAAGTGGAACATGTTGATCACTCTGTATCTCCACCTCACCCTCAACCTCCACTTCCAACTTTGATTCAACCTCAAGTTCAATCTCAACATCGACTAAAACCTAAACCTAAAATGAAACCTCAACCTAAAAATTGACAACAATTTAAGAATAAAATAACTCGGGAACTTTTGATTACCTTTGATGACTCTCAGACTATTAAAGCTCCTGATGGTCCACTTTACATTGCTGCTAGGGTTGCTCAGATACCTACTCGAGGTTGTCTTGTTGATCATACCTCCTTAGTCAATGTTATCACTAAAGAAAATATTTTTATGAAAATCTTACAACGTGATTTTTATGATACATCAGATGTGTGGATTCAAACTTGCAATGGTTTTCTTTATCCATCATTTGGTTCTATTACCTTGCTGGTTGAACTTTCTGGAAAACTTGTGAACACTACCTTCATTGTGGTTCCTACTTCTGATCAATTTCAAGTTAAGCTAGGTTTTCCTTGGTTGATTGCCATGCATGTTGTTGCTTCACCTATCCATAAGTGTCTTAAGTTCATTCATGATGAAGAAGTAAAGATGATCAATCATAATCTATATCAACCTTCTAGGCCTAGAGATTGTGCTGCTCTACATTTCTTTTGGCCTTCATTACCAAATTCATGTCCTCCTCACCCTGATAATCTTTTTCAATCATATCAAGCTTATAAACATCATAAGATTCTTCAATTAAGCATACCTCCTATGGATCTTAATCATGGTCTTTTACCTACACCTTCAATACCTCCTTTAACTATGGCTTCTAGTTCTGTTAATCAAGTACCTCCTACTAAACCTATTAAAGATCATGTGATTGTTTCTCATATGGTTGATAATCCTATTGATCTTCCTAAAGAACCTATGAAGAATCCTGTGATTTTTCCTCCTAGTTCTCAACCTATTTCAAATAAATCAAAACATAACTGATCTTCTAATGAACATCGTAAAAAGCATCATGCTCATGCTAAAGCTAAAACATCTCTACCTTCTTCGGATAAACCTATGCATAATATATTAGAAGAAATTGCTACTAATAATGATATTCACGTGCATGATTATGATGATTCTATTCATATCTTAGATCCTATTTTGATTAACTTGGATAAAGAAGATACTCTTGATGATACTGATGATGTTAATGATGAATATGAAACTATTGACATTGACATTGATTTACCTAATATGCTTTCATCATAATTAACTCTTACACCTAGTATCGAACATAGTGATTCTCAAGAGGATCCTTGTTTGGAACTGGCTATCATTCCTACTATGTTGGATATAGTCCCTCTTGCGATTTACCCACCTTCCCTAAATGATATACAATGAGATGGGGAAAGTAGGCAGCACACTTGATTGACTTGTCCTTCATGGTAGCTTTGTTGTGTGTTTGCCTGCTGTACTATGTTTCTCCCATAATATGTTTGCTAAATGTTGTTAGATTCTTTTATACGATCCTTGTTACTCAATTGGTACAAGGTGTTGAAGCAATCAAAACTGTTGTTCAAACTCTTCTATATGTATCTCTATTCTTCTATGCATTGTTAAATGTTATGTTGTAACTGTGCTATTGTTTGTAAATGTTTCCTTGTGTAATCTGCTTGGATTCGGAATATGGTAGCACTAATTTTTTTTGGTCTCCATGTCATGGTCTGAAAAGATTCTCCTTTGTATATCTTATGTGATCTTTCCTCCTTTGTGATTGTAGTTCTACTTTCTTTGGGGAATGATGTCAATTCATTTGCAGGAATATCATATATATATTATCTTATGATCATACTGACACCATGGAAGGTAGATCCCTTTTGTGTTCTCTATATGTTTCTGTGATATTTCCCTTGATTTTTCTTCATCTAGGGGCATTTCGACGTGGAAACGTAATTAGTGGAGTTGTTTATGTTTCCAGGAAAGCCATTGCTCCTGTTAAAGTGTCAGCAATGACTTTAACGTGGGGGCATACGCTCTACTCACCTGTTGCACACATGCACTTTTCAATACACATATTTTTCAAGATACTTATTTTTCCCTTTTTGGATTAGAAACTAATCCTTAAAGCATGGATTTATATTTTAGGATCTCTTGATCCCTCTAGTTTCAAATATACATATATATTATGATCCCTTAAGGTCGGAAGTGTCCTTAAGACTGGATCCCTTTTGTTTTTATTATTCTTATGGAATAGAATATTCCTAGGGATAAATCTTTGATGGGTTGAGTAGTGAGTAGCCACATTTACTAGGCGGTTCAATTCCATCTTTCTAGTTGCACCATTTTCCTATGTGGTTCACAATGGGACATAAGTTCTCATTGGGTGAGGTAATCACACCTTCCTTCTTTCTCTAGGGATGTTTCTCTTATTGTGATCTAGGAGTTGAAAAAGACTTGAGTCCCTGGGGGATTAAGATTTCTCTTTGTCCCTTGGATTATGATAAGATTATCTTTCTATTCTGATCTCCTTTACCAAGAGTTTGCATCAAGTCCATACTCTTGCTAAAGTGGGGGCTTAATGTATCATCTAAAAATGGAAGCACTTCCATGATAAGAGCATTTAGCACTCTGAATAAGTGGTTTAGGGTCATGTTAAGCACCTTGATTGGTTCTTTGCATGTATTTGGCTTTCTCCCCACTTTCCACTTCTTCCCTGCACTTGATTTCTTCATTCTAACTAAAATTAGGGTTAGGATCTTAAGGATTCTCCTGAATTTCCCTCTTCTATGGCTCTATTTTCTAGGTAGGGTTTAGAAATAGATCCTCTTGGTCTTCATAATAGTAATCATAGGATTTTATGTCTATCTCTGACATTTTATCCTGATCTGGCATCAGTTTTAGGTTTCTGGGCATCCCCAGGACCTCCTGACTTGGTTCTGAGTCAAACTGGGACCAGGTTCAAGGTTGAGTTCAAACCTGACTAGGTTAGGGTCGAGTTCAAACTTGACCAGGTTAGGTTCAAGCTCAAACCTGACTAGGTCAAGGTCAAGCTCGAACCTGACTAGGTCAGGTCCAACCTCGACTTTGACCCATTTCTTCAAATTTCTAATTTCTAGATTTTTTGGGCTTCAGGCTTTCGGGAGATTTATTTTCTCACCTCTGGGTCGGCCATTTTGGGTTTCAGGATTGTAAATTATTTATTTTCATTTAATCTACATATATTTTCTAAAGGTGAAGACCTAATTGGGATTTAATTCTCCAAGGTGGCCTCTCTAGAGGAGTGTGCCCTAGTTCACTATAAAAGGAGGCCTTCCTCTCTCATTTTCACATCCATTATAAATCATTTTCTTTGGCCATCAAGCAATCAAGTTTTGTGGGAACAAGCTCTACATCTATTATTTATCCACACTCAAGCAATTTCCAGAAAGTCTTCAAGCATTCAAGTGTTCAAGAATTCATCTATCAAGGAGATCCATTGTTAGCTATTGAGGGATTCAATCTCTTTGGAGCCCCCTTGAAGATCCATCCTTCTCCATTCATTCAAGTCTTCTCATATGAAAAGATCAAATCAAGATTGGTGTTGAAGATCAAATACCATTGATTGGATACATCCTACATCCATTGAAGCATTCTTACTTGTGGATTTGAGGATTCGAATCCTCTACAAGGACTTCAACATAAGCAAGGTGATTTGTTTCAATTACTTTGTTTATGCATAATATATTTCAATCAATTTTAAGGTTAATTCCTAAATTGGGGTTTGACTGAGGCAAACCACCCATACAACAAAAATCTCCATTTTCTTGTAGGTACAGGCGCAGAGTTTCAGATCTGAGAGCAAATTTGGATACCCTTTTCGACAATTTTCCAGGATCTACGAACAGAATTCAAATCAGACTTCAAATAAAGAATGTGATATTTGACCTTTTATAAGTGTCAAACCTAAGCTGAACCATCTTGAGGAAAGATTTCTGGGTTTTCTCTGTCTCGACATTTCCAGTCCAAGACAGGTTTCATATTTTCCTAAAGGTACACACAAATACTAGAATTCAACATTTTCTAGATCTACCTTAATTTAAGGTTAGTACTTGTATTCTAATTATTCTATATTCTAAACATAATATCCTCCATAGGGAAATATTAGATTTACTCTCTCTCTCTCTCTCTACTTCCTTTCCATAAATTGATTCGATTGTGCATTAGCCTTTTGGTTGATCAAATCAGATCTCTTCTTTGAGGAATTTGGGTTTGAGAATAGGTCTTATATTTCCCCCTTTGCATTTGAATAGGGTTAAATCCATTTTACACCTATTCAGTTGGTTGGTTCATAATGATTAGTATTATATAATAGCTCCAAGTTGTCATAAAAATATGCCATAATACTTGGTCGCAACATCACTGCGCCATCTCTATCGAGACCCTCTAAAATTCTTACTGTCAAATTTGGATGACATTTGTCGAACCCCACCCACCATGATCTACTTTTTAGGCCATTCTTGAATGAATTTGGGGTTTCTTGATAGATGTGAGCCACACATGACCTAAGTTGAATAACCTCCAAATGACGACCAAGTTGAGCTAAATATTTACTGTTGGACTACAACTTATTTAGATGGAGAGATTGTTTGAATATGATTCAAGAATCTCTTATTAAAGATCACTGAGGAGTTTATGATTAAGATATGTAGTATGATTAAATTAGTATTATATTGGCATTGATGTCAACTAGCTTAACAGTACTTATCTTGTAAGATACTATATCGATACATCTGAAGAAAGGTGAAAGAGATGAAGAACAGAAAAATCTACATGAGAAAAGATGTACATGACAGATGAGGAGAAGGAACACATTGAGTAACTTTTTGATAAGTCCATGATTGTATGATATTGACTTTATTATGCTATATTCATCTATAATGAAGAATCAAGATAAAAGACACAAAGTAGTGTTGTCGATAAATGAAGTATTTTGTAGTATACACCGATGGAGTGTAGTGTATACCGAGTGTGTGTTCACTAATGCATTTCTTTGTTAACCGAGAAGAATAGAATAAATTAAATGAATAGTTTAGCTGATAAGATTGATGAGTTGTAAAGTACCTCAATTTCAGTGGTAACAACTAAAGTTTGTTATGAAGATCAATGACTAACATAATTAAAGGAAGATCTAAAGAAGTAGATTGCAATGATTTATTGACACATCAACCAACAAAGCTTGAAGTGGAAAAATCAATGGAGATGATTAAGTGGCAAAATCAAATGGATAGAAAGAAAATTATTTTCTCATCTATATAAGAGACTAGGGTTTCATTATGAGATGAGGCCGGAAGAAGAATATACTGCAGGGTTATTGTGTGAAGAAATTTCTATGCATTTTGATCATACTGGTTAGTAAGAACCGAGTTGTAGAACAGTTACCGAGCTATAGAAAGTTATTATCGACGAACAGTAAGTTGATACAGTGTTGAATCTGAAGTGAATTATTGATTAGAAAGATTTGTATGAGCTAAATATTGGTCTATAATTTGCAATTGAAGTTGTATTAAGGTAGATCATCTACTGTTGCATATTTAACCATTATAAACAGTCAAAATCTCTTAACCGAGTAGACTCTGAAAGTCTTATGATGTATCATTCATAGAATGAATATTGTTATCTTGTCAACCTCATAATGAATGCTGGTTGGACAATAACTTCTAGTCTAAAATCCTCTAACAAGGTCACACCTGACACTGTGTTTGTAACCTTTAATAGGGTTGGGTCTTTACCGACCTCACTTCAGAAGAGTGAACATTTTTGGGTTGTCGGTCCCAGGTGGTTTTTCCCTTTATAGGGTTTTCATGTTAAATCTCTTGTGTTATGTGTTGATTGTGATATTTGTTTGTTATCATACTTTTCATATTACATGTTAGATTTGATTGGTAACAGTTATAAGTATTAAGACTAGTAATCAGTAAAAGTACAGATAGTGAATGTATTTTGTTTACCAAGGAACAAAAATTGAAGATTTTGATTTGAATTATACATTTTGTTGTGGGACACTGGATAACTGATTCACCCCCCTCTCAGTTATTCTAACAATTGGTATCAGAGATTCATGGCTTAGAACAAAGTTTCAAGGACTTAAGCACAAAGGTCTCAAGACGTATAAGAGGGAAGTACCAAAAATGAATAAAAAAAACTTTGCAGTATGACAGAGCCGGATGAAGCTACACATATCTAGAATTGGGAATTCTGCACTAGAATTGATGGAGAATGGCTACATTGCACCACCCACTGGCCCCTGACCCTTGATCAACTTAGAGACAGGTATGAACACAATATCACTATGATGGAACTTGCTGCTACCTATACCAATGTCAAATTTGAAGACATTAAAGGATGCACTACTGCCAAAGAAATGTGGGACAAGTTAAATTTGATATACAGTGGAGATTTGAATGTCAAAAGAGCCCAAGCTGAAAGCCTGAGAGGTAGATTCGATGATATGAGGATGAAAGAAGGTGAGAACATTGTGTAATACTCAAACAGACTGAAAGAGGTAGTACATGCTATCAGAGCATCAGATGGAGTCATTGACGATGAAATAGTGATAAGAAAGATTATCAGAACTTTGCTACCAGTTTATGCAATCAGGATCTTTGCAATTCATGAAACAAGAGCTACATCCAACCTTACTCTTGACACACTGATTGGTAAACTTACAACCTTTGAATTCAATAATTTTGATAACAGTGTCGTTCCCCCTGTTGAATCCACTTTCATGTCTTCTCTTAAGATTGGTAAGTCCAGCAGGAATAATAGGGATAATGATAGTGATGGTAATATCGATGATGAACTTGATGAGCTAGAAGCTCTTATGGCCAAAAGATTTCCCAAAGAAAAAGGAAGGTATAAAGGTAAGCTACCCTTGGCATGCTTTAATTGTAAAGAAGTCGGTCACATTGCTGCTAGATGTCCACAGAAGAAAGATGATGATAGACCCAAAGATCGATCTAATGGAAGCTATGGGAGAAGAGTTAACAGAGGCTACCGACACAACAATAGAGACAACTGAGATGATAAAGGAAAAAAGGTATGTTACATAGCCGAAGATATTGAAACTGAATTTGATTCTGATGATGATGTAGAAGTTGTATTTGTTTCTATGAAAGATGATTCAAAAGAAGAGAAATGTAAAGAGACAGCACTGATCTCTAAAGTAAGCAAAAATGATACATGGATCATAGACAGTGGCTGTACACATCATATGACCAGTGATGTAGAAAAGTTTGATCAACTTATAGAATATAATGGAGGATCTATGAGAATGGGAAATGATGCACCTTGTATGGTAAGAGGTAAAGGTTCACTTATGATCAATAATATGATAAAATGTGAAAATGCAAACTAGGTAGATGGACTAAACTATAACTTGTTAAGTGTAGCATAGCTGAACAATTCAAGCCACTGACTAGCTTTTGAGAGAAAAAAGTTGAAGATATATGATGAAGAAGGGATACTTGTTGGTACTGGTACACAATCTAGAGGTAATTTGTTCTATCTTGATATGGATCAGTATTCTCATTTGTTAATAAAGGATGAAGATGCTTGGTTGTGGCACAAAAGGTTATGCCATGTAAACTTTGACAACATGATCAAGATTAGTAAAAAGAAAGAGTTAGAGGATTGCCCAACTTGTCAAAACTTGATCATGCCATGTGCCATGAATGTCAGAAAGGTAAGATGACCAAGTCCAATTTCAAAAGCAAAAACTACTCAACAAAGAAGATACTAGAATTAGTTCATACCAACCTATGTGGTCCTATGAGAACTCAGAGTTATTATGGTGATAGATATTCTATTCTTTTTGTTGATGATTATACCAGACTGATGACTGTTATGTTCTTGAAGGAGAAATCTGAAGCTTTTAAAATGTTCAAATGGTATAAGGATAAGGTAGAAAAAGAGACTAGAAAAGAAATAAAATGCTTAAGATCTGATAGAGGAGGTGAATTTATCTCTGATGAATTCACTAACTTTTGTAATGAACATGGAATCAACAGACAGGTCTCTGCACTGAGGACACCTCAACAAAATGGCATTGCTGAAAGAAGGAACATCTCAATAATTGACTATGCTAGAACATTGTTGATACAAAAGAATGTTGCTCAAATATATTGGAGGGAAGTTGTCAGTACAACTGTATATGTCCTTAACTAAGTACAATTGAAGAAGGATACCAACTGAACACCTTATGAGCTATGGTTTGGACACAAACCTACTATAAGTTATTTCAAGATTTTTGGAAGTAAATGCTTTATTTTGAAAGATGAAAGAAAAGGCAAATTTGACTCAAAAGGAGATGAAGGGATATTTTTAGGTTATTCCTCTACAAGTAAAGCATATAAATGTCTGAATAAGGTCACAAATAAGATAATTGAAAGTACTAATGTTCGTGTTGATGAGTTTGATGACAAGAACAGAGAGGAAAGTACAAAGGAACATGAAGACTATGGTAAATTCACTTACATTGAATATCTAGAGTATTTATCGACGCAATAGAATTTGTTAACTGGTTAGTAGGAAAACAATGTAGAACAACAGACAACACAAACTGATGAACAAGATGGAGCTACCGAGCAAAGAAATGAACCTGAATAGGATGAATTAGAAAGAAGAAACTGAGTCCTAGCTAGTTTTGTTTGAAGAAATCATCTTGAGACACAAATAATTGGAAATAGACATGTTGGAATGCAAACTAGGAGCAAAACAAGACAAGGTACATGTCTAGTTTGTGAATTTAAACCAAAAACTATGAAAATTGCATTAGAAAATGAAGAATGGGTTAATGAAATGAAGGAATAAATAGAGAAAAATAGAAAAGAACAAAACCTGGTCCTTAGTACCCCAACCAAATGACAGGAATGTTATCGGTACTAAGTGGATATTCAGGAACAAACTAAATGAAAATGGTAAAGTCACAAGAAAGAAAGCAAGATTGGTATGCAAGGGTTATGCACAGGAAGAAGGCATTGACTATGGTGAAACATTTGCACCTATTGCTAGATTGGAAGGAGTTAGAATGCTACTTGCATATGCTGCTCACAACAAATTTAAAGTCTATCAAATGGATGTGAAGTCAGCTTTTCTAAATGGTATACTTGAAGAAGAGGTCTACATAGAATAGCCTGAAAGATTTGTTGATCCATACAACAAAGACATGGTATGTAGATTACATAAAGCTTTGTATGGTTTGAAGCAAGCACCAAGAGCTTGGTATGAAAGACTGCATACTTACTTGTTAAGTATTGGATTTGTTAGAACAAGTGAAAACAACAATCTGTATATGAAAGGTGACACTGATGACACTATTATCATTGCTGAGATATTTGTAGATGATATTATTTTCGGAGGTTCAGATCATGTGTGTAAATCATTTGCTGATGAAATGAAAAAGGAATTTTAAATGTCTATGTTCAAAGAGATTAAATTCTTTCTCAGACTACAAGTGATTCAGCAGAATGATGGGATATTCATCACACAGTCTAAATATATAAAGGAAGTACTTAAGACATTTGGCATGGAAGATGCTAAACCTATGGGAACACCGATGGCTACTGGATGTAGATTGGCAAAGGAGGATGAAACTACAGAGGTAAATCAAACACTTTACCGATCCATGATTGGTAAGTTAATGTATGTAGTTCACAGTAGACCTGATATAGCACATGTTGTAGGAATTATTGCTAGATTCTTTGCTAACCCTAGAGAATCACACATGAGTGCTACTAAAAGAATCTTAAGATACCTGAAGAAAATAGAGAACTATGGATTATGGTACCCTAAGGAAGGAAAGTTTGGACTGAAGGTATACACTGATGCTAATTGGGCTGGAAATGTGGATGACAGAAAAAGCACCACCGGAGGAGCATTTTTCTTTGGTGAAAGACTTGTAACTTGGACAAGTAAAAAGAAGGCTTGTATTTCTCAGTCTACAACCAAAGAAAAATATGTTGCTGCTGCTACTAACTATTCAAACATTGCCTACATTAAGCAAGTGTTGGAAGGGATGAATGAGGCAATCACTAACCTAGTCATTATATATTGTGACAACACTAGTGCCATAAACATTTCAAAGAATCCTGTGATGCACTCTAAGACAAAGCATATATCTATTAAGTATCATTACTTAAGAGAAAAAGTGCAAGAGAAGCAAGTAAAATTGGAATTTGTCACATCTAAAGAACAACTTGCAGATATCTTTACAAAGCCTCTACCAAAGGATACTTTTGAATACTTGAGGACTAGAATTGGGGTCCGTCCCTTGTCTATCGGTCACTAAGGTAATCTGGATGTTGCATCAGCCTACCATTATTAGAAGATCACACATGTTGATGCAGCATAGCTCACACTTTGAATCTAGTTCAAGGTTGTGATTAATGTTTGAAGAACTGGAACTAACTGATATTTCAATATACAAGATACAAAGGAAGACATAACTGTTTGTTTATTTGTTTCTTTGGCATTGCTGTCAAATGGAGAGATAAAAAATATGAATATATGAAAAGGAAAAGGAGCATGCACCAATACTAATGGAGAACCATCTAAGGGAGAGATTAAAACACTAAAGATAGATTAGTTACAAATGTTCAGTAACATAGTGATTAAACATATTAAGCTAGGGAGAGCTTGTATGAGCATTTTTTTACAAAAGTTGTAGAATATATGTTTGGTATGTGTATGGTATATTTCATATTACTTGAGTTGTCATCAATGCCAAAGGGAGAGATTGTTGGACTACAACTAATTTAGATGGAGAGATTGTTGGAATCTGATTGAAGAATCTATGATTAAAGATCACTGAGGAGTTTATGATTAAGATATGTAGTATGATTAAATCAGTATTATATTGTCATTGATGTCAACTAGCTTGACAATACTTATCTTGTAAGATACTATACTGATACATCTGAAGAAAGGTGAAAGAGATGAAGAACAGAGAAATCTACATGAGAAAAGATGTACATGACATATGAGGAGAAGAAACACATTGAGTAACTTTTTGATAAGTCCATGATTGTATGATATTGAATTTATTATGCTATATTCATCTATAATGAAGATTTGAGCTGAAAGACACAAAGCAGTGTTGTCGGTAAATGAAGCATTTTGTAGTATACACCGACGGAGTGTAGTATATACCGAGCACAGTATTAACTGAGTGTGTGTTCACCGACGCATTTCTTTGTTAACTGAGCAGAATAGAATGAATTAAATGAATAGTTTAGCTGATAAGATTGATGAGCTATAAAGTACCTCGATTTCAATGGTAACAGATGAAGTTTGTTATGAAGATCGATGGGTAACATAATTAAAGGAAGATTTAAAGAACCAGATTGAAATGAGTTATTGACACATCAGCCAAGAAAGCTTGAAGCAGAAAAATCAATGGAGATGATTAAGCGGCAAAATCTAATGGACATAAAGAAAATGATTTTCTCATCCATATAAGAGACTAGGGTTTTATTATGAAATGAGGCTAGAAGAAGAATATACTGCAAGGTTATCACGTGAAGAAGTTTGTATGCATTCTAATCATACTAGTTAGTAAGAACCGAGTTGTAGAACAGTTACCGAGCTATAGAGAGTTATTACCAACAAACAGTAAGTTAATACAGTGTTGAATCTGAAGTGAATTATTGATCAGAAAGATTTGTATGAGCTAAATATTGGTCTGTAATTTGCAATTGAAGTTGTATTAAGACAAATCATCTACTGTTGCATATTTAACCATTGTAAACAATCAAAATCTCTTAACTGAGTAGACTCTGAAAGTCTTATGATGTATCATTCACAGAATGAACATTGTTATCCTGTCAACCCCATAGTGAATGTTGGTTGGATGATAACTTCTAGTCTAAAATCCTCTAACAAGGTCACACCTGACAATGTGTTTGTAACTGTTGCCCAAAAATTCCCTGTCATTCTTTTTGGGCCACGGTTCATGTTTTCCAAAAAGAAATGCTCAAGTGTCAAAATTTTTTGTGTTTTCTGTCTTTTAATGTCAAGAGTCTAGTGTGTTTTCTGCTCAGGTGTCGAAAGTCCAGTGTGTTTTCAACCTCTCCCTTCTAAAAATTTGGTGTTTTTTGACCCTGGCTCAAAAACCCTCTGTGTTTTCGACCCCCTCTGTGTTTTTGGCCCTAAGCACGCAACCCTGACGGGCAGGTCCCAGTTCCTCAAGCTGTGCCAATGTAGAGAAGATTTGATGGCTGTCGCATGATCACATGGGATCTTCCGATCCCATGAGATCATACGACAACCGTCGATGCGGTGCCATGTAAGATCTCAAGTGGTCAAGGCAAGCGGTAGCAGTCATCGGTTAAGCATCTTACGGTTGGTCGCATGATCGGATGGGCTCTTCTGAGCCCATGTGACCATGCGACAAACTGTCAATGGTTTCGATGGCGGTCAGTGTAGTAGTTCCAGGTTGGTCACATGATCGCATGGGCCTTCTTGGCCGCATGTGACCATGCGACAAACCATTAACGGTTCCATTTTTCTTAGCGGTGGCAGTCAGCATGGCTTCGGTGGGTGGTGATGTGTCCTAGTTTCGATGGTAGCAGTGGCGGTTAGTGGCTAGCATCATGAAGTTAGTCACATCATCGCATGGGCTCTTCCAAGCCCATGCGACCATGCGACAAACTGTTAGCGGTTAGCAAATTTTTTGGGGCACTCTGTCATGGGTCCATCTGATGCAATGGTCTGTGGCCGGAATGAATACAGGGATGACATGTGGCAAAGTGGGCCAGAGGTTGGTAAGCTTTGCGCAGTTGCGTAGTTAACATGTTTCTCATAGTCGCCAGATAGACTCGGGGTTAAGGAAAAGATCAAGCATTTCAGCGACTGAGGAAGAGGTGAACCCGGGGTGAAGCCAGGGTTAATTTGCAATGTGATTAAAGTGGGAGTGACAGTTTTCAAAGGTTTTCACATGATTGCATGAAGCCTTTCGGCCTCATGCGATCATGCGACCGCTGACTTTTCAAGGCCGTGTGGTCGGCTCCTGTTGGGCCATCTGGAAAGCTCGACAGGTGGTGGATTTTGTGGGGCCGAGGTGTCATTTTGTGGAAGGCGCAAGCAAGTTTTCAAAGGTTGTCGTGTGATCACATGAAGCCTTTCGGCCTCATGTGATCATGCGACCATTGAATTTTTTCAAAGCGGCTCCTAGACTTAGCAAGCTTCACAGGCGTGTGGTTGGGAAGATTTCACGTAGTCGCCAAATAGGTGCCCGAGGTTAAGAAAGATTGTGCAACTTGGTGACCAAAGAGAGACCCCATGGTGTCAGTATTGCAAGTGGCTGGTTTCAAAGAGCTTGTCGCATGATCGCATGGGCCTTCCTAGCCTCATGCGATCATGTGACCAAGTTCATTTTTAAGTGCGGCTAGCTCTTTCACGGGGTTTCTTTTGAGGAGAATGCTTGCTAGTGTGGGTAGCTAAAAAATTGATGATATTTTCAAGGTGGTTGCAGTTGGATAGATATGTGCAAAGATCTTTTAGGCTGCTGTTTTTGAGTCCTTTTAAATATCTGATCATATTTTTGAGCATTTATGACAGAGTAGGTTGTAGGGAGCTAGATGGATCAAGATGGTCTTTTGTCGGCAGGCATGATCAGTGTAGCATGGGCACACAAGGGGAGATATGTCTGATTTGTTGAGATACTTGCAAGGTTCAATTATGATCAGACATGACTGCTAGGGTTGATTATTTCATGCATATTTCTGTACCCTGGTTAACTTTTGACTCCTGCCTGCGTGCAGTTGAGTTTTGTATATATTGTTTTTTGGAGCCAATTGTGCTCAGATTTTGCATTTTGTAAAAGAGAAGGTCTTTCTTGGAGAACCATCTGTAGCATTTATGCTCTTTAGTTTTTCACATCTTGTAAGTTCTCATTGATAATACAGACATTGCAAAGTATTATGTGACATGTTTTCCTGTCCTCATGCTTTCCTGTTTGGCTTATCTCTTATTGGATTGAGTTTATGAATGCTTTCAGTGATATCTTAGTTTCCCTAATTCCTCTTACCTTTTGTAGCTGTGTGTGTTATTGTATTTGATCTGATTTAGATGTTTTGTGGGTATATTTCAGCCCCTAATAGTCTTTTCTCAATCCTGCACCGAGCTATAGGAATGAATGTCTGTTTGCAGGTCATGGATTGATGTCTAATCCTGAGAGCCTTGTTGTTGTGGAAGAATATTTCTCTTTCCCTGAACAACCTCTTTTGTTTACAGACCCTCCCATAAAACACTTATGCAAGCCTATTCAGTAAGTTATAATCTCCTAGACCTATTCCTGTCACTGGTTTCATCCCTCTATACTGAGATCCAAACCCTAGTTTTGGTGCATCACCTGGTAGGATAGATTTTCTCTTTGTCATTTCCCATTTCATGCATTCCTTCTAACCTTTTTCCCCTCAAGTTTACTTTCTTGTTAAGAGCAAATCAGGGTGATTATCCAAGAGGAACCAACCTAGAATTTGGAGGTCTCATCTCGATTAGCAAAAGGTCCCACAACCTTGAGATGATTCCCTTGTTATACTGAGTTATCAAGACTACGAGAGCTTGAGATCAGAGGCATAAATTCAGTGTATACCATTTTTGGCACGCCCGGTGGGACTACAAAAGAAGTCAATTTCAAATATTATGCTATCCCTGATATACTAATTGCATAATATAGGCCTTAAAGAGGTTAGTACTCAAGTATATCTCGTGACTCCATGGGTGTTAAGAGCAGTGACCCAATTTCTGATAGAGCTTATGAAGAAAATAGACCCTTCTGATGGCAAGACTATTTGCATTTTCACCCTTTAATCAGGGTAGTCCATTAAATTTTGCAATGCATCATGATGTGCCCCTAGTAGCACTAAAAGGTATACCTAATTTCACAGGTGAAGGATAGACAATAGCCTTTGAGCACATAAGAGATGTGACCACCATTTGCAGCATACACAACATTACTCAAGAGGATGTGGCCACCAAATTATTAGCAGCATCTCTGAAAGGTAAGGCTCTAGAGTGGTTTAGAACTTTAACTGTTGGCTCCATTACTTCATGGGACAGACTTGGAGATCTCCTTAGCAAATACTTTGAGGGTAATGCAGACTCTTTGTCTCTAATAGAATAGCTCCAAGTTATAAAGAGAGATCCTCGTGAGCTGATGATAGATTTTAATGGCAGATTTATCAAGAAATGGAGTAGGATTCCAATTAATATAAGGCCTTTAGCAAATTGTTCTTTCCTTTATTTTTTGAGAAGCCTAACTAGTGATATATCTGTCATGATTCAATCTTTAGGAGGTAATTCATTGCCCCAGGCTTTTGACCTAGCTGTCAAAGCAAAAAATTGCTTAATCCTGGCAGGGATGATAGACATAAGATTACCCATGCCTATCTCTCTTAATCTTCAACCTACTATACCTCTACAGATGCCTCCATTTACCCCCATACCTACATTAACAGAACCTCAGGCAAGCACTAGCTATGGGAAGTCCATAGTTGACCTTCCTCGAGAGCTACTCAAAGTGAAAAGTGATCAACAAGCAACAAACAAGGAGATGATGAGCCTGTTGCAGGCTTTAACCAAAGAGTTGATCACTGTAAAAGGGCAGTATTTGGAGGATGGATCACCTTATCAACAAGAGGATCAAAATCCTAACCAGCATTGGCAAGTTCAAGAGCAACTATATCAGGAGTCTAGGCCACAATATCAGGAGAAGCATCAGAGCAAAAGGCAGAGTTTGGTGAAGAGGCCTTTCCATCCATATAATCTAGTCAGGAGAACATTCCTAGTACAAAGCATCAAAGCAACTGGTAGTCACCTGAACCCATTTTTTGGGAAGGAGGCTGGAGATTTTCCACTTGTTCTCTTGAACCATGAACTTCCTGATGGAGAAAGGTCAGAGCTGTTGCAACAGGAGACAGTGGCCTCTCAAGCACATTCCCCTAAGGATGGAATGCAACAAGTGACCAGACAAGAGACTCACAAAATCCAAATCTTAGGCTCCTTTCCTGGTAGGTCCATTGACACTTCTATTATTTTTCCAAGTTTTAGATTCTCTCCTCCAATTCAGAATCTTAGCCAACGTGAGCCTAATCTCCATGCACTTTTAGAGCCTATTCATGACCTTGTCTCAGATTTTTAGCCACTTCATCCTATTCCTATAAATGAGATACCTAGAAGGTTTGATTTTCTAGATGATAATGAACCTGTCCTGCAGCAAATAAAGCCCTATAAGCCAATTCTTAAAGAGTCCACTACACCTCAAGCACTTTTAGACCATCAAGGAGAGGATGATTTTTGTCTTTTAGGGATACTTTTTCATGATAATCATGAGGAGCAGGTGAGGCTATTACATCAAGATGGATTAAAGCAATCAGATCAGGATAAGAAAGAAAGTGAAGAAGGTGACAGCCCAGCTAATCTTTTTGACGAGATGCCTTCTTACATTGAGCAGGATGAGGAGGTTGATAATGTCCTAATTGGGGAATTTAGGCCGGTTTGCAATAAAGTGAGGGAAGAATCTAAAGAATCATATTTCTTGGACCTTAAGGAGGGGCCAGTGATTGTCAAGAATGTGAGGCAGTTCGATACCTTTGATGAGCTATTGGATGTTTCAACTAATGAAGAGGATGGTCTGCTAACTACAGAAGAAGAAATATTATGGTAGGCTATCATGGAGGGACAGAGTTTTTCTCATCTTGCTGAAGTTATTAATGAGGTGCAGCTTGATTGTAGCAAAGGGAGCCCCAAATTCATTCCTTCCAGGGGTTGCCCCTTAAGATACTTAGCAAGAATGGAGGCCAGCAGTAAAAAGGATCCAGTCATGTTTGTGTCCAAACATGAGTGTTCAAGTGAAGCCGAAGCTAAGGGTGAAATTACAGTTCAACAAAGGCATGCTCAAATCACTTATCTGCCCTTGGATAATGGAAATAAAAATTTGTTGGTGGAGGTGAGTCAATTTTTTTATGTTCTTCAAAAGGTAGTGCATCGGTTCTTCATGCAACTATGTGTACTGCCGCCCTTGTTAGCTATCCTCATGTATGAAAAGTGCAATGTCCTAAGGACGAGGGGTAGCTATTTTTCACAACCAGTGAATGGTTTTGTTTGACCAGGTCTTTGCACTGGTTAGTTTAGGCTAGGTTAGTTTCCCTGGTTTCTAGCTCAGTTTTCCTATTTTCCAAAAAGTGCTCGTGCACAGTTTTGTCTTGCTGGTTCAGTTTTGCCCCTCTCCCTGTCAAAAGGTTTTTGTGCTAAAAAATGACTCCTATGCCCAATGGTTATATCAAGGCAACTGGTCCAATGTCTAGCAGGCTGACATCCTGCAAAGGTCGCCAAAATGTTGCCCAAAAATTCCCTGTCATTCTTTTTGGGCCACAGTTCCTGTTTTCCAAAAATAAATGCTCAAGTGTCAAAAATCTTTGTATTTTCTACCTTTTAATGTCGAGAGTCCAGTGTGTTTTCTGCTCAGGTGTCAAAAGTCCAGTGTGTTTTCGACCTCTCCGCTCTGAAAATTCGGTGTGTTTTCGACCCTGGCTCGAAAACCCTTTGTGTTTTTGACCCCCTCTGTGTTTTCAGCCCTAAGCGCACAACTCTGACGGGCGGGTCCCAGTTCCTCAAGCTGTGCCAATGTAGAGAAGATTCGATGGCTTTCGCATGATCGCATGGGATCTTCCAATCCCATGAGATCATACGACAACCGTCGATGCGGTGCCATGCAAGATCTCAAGCGGTCAAAGCAAGCGGTAGCAGTCATTGGTTAAGCATCTTACAATTGGTCGCATGATCGCATGAGCTCTTCTAAGCCCATGCGACCATGTGAAAAATCATCAATGGTTTCGATGGCGGTCGGCGTAGCAGTTCCAGGTTGATCGCATGATCGCATGGGCCTTCTTGGCCACATGCGACCATGCGACAAACTGTTAACGGTTCTGGTTTTCTTAGCGGTGGCGGTCAGCATGGCTTTAGTGGGTGGTGATGTGTCCCAGTTTCAGTGGTAGTAGTGGTGGTTAGTGGCTAGCATCATGCGATTAGTCACATGATCCCATGGGCTCTTCCGAGCCCATGCGACCATGCGACAAACCGTTAGCGGTTAGCAAGTTTTTTGGGGCACTCTGTCGTGGGTCCATCTGATGCAACGGTCTATGGCCAGAATGAATATAGGGATGACATGTGGCAAAGTGGGCCAGAGGTTGGTAAGCTTTGCATAGTTGCATGGTTAACATGTTTCTCACAGTCACTAGATAGAGCCAGGGTTAAGGAAAAGATCAAGCGTTTCAGCGACTGAGAAAGAGGTGAACCTAGGGTGAAGCCAGGGTTAATTTGTAGTGGGATTAAAGCGGGAGCGACAGTTTTCAAAGGTTGTCACATGATCGCATGAAGCCTTTCGACCTCATGCGATCATGCGACCACTGACTTTTCAAGGCCGTGTGGTCAGCTCCTGTTGGGCCACGTGGCAAGCTCAAGAGGTGGCGGATTTTGCGGAGCCGAGGTGTCATTTTGTGGAAGGTGCAGGCAGGTTTTCAAAGGTTATCATGTGATTGCATGAAGCCTTTCAGCCTCATCCGATCATGCGACCATTGAATTTTTTCAAAGCGGCTCCTAGACTTAGCAAGCTTCACGGGCGCGCGGTTGGGCAGATTTCACATAGTCGCTAAATAGGTGCCTGAGGTTAAGAAAGATTGTGCGACTTGGTGACCAAAGAGAGAGCCCATGGCATCAGTATGGCAAGTGGCTGGTTTCAAAGAGCTTGTCACATGATCGCATGGGCCTTCCTAGCCTCATGCGATCATGCGACCAGGTTCATTTTTAAGTGCGGCCAGCTCTTTTGCAGGGTTTCTTTTGAGGAGAATGCTTGCAAGTGCGGGTAGCTAAAAAATTGATGATATTTTCAAGGTGGTTGTAGTTGGATAGATATGTGCAGAGATCTTTTAGGCAGCCATTTTTTAGTCCTTTTAAATATTTGATCAGATTTTTAAGCATTTATGACAGAGTAGGTTGCAGGGAGGTAGATGGATCAAGATGGTCTTTTGTCGGTAGGCATGATCAGTGCAGCATGGGCACGCAAGGGGAGATATGTCTAATCTATTGAGATATTTGCAAGGTTCAATTATGATCTGACACGACTGCTAGGGTTGATTATTTCATGCATATTTTTGTACCCTGGTTAACTTTTGACTCTTGCCTGCGTGCAGTTGAGTTTTGTATATATTGTTTTTTGGAGCCAGTTGTGCTTAGATTTTGCATTTTGTAAAAGAGAAGGTCTTTCTTGGAGAACCATCTGTAGCATTTCTGCTCTCTGGTTTTTCACATCTTGTAAGTTCTCATTGATAATACAAACATTGCAAAGTATTCTGTGACATGTTTTCCTGTCCTCATGCTTTCCTGTTTGGCTTATCTCTTATTGGATTGAGTTTATGAATGCTTTCAGTGATATCTTAGTTTCCCTGATTCCTCTTACTTTTTGTAGCTGTGTGTTTTATTGTGTTTGATCTGATTTAGATATTTTGTGGGTATATTTCAGCCCCTAACAGTCTTGTCTCAATCCTGCACCGAGCTATAGGAATGAATGTCTGTTTGCAGGTCATGGATTGATGTCTAATCCTGAGAGCCTTGTTGTTGTGGAAGAATCTTTCTCTTTCCCTGAAAAACCTCTTTTATTTGCAGACCCTCCTATGAAACACTTATGCAAGCTTATTCAGTAAGTTGTAATCTCCTAGACCTATTCCTATCACTGGTTTCATCCCTCTATACTGAAATCCAAACCCTAGTTTCGGTGCATCACCTGGTAGGATAGATTTGTTTTCTATCATTTCTCATTTCATGCATTCCTTCTAACCATTTTCCCCTCAAGTTTACTTTCCTATTAAGAGCAAATCGGGGTGATTATCCAAGAGGAACCAGCCTAGAATTTGGAGGTCTCATCTCGGTTAGCAAAAGGTCCCACAACCTTGAGATGATTCCCTTGTTATATTGAGTTATCAAGACTATGAGAGCTTGAGATCATAGGTGAAAATTTAGTGTATAATAGTAACCTTTAACAGGGTTGGGTCTTTACCGACCTCACTTCAGAAGAGTGAACATTTTTGGGTTGTCGGTCCCAGGTGGTTTTTCCCTTTACAGGGTTTCGATGTTAAATCTCTTGTGTTATGTGTTGATTGTGATATTTGTTTATTATCATACTTTCCATATTACCTGTTAGATTTGATCAGTAACAATTATAAGTATTAAGACTTGTAATTGGTAAAAGCACAGACAGTGAATGTATATTGTTTACCGAGGAACATAAATTGAAGATTTTGATTTGAATTATACATTTTGTTGTGGGACACTGGATAACTGATTCAGCCCCCTCTCAGTTATTCTGACAATTTACACCACTGAACAACTTCCAACTCTTCCTCTAAAGAGAGGATTGTTGGTGGACCCTTTCTTTTTGTTGTTGTGTCTTGCAAGCCAATATGATAAATCATTAGCAGGGATTCCCCACTTTTTGGTTGCTACTCTTATGGAATAGGAATTATCTTCGATAACTTGAATTGCACAATCCATATCCCCTTCTATGCACTAATTGCCATTACACATTTTTTTATTACTATGATATTGAGAAGATTTTAGAGCAACAGTTGGTCTTTCCACATTGTTAGCAACAACATCTATTCTTTCAACATTGTTAGCAGTAGGATTGTAGTTTTTGTTATCGAGAGTTGGATTGGTTGAATGATCATCATCATCAAAGTCAACTACATGCAATTTAACACTCAATGGATGATGAGTCCTTAATTTTTTATTCATTCTTTTGCTTCTTCTCTTTCCTATTGTCATAATGCCTAAATGTATAAAATTATCAAATATTAACCTACATAAAATTAACAAGGGGAAATACAACAATACACCAATATTTTATATGAACCTTCACCAAATTTAGAACATAAGACAAGTGAGTAGGCCAAAATCACAAATAGTTCCAAATTGTAGAAAATAAGATAAAATAAAATCACATATAGCTGAAAGATAGAGAAAGTACAAGCTTAGTCTTAGTTCAAAGTTACAGAAAATAAGATAAAATAAAATCACATATATAGCTAAAAGATAGAGAAAGTATGCTTAGTTTGCTACTTGAGTTTCAAAACCGTCACCAAATGTTATCTTATGACTTCTAAATTTCACATGAGGAAATATCAAAATATGACTTACAGAATTCAAAAGAACGGAACTAACCATTAATAAACCCTCAAACACAAAATTGAACCTGTTATCTCATAAGATCTAACATATGGAACAATTTATAATTGATAGTTTTAACAATTTGGTGCTAAAATGGTCTTTGGAAACATGCAATCTCTTAGTGAATTTTTAATGTCAAAAGAATTAATGTATCTACATTCTATAAAAATAATGTTTTGAGAAGAAAGCTCTATGCTGAGATATTTATGAATGTGAGATATTTAATGTTTCCATGGTTAATAATAATGAAAAATGATATTTCTAAATTTAGATTTTTTACATCTTAGAAGCTGGGGCAAGATGGTTGAAACATATGTTAAGAATTATTATCCAAGTTTTCTAAACTTAAACGTCGAACACCTAAGTCAAATCTCTTGTAATCATCTTCAACTAAGCATTTCCACTAAAATATGGGGAATACAAGGGGTAGACAATATAAGGCTAGATGACAAATATTAATAGATTTTCTGGATCCTTTGCATGGACTTACAAGGACATTAAAAAGTACCACCAAAATAACATACAATGTAACAATTCCAATCTAATCTCTTAATAGATTTTGAAATGAAAAAATACATGTACAATACAAGTTTAATATTATGTTTGCTAATTTGTAGATTTTGAAACGAAACAATAAATCTACCATACAAGTTTAATATTATGTTACTAAGCTACATATTAATTTGAACTTTTGTAGAGACAGAATATGAAAAATACAACATTCAAAAATTTTGGATGTTTTTCATGGACTTACAAGAACATTAAAGAAGTGCCAACAAAATAACATACAATGTAACAATTCCAAGCTAATCTCTTAACAGATTTTGAATTGAAAAAATACCATACAAGTTTAATATTCTAATACTAATTTGCAGATTTTGAAATGAAAAAAATAAATCTACCAAATCTACCATACAAGTTTAATATTTTGTTGGTAAGTTGCATAAGAGTATCATGTAATAAGTATTATAATATAATGAATATTTGTACAAAATATATAGGAAATAACCGGCCCTCTGATATTTTGTGCCCTATAATATTCTATTTAAAGCCCTATGATATTCTATGGAGATTGTTATTCTATGCAAATAGGCACTTCTCTGTACTCAGAGACACTCACATAATGTAAATACAAATAAGAAGTGTGATATTCTATGCACTCAATGACAGTCAGAGAATGTAAATGCAAATAAGAATTGGGATATTCTATGCACTCAAACAATGCAAATAGAAATGTAAGAGAATTCTTCCACCGTATCCAATATTAATAGAATTTTTTCCCTCCAATATGGGTTTCAATTTGCAATTTCTTTGATCCGTGTCTTTAAAAATCTATAGTTTGATTGGTTGTCAGTTGATGGAGTTGGATGTTTAGAAGAAATTTTGAATTTTGTTGCATTAATTGTTTGATTTGAATGGAATGGTGAGCCTCACATCTGTTGGTATTTATGATGCAGGTACTCACAATTGTGTGGTCAAGTCTCCAATTTGAACATTTATATTTTAAAATTATGAGAGATGAGATGAGTGACAAAAAGAAAGTTTTTTTATTTATATTTGTAGTAGGATTGGAAGTTGAGCAAGTATAGACTCTTCATTACTTAAGAAACAAGTAACAAGTTGGTTATCTTGTCCATGTATTTGGATAACTATTATATCCACTTCTTTATATTGTGTATAGAGTAATTTGAGTTATGGAAATCCACATTTTATATTGTTTGATATGAAATATGCAATGAACTTACTTGGTCCAGTATTTGTATCAATTTTATTAAATCAATGATATATGCAATGTAAATTTTTAATGATTTATCTTATTGCAATTATCAATAAATAAACTCATAAAAATTGATATCTTTTTTCAATCAATAGATTAAATTGATATTATAACTGAATTAAAAATTATCAACAACCCTCGCAACAATTGGTACGTGCAGTCCTCTCTCCTACTTCATGATTTTTTTTGGATGAAGATTTAAGCCTACAACATGACTATACCCGAAATATGATGGTTGTCATATTGACCACTTTAGCATTTGTTGAGTATGAGAAGGTATACATCATTTGTGTGTGGTCACTTACTGCGAAGGCGTACATCATTTGTGTGTGGCCACTAACATTTGAGGCTCATCAAACCCCATAGCTCATGTATATAGAGGCTCATCATTTACGTGTTGCAGTTGTATTTGCTAGTGAATACATCACATCATAACAAGTCAGGTTTACTGAACCATCATACCTCCCTCTCGCTGTCAAATAGGACGACCACAGATTTTGAAATGAAAAAAATACATATACCATACAAGTTTAATATTTTATTACTAATTTGTAGATTTTGAAATAAAATAATAAATCTACCATACAAGTTTAATATTTTTTTAGTAACTTGTAGAAGAGTATCATGTAATAAGTATTATAATATAATGAATATATGTACAAAATACCTAGGAAATAACTGATCCCTCTGATATTTTGTGCCCTCTAATATTCTATTGAAAGCCCTCTGATAGTTTATGCAGATTATTATTGTATGCAAATAGGAATTGTGATATACTATGAACTCAGAGAGTGTAAATGCAAATAGGAACTTCTCTGCACTCAGAGACACTTAAATAATGTAAATGTAAATAAGAACTGTGATATTTTGTGCACTCAGAGACACTCAGAGAATGTAAATGCAAATAAGAATTGGGATATTCCGTGCATTTAGATAATGGAAATGGAAATGTAAGAGAATTCTTCCATCGTACCCATTATTAATAGAATTTTTTCCTTCCAATCTGAATTTCAATTTGAATTTGGCAATTTACAATTTGTTTGATCCGTGTCTTTCAAAATCTACATCTTGATTGGTTGACAGTTGATGAAGTTGGATTTTGAGAGAAAATTTTAAATTTTGTTGCATTAATTATTTGATTTGAATGGAATGGTGAGCGCCACATCTATTGGTAATTATGATGCACATACTCACAATTGCGTGGTCAAGTCTCCAATTTGAACATTTATATTTAAAAATTATGAGAGATGAGATGAGTGACAAAAAGAAAGCTTTTTTATTTATATTTGTAGTAGGATTGGAAGTTGAGCGGTTATACACTCTTCATTACTTAAGAAACAAGTAATGAGTTGGTTGTCTTGTCCATGTATTTGGACAACTATGCCCACTTCTTTATATTGTGTATAGAACAATTTGAGTTATGAAAATTCGCATTTTATATTGTTTGATATGAAATATACAATGAATGTACTTGGTGCAATATTTGTATCAATTTTATTAAATCAATAATATATGCAATGTAAATTTTTAATAATTTATTGTATTGTAATTATCAATAAATAAATACATAAAAATTAATATCTTTGTTTTCTATCAACAGGCTAAATTGATATTATAACTGAATTAAAAATTATCAACAACCCTCGTAACAATTGGTTTACAGTTGTATTTGCCAGTGAATACCCAGCATTTACTCTGAGAACATCACATCATAAGAAGCCAGGTTTACCGAACCATCAGACCTCCCCTCTCGCTGTCAAATAGGACGACCTTACAACACGCGTGGAAGAAGTTGAAAGAAATGCACAATAAAGCATGTGACCGGGGGTTCCTTGTTTGGCAGGGTTGGAAATCAGATGGAAGAAACCAGAAAAAATTGACAATTCTGTTCCGCTATAGGCTCACATTTCATCCATTGCTTCACATTCTTCCATGAGTGTCACTTGTAAGTCTTTTTATCTTCATCACCGACACCCGCTTCTGCCTTCCCCGTGCTTTCGATACGTTCTTGCGTAAATGGTTTAGCTCCTTAAAAAATGTACTAAAGACTAAAATAATATCAAACTTTATTTTTCCAGATTCGCAAATAGACTCTGATTTTTTTGCAATTTTTTTTTTCTTTTCGATCATAAAATATGCTGATCATGAAGAACAGACACTGAAAATTTTGTGAAAATATGTTGTGTTTTATGATTTTTGAAATTTAGTCAATAGTGCATATTGTAGAGAGCTTAGTTGTGTCTATTTCGTAGACTCACATGGTCCTGTGTGTCTTCCATCTTCCACCTGACTTCCTACCCAAATCTTATCCTTTCTTATCACTAGTTTTACCAAAAATAGCTATATAGCAGATCAATTTAGTGTTTTCTATTTATTAATTAAATTATAAATCACAATACAACAACATTATTATTTATTTTTATGTAATTAATGAATAAAGGAAAAGTCTCATATTTGGGAACCCAATTGATTGGATAGACATGTTTTTTCATTGTACAACATTAAATCAGTTGTCATCATTTTAGTTTGTCCTATCTTTCAATCTTACTTATATAGACAAGAATCATATGTACATTTTGTGCATAGAATCTATGCAACCATGTAATCCTTAATACAACATAATTACTCTTGCTACTCTTTTATAAAAGGCATCTTTTGGTTTTGCGAATGATTTTGGGAGCTTGTATTCATTGTTCAATCTAACTTTATGACCCATTCTCATTAATAAATGTGTATAGTATGTATCTACATTAATATAGATGCTTGAGATGTATTGAATAATCTAAGGTTGGGATGTCTAATTGCACAAAGAATGTTTTCCACAAAGATGAGTATATTCACACGATGTTGTAAAGACCCAACCTTTTGTATAGAGATCTCAATAAGTGAGCACTAAGGAGAGAGTGAAGAGGGTGACGACTATGCAACTATATGGTTAGAAAACTTACCAAGGGGACACTTTAAAAAAAAAACTAAGTGTAGGAGTTCCCCTTGATAAGTTTTCTAACCATATGACTACATAGCCGTCGCCGACTCTTTGCACAATGTGACTTGACTTCTCACATGTGACTTGACTGACTTGGCTTCGTTCGCACATGGCAGCCACTCGATCTACGCTATTCATCATTTCTTAATCTCCACCACCGACTCTCTTCTCTCTTACAAATATGACCTTCGACAAACCCAAACCTACACTTTTCCTCTTCTGATCATTTCTCAACTTCACAACCTGTGAAATCCTTTTATTGCCTTTTACTATAACCCAGTTCCATGGCGTCTACTTCTACCAGTGGGAGTAAAAGAAATTTTGAGAATATGGGGGCTTTTGATGGAATTGCACCAACTACGTCTAATTTTGCATCAAAGTGCACTCAAAAACCACTCTACAATGTTTTTATCAACCATCGTGGACCAGACATCAAATCCACCTTGGCTACGGTTCTCTATAGCATGCTTACTAGTATGGCAATCTCAGTTTTTTTGGATTCCAGGGAGTTGGAATATGGTGATTTCTTGCCCCAAACAATAGAAGCAGCAATGGCCAATGCTTTACTTCATATATCTATTTTTTCCAAGAGGTATGCAGAATCACCCTGGTGTTTGGCAGAGCTGGCGTTTATGGTTAGATCTGGTGCCAGAATTATTCCTATTTTCTACCATGTAGATCCTAGTGATCTCAGATGGGTAGAGCAAGGGAAAGGAATATACATCGAGGCCTTTGAGGGGCATGAGTGGAAGGGTAAATACAGCTGGGAACACATTCAGGAGTGGAAGAAGGCACTCCACGATGTCTCATTTTACTCTGGTCAAATCATTTACACTAATGAGTAAGTATATGTGGCCTCTCTATCTTAATTAACAATATGCAATCTTTCTCTCATAGATTCGTATTTTATATTGGCATGATCATATGCAATGATTTTTAATTTTTCATTCTTTAACACGTTCAGGGATGAGATATTGCTGCTCAAGAATATTGTAAATATTGTTTTGAAAGAAGTAAATTATAATATGCCATTAATGGTTGCAAAACACCCAGTCTGTCTTGAGAAAATAGTGGAAGATTTTGAGATGAATACACTCAAACCCGCTCAAAGGGATTAGGGGGTGCAAATAGTGGGAATTTGGGGCATGGCTGGGTCTAGCAAAACCACCCTTGCTAAAGCATTGTTCAATAAAAGATACTCTTCGATGGAGAGGATTAGTTTTGTTTTTGATGTTCGAGATGCCGCAACCAAAGGCTTGTTGGACAAGTAGAAAAAATTACTCACAGACCTTGGCTTCAGAAATTTAAGATTTGACCATATCGAGGAAGGTATGAGCATTCTTTCAAATTGTTTGAGATTTGGTAGGATATTGATTGTTCTCGATGATGTGGATAACATAGAGCAATTGGATGCTCTGTTGCCCGCAAAAGGCAACCTCCAAAGTGGTAGCCTCATTATTATTACCACACGGGCGTATGATGTCCTTAAAACTTGGGGCATCTCCTTTATACATAGGATGAGACCATTGGACTCATCTCATGCAAATGAACTTTTTTGTTGGCATGCATTCTTAAAATCATGTCCACCAGATGAATTCAATGAGCTTGTTGAGAAGTTCATATTAACATGTCATGGATTGCCTTTGTGTCTTGTGATTTTTGGAGCACAGTTATATGGTGAAAGTCGGAAAGAGTATTGGGTGTCACTGTTGCATAAGATTTCAAGAATATTACCTCATGATATTCAAAATAGACTCAAAATAAGTTATGACATTCTTGATGACGAGGAAAAAGAAATGTTTCTTGATGTTGCATGTTTCTTTGTTGGAGAAAGAATTAGCTTGGCGATTGAAGTATGGAATGGATTAGGTTATAATGCTCAATACAGTTGGAAAAAGCTCATGCACAAGTGTTTGGTTGAGGTTGGCAATGAAAATACCATAAGAATGCATGATTCCATAAGAAATATGGGAAGAAACATTGCAAATAAGTAGTCACCCTATCGGCTCAGGTTTCCCCAATAGATAATTAATACTCAAAAATGAAAAAAGGTAAGACTTTCTTTTTTTAATTATAACAATTTCACAGCAATGATATGAATAATTAATATAAAACAAACCTCTTTTGAGTTTATTGCACAAGAATGTTTCTATCCCCAATATTTTATTAATTATAAGGTTAACAATAATTGCCAAGGAGTCCTTTATGGTTAACAACCTGCCAATTTATTCAGTCCCTGATTTTGTATTTTTTTTTGGTCTTAAGAAAAGAGTGAGCATCCGAGGAATAGTGGCGACCTCAAATTACATACAAAGATAATTCGCTGGGGTTTGTTTGCTCACTTCTTTCATTGAGGAATTTCAGTTCAACGTAGAAGTTCATAGATTTATATTTTTTATTTTATTTATTTTCTAAATTTTATGTTATTTCTTCTAAGGTTGGAGTGGAGGGCATACCAGAAATGTGTTAGCAAACGTGGTTTCCAACCTGGCACTTTAATCTTCCCTGCTTCTGTTAACCTTCTACACACCTACCGACATTTACTGTTTACCTTTTCGCATGATCGCATAACTATTATTTGGTTTATGCGATCATGCGATTGCCTGCCCAACACTTTAATTTTTGGTCTTTTTGCATAGTCTCATAAATAATGTTTTATATAAGCGGACTACATTATTTAGCGTGGGCCCCCTCTTTTGTGCTTATCGCATAATCACATGACTATTATTTTATTCATGCAATTATGCGACCAGCCCATTTTTCCTCCGCCAACTACTGCATTTATTATGATTTTTATTTTATATTTTTTTCTTTGACTTTTCATCTAATTGGACATATTTCAGGCATTTCTAGATGTTTCTGGGTAGAATTATTTTGTAAAAAAAAGAATGTTTCTCTCAGTTTGAGATGCTGAAAATATACGTCAGTCTCTGCAAGAAATATATTGGGTGTTCTGAGCATTCTGGCAACTCTTTGTGTAATCAGAAAATCAAGGCATTAATATAAATTTCTTATTTTATATCTATGAGAGTGCTCTATTTCTACTCTGTTTTATCCTATTTATTTGCAACATTGTGGATTATGTAATCTCTCTTCCTCCATCAAATTGGTATCAGAGCTTGGTTATTGAAGAGAAGATTTCTGCTGGAGATTGAAGAGCTCGAAAATATCTGGGTATTATTTCTTGGCAAAAATTTCATTGTGGGTAAAGAGCAAATCAGAGAAGAAAGAAAAGGGTTTGTTAAAAAAGGGAGAAAAAGTATTACTGGTAAACCATGGCAGGAACCAGTGAGAGTATTTCTCAGCCCTAGATTCTAATTTTTAATGGCAAAAATTATGATTCTTGGAGCATAAAAATGAAGACTCTCTTTCGTTCTCAAGATGTTTGGGATTTAGTGGAAAATGGGTTTCCTGAACCACCAGACCAGCAGGCATATCAGGCTCTTTCACAAGCTGATAAGGATTTGTTGAAGAAAAATAAGAAAAAAGATGCAAAGGCATTATTTTTCATTCAACAAGCAATGGAGGAATCAATTTTTCCAAAGGTTGCAGCTACCACAAGATCAAAACAAGCATGGGACAGTTTAAAACCAACATACCAAGGCACAAGCAAGGTAATAATGGCAAAATTGCAAATACTTAGAAGGGATTTTGAAAATTTGCAAATGAAAGACTCAAATTCAATAGATACATTTTTCACTCATGCAATGACAATAGTAAATCAGCTAAGATCCTATGGAGACATTGTTGAAGATCAAAAGATTGTTGAAAAAATACTTAGAAGTCTGTCTGCTAAATTTGATGTTGTAGTAATAGTCATTCAAGAGGCTAAAGATCTTTCTCAGTTATCAATAGATGAATTAATGGGATCACTTTTAGTCCATGAGCAAAGATTGAACCGAACAGGATCATCATCATTTAAGAATGCATTCAAGACTCGGCTCTCATTTGGCAAGTCAAGAGGGAGATCAAACAACAACAGAGGTAGAGGACATTTTTCATCAAGAGGAAGAAGAGAAAATACACAATTTGAAAGTAGAAGACCACCATCAAGCCTAAATGTCCATTTTATATCAACAAGAGGAAGGGGGAGCAGTCACTCTCAAAGCCATCATCAAGGAGAAAGGTAGGGTAAATCTAACATCCAATGTCATTATTGTAGCAAATTTGGGCATTATGCATCAAAATGTAGGAAGAAGCAATATGATTTGAATAAGAAAAAAACACATTTCACAAATGAAAATCAGTCAAACACTAGTGAATAGGACACAATATTGATAGCATGCAATGTAGCACAAGAAAGTTCTAAAGAACTATGGTTTATAGATAGTGGGTGTAGTAACCACATGAGTTGTAAGAAGGAGATGTTTTCAACAATAGATGATTTAGTAAAATCAGAAGTTAAATTGGGAAATGATCAAAGAGTCACAGTTATGGGCAAAGGGTCAATTAACATAAAAATAAAACAAGGTGAAGATAAACAAATTTCAGATGTATACTATGTTCTCGGATTACAACACAACCTTATAAGTATTGGGCAATTGGTACAAAAAGGTTATAGAATATATTTTGAGAATGGTGAATGTGTGATCCTAGACAAAAAACAATGCAATAGGCTGATTGCAAGAGTTGAAATGACAAAGAATAGGATGTTCCCATTAAGAATTCAAAGTGGATTAATGATTGAGCCAAAAGGTTTACAAAAGGTTGCTGAAATAGCTTTTAAAGCCTCATACAAAAATGAATCTTGGCTATGGCATTTGAGATTTGGGCACTTAAACTTCAAAGGATTACAGTTGTTATACAAGAAGAAAATGGTATATGGGTTGCCACAAATAGAGCCACTTAAAACCACATGTGAGAGTTGCATATTGACAAAACAACATAGGAAATCATTTCCGGTTGGGAAATCATATAGAGCAAAACAACCACTTGAGATAGTGCATTCAGACATTTGTGGACCTATGCAAACACCTTCCATAAGTGAAAAACTTTATTTCATAACATTTATTGATGATTTCAGTAGAAAAGCATGGGTTTATTTCTTAAAATACAAATCTGATACATTTGCTATTTTTAAAGAGTTCAAGGCAAAAGTTGAAAAAGAAAGTGGATATTTTATTAAGACATTGAAAACTGATCAAGGTGGAGAGTATGTCTCAATTGAATTTTAGAATTTTTGCAAAGTAAATGGCATAAACAAATAATTTACAGCAAGGTATACACCTCAACAAAATGGAGTAGTAGAGAGAAAGAATAGAACAATCATGGAAATGACACGTAACATGATAAAAGCTAAACACTTACCAAATGAATATTGGGCTAAAGCAGTTGCATGTTCGGTATATATTTTGAATAGGTGTCCAACAAAAGCAGTGATAAATAAAACACCAGAAGAAACTTGGAGCAAAAGGAAACATAACATATCACATTTAAGAGTTTTTGGATGTGTGGCATACTCATTGATACCTCAAGAATTGAGAAGAAAATTAGATGACAAAGGAGAGAAATGTATATTTGTGGGATATAGTGAACATTTAAAGGCATATAAGCTATACAATCTCATTACAAAGAAGCTGATAATAAGTTGTGATGTTGAATTTGTTAAAGAAGAGGCATGGGATGGAAGCAAAGACAAAATAAATTTAAGTACACCTAATGTCCTACAAGAGAATGAAGAAGATGAAAATCAGGTTGCAAATCCTCCTACACAAGCAAATGCTCCTACAACACCATCAAGAGCACCTAGCACTCCAAATCCCACTGCTCAAACTAGCAATAACAACAGCGAATCTTCTGATCCAACACTTGCATCTTTAAGGTCTAGGTCCATAAACACATCAAAGAAGACAAAAAGTCTTAGAGAGATTTATGATGAAACTCAAGAAGCTGAAAATGCTAATTTTTGTTGCGATTTTGCATTGTTAACACAAGCTGATCCAATTTATTTTGAAGAAGCCATAAAAGAAGACAAATGGATTACAGTCATGGATGAAGAGATTCAGTCAATAAAAAAAAATGAAACTTGGGATCTAGTAGAACTTCCTAAAGGCAAGGATGTGATTGGAGTTAAATGGATTTATAAGACAAAGTATAATGTTGATGGTAAAGTAGCAAAGCACAAGCCAAGACTAGTGGAAAAAGGTTTTACACAAAAGCCAGGTATAGATTTCAATGAAACATTTGCACCCATAGCAAGAATGGATACAATAAGAATGGTCCTATCTATTGCAACTCAAAACAAATGAAAAATTTATCAAATGGATGTGAAATTAACATTCTTAAATGAAATTTTGGAAGAAGAGATGTATGTAAGTCAGCCACCTGGTTATGAAGTTTTGGGAGAAGAACATAAAATATACAGATTGAAAAAGACATTATATGGTTTGAAACAAACTCCTAGAGCATGGTATAGTAGGATAGATTCTTATTTTGTAGATAATGACTTTAACAAGTGCGGCAATGAACCTACTTTGAATGTCAAAGTGAATGATGAAGAAGAAATCTTGATAGTTTGTTTATATGTAGATGATTTGATATTCACAGGAAATATGCAAACTAACACATTCAAGGCAGCCATGAAAAAAAAAATTGATATGACTGATTTGGGCCTCATGAGATACTTTCTTGGCATGGAGGTAAGTCAAAATGATCAAGGGATTTTCATATGTCAAAGCAAGTATGCTGGTGAATTGTTGAAAAGATTTAAGATGACAAATGTAAATCCAACCCCTACACCAGTTGCATTGGGTTTGAAGCTTAGCAAGGATGATCAAGGTCCATGTGTAGATGCAACTTTATTTAAAATATTAGTGGGCAACCTCATGTATTTAATCGCCACAAGACCGGATATCATGTTTGGTGTTAGTCTTATTTCTAGATTCATGGAGAAACCAAAAGAGTCACATTGGAAAGCTGGAAAAAAAATTTTGAGATACATAGTTGGAACAAAGAATTTTAGAATTTTGTATACTTCTTCAGATGATTACAAACTAATTGGATATACAGATAGTGATTGGGGAAGTAGCATAGATGATAGAAAAAACACTTCCGAATACATTTTTCATCTAGGTTCCGGTGCTATCTCTTGGGCATCAAAGAAACAACCTATTGTTACTCTCTCATCAGCTGAAGCAGAGTATGTAGCAGCAACATCAACATCTTGTCAAGCAATTTGGTTGAGGACAGTACTTTCAGATTTGGGGCATCATCAAGAAGAAGCTACGAAGATCTATTGTGATAACAATTCAGCAATTGCCTTATCCAAAAATCATGTATTTCATAAACGAAGCAAACATATTAATACTAGATATCATTTTATCAGAGAATTGGTAAACAATGATGACATTCATCTTGAGTTTGGCAGGTCCAATGAACAACTAGTTGACATTTTCACAAAACCATTGGCAAAGAATGTTTTTGAACATCTTCGAGAAGAAATCGGCATTGCGGACATACATTACAGTGAAGATTAAGGGGGAGTGTTAACAGACGTGGTTTCCAGCCTGACACTTTAATCTTCCCTGCTTCTGTCAACCTTCTGCACACCTATCGACATTTACTGTTTACCTTTTTGCATGATCGCATAACTATTATTTGGTTTATGCGATCATGCGATTGCCTGCCCAACACTTTAATTTTTGGTCTTTTTGCATAGTCTCATAAATAATGTTTTTTATAAGCGGACTACACTATTTAGCCCCTTCTTTTGTGCTTATCGCATAATTGCATGATTATTATTTTATTCATGCGATTATGCGACCAGCCCATTTTTCCTCCGCCAACTACTGCATTTAATATAGTTTTTAATTTATATTTTTTTCTTTGACTTTTCATCTAATCAGACATATTCCAAGCATTTATAAATGTTTCTGGGCAGAATTATTTTGTTAAAAAAGAAATGTTTCTTTCAGTCTAAGATGCTGAAAATATATGTCAGTCTTTGCAAAAAATATATTGGGTGTTCTGAGCATTCTAACAGCTCTCTATGTAATCAGAAAATCAAGACATTAATATAAATTTCTTATTTTAAATCTATGAGAGTGCTCTATTTCTACTCTGTTTTATCCTGTTTATTTGCAGCATTGTGGATTATGTAATCTCTCTTCCTCCATCAGAATGTTGGGGAAAACTGAGGTTGATGAATTTTGCGTTGGCTCTTCGAAAGGAAAACTCATGGTTAAAACAAATGCAGGAATTTGGTTGTTGGCACCGTCTTTAGTTGGATTAAAATTTCTTGTGATTAGAGGAGATTCTTTCAGTGAAGTATTGGGTGAAGTCTCGAGAGAGTTGGTCTGGCTTCGTTGGTTCCAAATTGGGCGGCGAAGTCTTCCGTCACGGCTTTTATTGAAAAACTTGAGGGTTTTAGAACTCCATGAAAGCTATTCTGGACATCACTTAGAAGAGCTGTGGGAGACTGACAGTGAGGTAAATAGATTTTGTTTACCTGTTATAATCTATGTTTCAATCATTTTTAATATTTGTACCTGGAAATTTGCTGCAGGTCCCCGTGCAGTTAAGGGAGTTACTTATTTCTCACTGTTACAAATTTCAAGGTTTCCCAAAATCAATTGGATATCTCAAATATTTGAAAAAGATAGTAATCACTGAGGGCTGCAATGCTCCGAATCTGCCGGATGAAGTTTGCCTTCTCCAATCGCTGGAACACTTGGCGTTGCCTCGGAGTAAATTGCTATCACTGCCGATTAATTTCGGTAATTTGAGCAATCTGCGGTATCTAGATTTCTCCTGGTGCGGTCAGTTGAGGAGCTTGCCGGTTTCTTTTAAAAACCTGATGCTCCTCGAACATCTCAATCTGCATGGGTGTCATCAACTCTCATTCACCTCAGAGGACTTAAACTTTCTGGAGAACACAATAAAGCTCGAGTATTTAAACGTTGATGAGTGCAAGCTATTGGAAGAGTTGCCTCGTCACATTGCAAATCAGGCATCTTTGAGACAGCTCTATTTCAGGAATACCAGTTTAGGTAAGCTACCAGAAGACATCGGTCAACTCAACAGGCTGACATGGATGTCAATAGAACATGTGTTGTTGACAAGCTTGCCGACCTCTTTTGAATGTTTGTCTTCCTTGAAGGAACTTTGGATTCAAAATTGTCCTGAGCTGGAACGTGTACCTAACTCTCTTGGAAATCTATCTTCCTTGACAGAACTTGTGATTGAAATGTGTCCTAAGCTGGAGCGTCATGGAGAGAAATCTCTACAAAAAGCAATTAGGAAACTGAGTAATCTTCAAAGGATGAATATAAACAGATGTCCAATCACTGGATCATCCTTATCTTTTGGATCGAGCAACCTGAAGGATATACAAGTAGGAGAAACAGAAGTGTGCAGGATTTCATTTTCTGAAGGCTGTTGTACCCACTCGGAGACACTCGATGTTTACGAAAATCATCATTTGGAGGAGATCGAAGCTTTGCCAAGGAGTCTCCAGTCAATATCTTTGAGAGACTGTGAAATGCTGAAGAACATTCCGAGTTTTGCAGGAATGACTTCTCTCAGAAAACTTTCTGTACATGGTTGCTGCAAAGTTGAGAAAATGGAAGGTATCCCAAGGACTCTCGAGTCGATATCTTTGGGAAAATGTGAAATGCTGAAGAGCATTCCGAGCTTCGCAGAATTGATTTCTCTCAAGGAATTCGTTCTATACGATTGCTGCCAAATTGAGAAAATTGAAGGAATAGAAAAATGCACAGGATTGACAAAGTTGACTGTTGAGACCTGCTGGGAGGGTCTGGGTATAGAAAGCTTGGAACACTTGCAGAATTTGAAGCAGCTGGCAGTCCATGCAAACTAGAGATCAGCTATTGAACATTGTATTCAAACGATACAGGTAACAATAGTTTCTAGGACTAAAAATTTCTAGTTGTTTTCATTTGATTGTGCATTGACTGACTGTTGTGAAAGGAATTTGCAGAGATGGCCAGATGAAATTACAATATGTGCGCGGGCAGTTCCCGAAGCGGCCTCACTTGTAGACTCCTTGCTGTCTTCGAATGTGGTGATTGACTACTCCATCTCCAACCAGAAAATTAAGACGAGGCCAAAATTGGTAAAGAATGGTTCATCCAATGGCGAAGCCTTAATGCTCTGTCTTGTAACAAATTGTCTTCCTTCACAAAAGACACTGTACATAGGAAATGCATGGAATCGCTCTTTTTCAATAAAGCTTGAAAAGGGTAGATGGGCATGGGTCGGTGTCTTCACGGAACATTCCGATAGAGACTTTCTCAGAACAGATGAGTTATGCATCTCCGATTACGGAGAGTGCGGAGAAGAGGAGAAGGTGGAGAAGGGTTTGGTTGTGAGAGGGGAAGAGCAAGAAATATTGGAGGCACTTCGCGGCTTATTGCCGCTTTTCCAAAGTTAAACTTGGAATTGAATGAAATGTACTCGTTTGGTTGTAAGTGTGGATGGTCCACTGTTTTTCAGATTATGTAGGTAAAAAATTTAAAGGAATGTTAGTGCCCGGCACTCACTTCCCATATCATTATGATATTAGGAGAGCAATAGTTCTGTGGCGAATTTCAATTTTATATGGATAAGTAAATATTATGTATTGAAGTTGTATTCATCGCTGTTTTTTTCTCAGAAAATAAACTAAATTGTATAAGCCTTATTGTATTTCTAACAAATTTATTTAGTATGTTTAATTAATTATTGAATATAAAGGGCCATCCAGAGGCAGAGACAGAAGCAGCAGAGCAGTAGGGACCAACCAGAGCCACGCCAAGAAGGAGAGGCGGAGCGGTGCTGCCCCATCCTGACTTCTAGCAGAGGAATGATGTGGGGCCTGGGACCTCGTATCCTCTGACTTTTTTTCTGTGAATATATATTTTTATAGTTTCCGGCCTTAAGGTCATGTAGACATTCGCAAAGATCATATTCTCATACCCTTTTTTTGTGAATATGTATTTTTATGTTAAAACTTAATAGAAAGAGACTATTCCTCAAAAAACTTTTTGAAAAAATTAAATTTATAATAGAAAAAATCGAAATTAAAAATATGAATTTAAGAATCAATGATATGCATTGTGATATATGATTTTAAATCAATTTTGTAAATTTTTCTGTTTATAAAGTAAATAAAAACTAATGGTTACAAAAACCAAAACAATGTAATTAACAAGCAAAAAGGAAATCTTGCCGTCATATGGCCATTGAGATTTACTTGTAGGAAATGATTGTATCGATGGGTTCTTTTTGCAGGTCATGGTAAGGTATTCTTTTATAAATAAGGAGCTGCAATTATTGTCTCACTAAAAATTATATGTATTGTGACATGTTAGAGACTATAATAATGTCCTTGTAGAAGATACATTTAATTTAATACATTAATTTTTTTTATATATAATTTGAAATATAATCTTTAAGTATAAATAATATTGATTTGTTATTTGCTTATAATCAGTTTTGTTTGAAATGTATTCTACAAGTTCTTTCATTTCTATCAAACTTGTTTATTTCTTATTAATTCCTATACATGGAAGCAAAACTTGTTGGATTTGTGCCATAAAGAAAAAATTGGTCTTATATTAAATGTATGTAGTGTAGAGCATAATAAGCTTGTGTTTTTGTTAAGGAAATAAAGATGAGACAATAAAATATTTATAATGTCAAAAACTATTTTCAAACATCAATATGCAATTGTCATGTAGGTACTTATACATCATGAAGGTGTGTGTGTGTGTGTGTGTGTGTATAATAAAGCTTATATTATGAAAATAGTAATGAAATTATAGATTAAAAGGCCTTCTTATGAAATCATATAATGAGAATAAATGTAGTTGAGCCCTTTTTCTCTTATTAATTCATAGTATTCATTCAAGGATAATGGTGGTTCCATCTAATGGACTTTTATTGACTTGACTCTACATATGCTTGTAATAATTAAGCCTTATTTTCTTTACTGATATCAGTTGCTTATTTGTTGAGTGATATAATTTTTGAGATCTATGTACATAGTAGCTACTCGTGCCACTATTTGACCTATCAATTAATGGCTTAGCCACTTAGAATTGCATGCTTTTGATTACACGTTTAAAGCAAGTTTTGAAAGGGACCCTAATACACTTTACAAAAAAATATTTCCTAGAAAGAGAACATTAGCTAATCAACGAACCTACCAACAAGAAAACAACAAGAAACATAACAAGACAAGAAACCTAACTACTTAAGCTCCTTTAAAATGTGAGCAACTTACATATCATTTTGGATTGGACAATTAGAAAGATTGATCGCCTCATGTGTGCGTCTTTGTACATCTATCTTTCTTTCAATATCCATAACCTTAAACCCTTATCTCTATTTCTTCCCCCTCTATCACTCTACATAGCCAAAACTATCAGTAGCATCCAAAATAATAATAAAGTAGAAAAGTAAGAATAACACTAGGGAGTAAGTCATTTTATGAAATTCCAATCAGTAATAAGGAAATCTAAGGATCCCTCCTAATCCTCTCTCCTTATCCATGTAATGTATTGGCAGCGGCTATCCAACCATGAAATTTCTTATGGCTGGATGCCCATACCATACTTCCATCATGCGCGGGCCTCGTACCTTGGATTGTCGTACTTGTTGCATAGTATTACTTCTGTAGACACGTACATGGCTCATTTTAAAATTATTTTATTAAATTATTTATATATTAATGTATTTGAAATATTTTTTAATTTAATAAAATATTTTATAGTAGTTTATAATTGTAAACTAAAAGAATAATTTATATTATAAATATTTTTATTTTATTCAATCTATATTAAAATTTATTTAGTGTTAATTAATAAGTATATAAATCTTAGATTTACAATATATTTAAAATCATTTTATTAAATTAATTATATATTAATTTATTTAAAATATTTTTTAATTTAATAAAATGTTCTGTGATGGCTTATAATCTCTAAACCAACAAACAATTTAGAAGATTTAATCTAAATTGTTCTTTGGGTTTATAGATTATAAGCCATCAAAGAACATTTTATTAAATTAAAAAATATTTTAAATAAATTAATATATAATTAATTTAATAAAATGATTTTAAATATTTTTTTTTCTATTGCATATAATTAGTAAAAAGGTTCAAACATCAGGGTTTACAAACTATTACAGAGAGGCTGCACTGTTACACAGGCAGTACAAAAATTGACTCAAAATTATAGTAGTGATTACGACAGGTACATTTCAGATAATACTATACCACACTGAAGTACTATAAAGAGAGGTAACATTACCATACTAAAGTACTATAAAGAAAGGTAACATTACCATACTGAAGTACTATAAAGAAAGGTAACATTACCATACTGAAGTACTATAAAGAGAGGTAACATCTGTTGCATACTTTACCTCCTTTTCTTTGCTCAAGCATGTACTTGTTAAACTTTTGAAGATGTAGTTCTCTATTTTTGGGTTGAGGCGTTGCCTCCTTGGCTCTTTGTATTAACTCTTTGATCCCTCGATTATTAATACAAAAAAAGGTTTGTAAACTTAATTATTAACCACTAAATAATTTTTAACATCAATTAAACAAAATCAAAATATTTATATTCTAAATTCTTCTTTAGGTTTATAGATTGTAAGCCATCAAAGAACATTTTATTAAATTAAAAAATATTTTAAATAAATTAATATATAATTAATTTAATAAAATAATTTTAAATATATTTTTTTCTATTGCATATAATTAGTAAAAAGGTTCGAACATTAGAGTTTACAAACTATTACAAAGAGGCTGCACTGTTACACAACTAGTACAAAAATTGACTCAAAATTATAGTTGTGATTACGATAGGTACATTTCAGATAATACTATACCATATTGAAGTACTATAAAGAGAGGTAACATTACCATACTGAAGTACTATAAAGAGAAATAACATTTGTTACATACTTTATCTCCTTTTCTTTGCTCAAGCATGTACTTGTTAAACTTCTGAAGATGCAGTTCTTTGTTTTTAGGTTGAGGTGTTGCCTCCTTGGCTCTTTGTATTAACTCTTTGATCCCTCGATAATTAATACAATTTTTTTTTTATAAACTTAATAATTAACCACTAAATAATTTTTAACATCAATTAAACAAAATCAAAATATTTATATTCTAAATTGTTCTTTATGATCATTTCTCAACATCACAACTTGTGAAATCCTTTTATTGCTTTGTTTCATTTTTATCGCCTTTCACTAGAACCCAATTCCATGGCGTCTACTTCTATTAGTGGGAGTAAAAGAAATTTTGAGGATATCGGTGCTTTTGATGGAATTGTACCTTCTGCATCAAAGTGCACTCAAAAACCACTCTACGATGTTTTTATCAATCATCGTGGACCAGACGTCAAATCCACCTTGGCTACGGTTCTGTATAGCATGCTTACTAGTATGGAAATCTCAGTTTTTTTGGATTCCCAAGAGTTGGAATATGGTGATTTCTTGCCCCCAAACAATAGAAGCAGCAATGGCCAGCGCTTTACTTCATATAGCTATTTTTTCCAAGAGGTATGCAGAATCACCCTGGTGTTTGGCAGAGCTGGCGTTTATGGTTAGATCTGGTGCCAGAATTATTCCTATTTTCTACCATGTAGATCCTAGTGATCTCAGATGGGTAGAGCAAGGAAAAGGAATATACGCTGAGGCCTTTGAGGGGCATGAGTGGAAGGGTAAATATAGTCAGCAACACATTCAGGAGTGGAAAAAGGCACTCCATGATGTCTCATTTTACGCTGGTCAAATCACTAACACTAATGAGTAAGTATATTTAGCCTCTCTATCTTAATTAACAATATGCATTCTTTCTCGCATCTATATATTTTACATTGGCATGATCATATGTAAGTGTATTTTATTTTTCATTGTTTAATATGTTCAGGGATGAGATATTGCTGCTCAAGAATATTGTAAATATTGTTTTGAAAGAAGTAAATTATAATATGCCATTAATGGTTGCAAAACACCCAGTCAGCCTTGAGAAAATAGTGGAAGATTTTGAGATGAATACACTCAAACCCGCTCAAAGGGATCGGGATGTGCAAATAGTGAGAATTTGGGGCATGGGTGGGTCTGGTAAAACCACCCTTGCTAAAGCATTGTTCAACAAAAGATACTCTTCGATGGAGAGGATTAGTTTTATTTTTTATGTTCGAGATGCCGCAACCAAAGGCTTGTTGGAAAAGCAGAAAAAATTACTCACAAACCTTGGCTTCAAAAATTTAAGATTTGACCATATCGAGGAAGGTATGAGCATTTTTTCAAATTGTTTGCGATTTGGTAGGATATTGATTGTTCTCGATGATGTGGATAACATAGAGCAATTGGATGTTCTATTGTTCGTAAAAGGCAACCTCCAAAGTGGTAGCTTCATTATTGTTACCACAGAGGCCTATGATGTCCTTAAAAATTTGGGCATCTCCTTTATACATAGGATGAGACCATTGGATTCATTTCATGTAAATGAACTCTTTTGTTGGCATGCTTTTTTAAAATCATGTCCCCCCATGAATTCAATGAGCTTGTTGAGACTACTGGGTGTCACTATTGCATGATTCCATAAGAAATATACATAAGTGTTTCGTTGAGGTTCTCACTGCCAACCTCAACCAAAATCAGAAAGAGTACTGGGTGTCACTATTGCATAAGATTTCAAGAATATTATCTCATGATATTCAAAATAGACTCAAAATAAGTTATGACATTCTTGACGACGAGGAAAAAGAAATGTTTCTTGATGTTGCATATTTCTTTGTTGGAGAAAAAATTAGCTTGGCAATTGAATTATGGATTAGGTTATAGTACTCACTACAGTTGGGAAAAGCTTATACATAAGTGTTTGGTTGAGGTTGGCAGTGAGAATACCATAAGAATGCATGATTCCATAAGAAATATGGGAAGAAACATTGCAAATAAGCAGTCACCCTATCGGCTCAAGTTTTCCCAACAGATAATTAATACTCAAAAATGAAAAAAGGTAAAAACTTTTTTTTTTTGAGTTATAACAATTCACAGAAATGAATTCAATTAAAATTCTTATAATGCCCATAATTAATACAAAACAAACTTCTTTTTTGATTTGTTGCACAAGAATGTTTCTATCCCCAATATTTTATTAATTATAAGGTTAACAATAATTGCCAAGGAATCCTTTATGGTTAACAACCTGCCAATTTATTCAGTCCTTGATTTTGTAATTTTTTGGCCTTCAAAAAAGAATGGCTATTCGAGGAATAATGGAGACCTCAAATTACATACAAAGATACTTCATTAGGGTTTGCTTGCTCACTTCTTTTAGGCCCCATTTGTTTGCTGGAATTGGGGCGGAATTGGCAGCGAGACTTCTGCTTTTTTAGCAAATCCATTGTTTGGGACACTAAAATGCAATTCGAGGTTAGGCTTCAAAATCCAATTTTGGCCCTAAAATGGGTGGCACCTGCACCATCTTCCCACCCAATAGGTGGAATTCAAAATCAAATTTAGGTTTTGGAAAATTCTGAAACAAATTTTAATTTGTGTCGGGTCCATCGGATTTGGGGTTCAGATTTGGTTCCTCTGCATAACCAACGTAATGACCAGGAGCAATGTAGCCATGAGTCCATACGAAGCCTATTTTGATTGTATATGAGTTAGTTTTGGTATCGAGTTTTATTGAAGTTTAATGTTTATATGAATCGGTTCAGGACAATGTTAATCAAGGATCCATTTTTGTTATGTGTCAGTTTCATGACAATTTCTGAATGCATCACAATCAAAATAGTTTTTTTAAAAAGAAACTATTACTGGAAAGAATCATGTTTCCGAACTTGTATTGAATGATTCTCTTGACTCGGCCAAGGAAGACTAGTGCAGTTTGACCTCGAAATGTAGAATGATAAAGTGTCTATAGACATTTCATTTGAGAACCAATTGATTTAAAAGCTGTGTATTCTTAAGTGCATGAAACGAAAACTATTTTAAAGAACTAGTCTACTAAGTTGGTTATGCCCGCGTAGAGGTGCCAAGTGACTGGTTGTGGTCTAGTCACAATGAAGAACATCGAATTCATGTGTAGAGTAAAAATTAATAAAATAGTAAAAAGTGAGATACCTTAGGCCTCGTGCCAAATCCCATGTCATCTAGTATTGACTGGTATTTGAAATAGGAATTCTCAATTCTAATTCTAATATCAACATTGGCAACCAAACACAGAAGATGGATTGTCTTAGTCATCTTCCCGATCAACCAAATAGTCCAAACTATCTTCCGAATACACAAAACCAAAATTTCAAAACCTTATTTTGAGATAATAAGGTTTTGACACAAATTCCAATTCTGCAAACAAATGGGGCCTTAATTTCTCTTCTTTCATTGAGTAATTTCAGTTCAACGTAGAAGTTTATAGATTTATATTTTTTATTTTACTTATTTTCTAAATTTTATGTTATTTCTTCTAAGCTTGGAGTGGAGGGCATACCAGGAATGTTGGGGAAAACTAAGGTTGATGAGTTTTGCATTGGCTCTTCGAAAGGAAAACACATGGTTAAAAAAAATGTAAGAATTTGGTTGTTGGCACCCTCTTTAGTTGGATTAAAATTTCTTGTGATTACTGGAGATTCTTTCAATGAAATATTGGGTGAAGTATCGAGAGAGTTGGTCTGGCTTCGTTGGTTCCAAATTGGGCGGTGAAGTCTTCCGTCAGGGCTTTTACTGAAAAACTTGAGGGTTCTAGAACTATATGAAAACTATTCTGGACATCGCTTAGAAGAGTTGTGGGAGACTGATAGTGAGGTAAGTATCTATCTATTTTCCTATTATAATCTATATTTCAATCATTTTATAATTGCTTATCCATCTGCGCTCCTGTACCTAGAAATTTGTTGCATGTCCCTATGTAGTTAAGGGAGTTACTTATTTCTCACTGTTACAAATTTCAAGGTTTCCCAAAATCAATTGGATATCTCAAATATTTGAAAAAGATAGTAATTAGTGAGGGCTGCAATGCTCTGAATCTACTGGATGAGTTTTGCCTTCTCTAATCGCTGGAACACTTGGCGTTGCCTCGTAGTACATTGCTATCACTGATGATGAATTTCTGTAATTTGAGCAATCTGTAGTATCTAAATTTCTCCTGGTGTGGTGAGTTGAGGAGCTTGTCAGTTTCTTTTAAAAACCTGATGCTCCTCGAACATCTCTGATGCAGGAGCATCCTGGGTGTAAGAGCAATCTTGCATCACCCAAAAATATTTATGTTTTTATTCAATAAGGGTTATTTTGTGCAGAGCTGCTATTTATGGAAAGTTACTATTTTTTGTAATTTTCGTATGTGCTCAGAATGATCTGATTTCTTTCTTAGAGGTTCATTTTGGTCATATAAGTCTGCCAGTAAAGTTTCATTGCCAGATCAAGTGTATATTGGAAGATATTGAAGATTTTCGGTATTGGCAGCAGGGTACAGAAACTTTGAACTCAGTTTTGAAGGCTTTAGAGGCCCCGGATGAGGTCAAAAATTTGGGTGACAAGCGCTTGCGCCGGTCAAGCCTGTAGAGCGCTTCGTGGCGTTTCTGAAATGGGGTTATAATAGCCGATCGGGTCAACTGGTGATGACTTATGGTCTTCGGAAGTTGGGCCACCTAAAATGGCGGAAAATAATTTTCTTCAAAATTTCTGTTCGGGTTTCAAAGGTTATCTTGAGCCGACTATGATGTAATAAAATGTAAAATAAAATAATTCTAAGTTTGGTCGGCCTTATTGGCTAAAATTCTGGAACCTTCCAGGCGGTGGAAAATTGCCTATATAAGGAAGGCTGTATTATTGTCTTAGGCAGTTCAAAATAGTTCTGGGTAGTAGATCTAGGTAATAGTTCGAGGCTTTGTCCTACAGAATATTGTAAGGGAATGCCCATGTGGCTTTGCATATTGTAATTCTGAAAGTTTGTAATTCCACATTTGTGGAGATAATAAGAAGCCAATTTTCTGTTCTTGCATATTGTTGTTGTTTCTCTATTTCTGTTATGTGTTTGTGGTATTAAGGGGAGCACCCTTCATCAAGTTGTAATTTGAGAAGTGACCCTGTCACGACTCAGGTGTGCAGAGGAAAACCAAGACGGTTAACCTCCTCCTTTGTTAGCCATGATGAATCTTCAACAGGTCGTCCTTTCCACTTGACCAGATATTCTTCATATGTCCTGTTCCTTGTGCTTCTGCCAACATGACTATCCAGTATATCTTCAATCTCCTTAGTGTCTGAACTAGTTGCTGGAATACTCCACTGTGCCGCTGTGATCTCATCTTCAACACCTCCCTCATGATACTCTGTCAGATCTGAAATGTTAAACACTGGTGAAATATTTAGCTCGGTAGGCAATTCTACCTCATATGCGTTTCCTGAATCATGTTTCTTCAATATCCTGCATGGTCCAAACTTCTTCATTTTCAGCTTGTTATATGTACCAACTGGAAACCGCTCCTTCCGCAAATGAACCATGACTTCATCACCAACCTGAAATTCCTTATACCTCCTTTTCTCATCTGCCTTAGCCGTATACTGTGCGTTCATCTTGGTAATATGCTTCCTCACCTCTTCATGAATGTTCTTCAAGTGTTCTGTAAAATCCTCAGCTTCAGCACTACTTATTTCTCCTTTATCTATCTTTCTCAATTCAGATGCATTTCTTGGACTACTTCCATATATAATCTGGAATGGTGATTTACCAGTGCTCCTGTTGACAGAATTATTGTATGCAAATTCTGCCTGTGGTAAAATCAAATTCCATCCCTTTGGCTTATCTCCAACCAAACATCTCAGCAAATTTCCCAAACTCCTATTCACCACCTCTGTCTGTCCATCAGTCTGTGGATGATGTGATGAACTGAACTTCAAATCTGTCTTCAACTTCTTCTACAACGTACGCCAGAAATATCCAACAAACTTAGTGTCCCGATCTGAAACTATGGTCTTTGGCAAACCATGAAGTCTCACTACTTCTCTGAAAAACAATTCTGCTACATGAACAGCATCATTAGTCTTCTTGCAGGGAATAAAATGTGCCATCTTTGAAAATCTGTCAACTACCACAAAAATTGAATCGTGTCCCCGCTGAGTCCTCGGTAAACCAAGAACAAAGTCCATGCTGATATCCTCCCAAGGCTTCTCTGGTACAGATAATGGCCGATACAATCCTGTATTTTGCTTCACTCCTTTTTCCATCTGACATACTCTGCAACTCTGTACAAACTTCTTCACATCTTGCTGCAACAGTGGCCAATAATAATTCTCACTAACCAAACCAAGGGTTTTATCACGACCAAAATGTCCAGCCAATCCTCCACTATGCTTCTCCTTGATGAGATTCTCCCTCATAGAACTTCGTGGAATGCACAACTGACTCCCTCTGAATAGCATATCATCCTGGATGATGAAATCCAACCATTTCATCCTGTCTAGAGTAACAGGTTATGTGCAAGCTTTCTAAGCTTCACCAAAATTAGGATCCTCTGGATACAAATTCTTGAGTTCCTTGAACCCAACCACTTCAATCTGCATTTCTGTCAGCAATAGTTGCCTTCTGCTAAGAGCATCTGCAACCCTATTAGACTTTCCACTCCTGTGTTTCAAAACAAATGTATAACTCTGCAAAAACTCAACCCATTTCAAATGCCTTTGATTCAATTTTCCTTGACTATTCAAATATTGCAAAGCTTGATGATCAGTATATAAAAAAAACTCCTTAGGAAGCAGATAATGTCTCCACTTCTTTAATGCCTGAACTATAGCATAAAATTCTTGATCATAAACAGAATATTTCCTCTTGGCATCATTTAACTTCTCACTGAAATAAGCAACAGGTTTACCTTCTTGGCTCATAACAGCTCCTATTGCAGTACCACTAGCATCACAATCTACTTGAAACACTTTATTGAAATCTGGAAGTGCTAAAATAGGTTGTTCTGTAACTTTTTGTTTCAACAATTGAAAACTCTTTTCTGCCCCATTAGTCCACTTAAACTCTTTTCTATCCCCTCTCATTGTTTCAGTCAAGGGTCCACAAATACTGCTAAAATTTTTTATAAACTTTCTGTAAAAGCTAGCTAGACCATGAAAAGATCTTACCTCAGTAGCACTCCTTGGAGTAGGCCATTCAAGGATAGCCTGTACCTTCTCTGGGTCCATTTTTAGACCTTCTGCTGAAACTACAAATCCCAAATACACCAACTCTTTCTTCACAAAACTGCACTTCTTCAAATTAATCAACAATTTCTCTTCTCTCAACTTCTCAAATACCATACGAATATGCATCATATGCTCCTCCAATGTCTTACTAAAGATCAAAATATCATCTAGGTAAACAATGACAAACTTACCCAGAAATTCTTTCAGAACCTCGTTCATGAGCCGCATGAAAGTGCTCGGTGCATTGGTTAGCCCAAAAGGCATGACTAACCACTCATATAGTCCTTCCTTTGTCTTGAAGGCAGTCTTCCATTCATCTCCTTCTCTGATCCGAATCTGATGATATCTACTTTTCAGATCTATCTTTAAAAAATACACAGCTCCACTCAAACAGTCCATAATATCATCCATTCGTGGCAATGGAAACCTGTACTTGATTGTGATCTTATTTATTGCCCTAGAATCTGTACACATCCTCCATTCTCCATTCTTCTTTGGTGCTAATACCGCTGGTACAGCACAGGGACTCAGACTCTCTCGAATCAATCCTTTCTGTAACAACTCATGTACTTGTCTGTTCAACTCCTCACTTTCTGCAGGTGTCATTCTGTGTGCTGCCTTATTCGGAAAACTCGCTCCTGGGGTCAAGTCCATCTGATGACTGATCTTCCTGACTGGTGGTAATCCATCAGGCACGTTATCGGATACAATATCCTGAAACTCATTCAACAAATCTGCAACTTCTACAGGAACATCTTCTACTTCCTCTTTACCGTCTTTTGGAATTAAAGCAAAACATACATGCTCATGCCTCATACCATCTAGGAAATTTATTCCATCAACAAAAGTTATCCTTGCATTACCACATACCTTTTCTTCAGTCTCCTTCAATAGCTTTAGCTTATGTCGCACTCCATCCTTTGTCAGGGAATAGGTATTCGCACGACCATCATGTACAGCACATCTGTCAAACTGCCATGGTCTACCCAACAACATATGACATGCATCCATAGATATGATATCACACAATACCTCATCTTGGTATCCACCAATCTTGAACTTCACCAGGCATTGTTCATTGACCATGACCTTGTGGTCATCCTGTACCCAGGCAATCCGATATGGATGTGGGTGTTTCTGTCTCTTGAGCTTCAACTTTGTCACCATCTCTTCTGACACCAAATTGTCAGTGCTTCCACTATCAATAATCATATCACAACATTTACCTTCGCACTTGCACCTGGTGCGAAACAGGCTCCTTCTTTGCTCAGGTTCATTCTCACCACTCAACAGGACTCTTCTGTTAATCAACGTTTCTCCTCTTTCAGCATCTTCAGAATTTGATGATCTGGCATCTTCATCTACATGTGCAACTCTGGCCTGGCCTTCATTTCTCCTATCTGTTCTTCCTTGGCGCTGAGGACATTCAAATGCCCTATGACCTTCTTCTCCACAGTGAAAACATGTTCCACGGAAGCCTCCTCTTCCAGATCCTTGTCCTCTTCCTCTTCCTCTCTGATCTCTATTATTCTGATCCTGGAAGCGATTGGAATTATTTCCACGCTGATTCTGACTGTTACTGGCCTCATCCTTCTTTTTCAGATCTTCATTTTGGCCACCATATGACCGTCCACCAGATCGTCCACCGCAACCTCTTCCATTTTGTCTGCTCTCGAACTTCTTGTTCAGCTTTTCCTCTACTTTTAGGGAAAATTGGTATGCCTCCTCAATACTGCTCATTCGAACCAGATTCAACTCCTCATGAATGCTTGGCCTTAACCCATTAAGGTATCGGGCAACTTTCTCCTTATCAGCTTCCACATGGCCTGTTCTGATGAGGAGTCGATAGAACTCCTCTGTATACTCCTGAACAGATCTTCCTGCTTGCTTCAAACTCTGCATTTTCTTTAGTAGGTCAAGCTCATAATCAACAGGAATGAACTGTCGCTTCAATTTATCCACCATCCGATCCCATCTTGTGATTTTATCTTTCCCTCTTCTATTTCGCTCCAATTGAATTTCTTGCCACCAAATCTTCGCATGACCTTTCAGTCTGGCCTTCGCAAATTTGACCCTATCAGGATCCTCAACATCTTCATACTCAAAATATTCCTCACATTCATTGATCCAGTCGATCAATTCCTCTGGGTTAAGATTTCCAGAAAATGTAGGAACCTCAATCTTAGGTCTTTTCCCAATCTTAGAAATCACCCGAAAAAGTCTTTCTTCCTCCTGGTTCACAATTTCAGCTTCTCCTTCTTGATATTCTTCTTCGGCTTCATCCTCACTTTCGTCTCTGACATTGAGATTCATTCCTCTGCGAATCTCTTCTTGCAATGCTCGCACTTGTCTCTGCAGCTCTCTAACCTCAGGTGTCACAGCACCAACTCTTCCGCCACGTTCTCGTCGTGGAGGCATTTTCGCGATGCGCGCTGAAACCCTAGCCACGGTCCTGGTGCAAACTGCCTCACAGTCGGCGATCTGTTTACACACTCAAGAACTCCTACTCTGATACCACTTGATGAAGGGTGCTCCCCTTAATACCACAAACACATAACAGAAATAGAGAAACAACAACAATATGCAAGAACACAAAATTGGCTTCTTATTATCTCCACAAATGTGGAATTACAAACTTTCAGAATTACAATATGCAAAGCCACATGGGCATTCCCTTACAATATTCTGTAGGACAAAGCCTCGAACTATTACCCAGATCTACTACCTAGAACTATTCTGAACTGCCTAAGACAATAATACAGCCTTCCTTATATAGGCAATTTTCCACCGCCTGGAAGGTTCCAGAATTTTAGCCAATAAGGCCGACCAAACTTAGAATTATTTTATTTTACATTTTATTACATCATAGTCGGCTCAAGATAACCTTTGAAACCCGAACAGAAATTTTGAAGAAAATTATTTTCTGCCATTTCAGGTAGCCCAACTTCCGAAGACCATAAGTCATCACCAGTTGACCCGATCGGCTATTATAACCCCATTTCAGAAATGCCACGAAGCGCTCTACAGGCTTGACCGGCGCAAGCGCCTGTCACCCAAATTTTCGACCTCATCCGGGGCCTCTAAAGCCTTCAAAACTGAGTTCAAAGTTTCTGTACCCTGCTGCCAATACCGAAAATCTTCAATATCTTCCAATATACACTTGATCTGGCAATGAAACTTTACTGGCAGACTTATATGACCAAAATGAACCTCTAAGAAAGAAATCAGATCATTCTGAGCACATACGAAAATTACCAAAAATAGTAACTTTCCATAAATAGCAGCTCTGCACAAAATAACCCTTATTGAATAAAAACATAAATATTTTTGGGTGATGCAAGATTGCTCTTACACCCAGGATGCTCCTGCATCAATCTCAATCTACATGGGTGTCGTCAACTCTCATTCACGTTAGAGGACTTAAAATTTCTGGAGAACATAATAAAGCTCGAGTATTTAAACGTTGATGAGTGCAAGCTATTGGAAGAGTTGCCTCATCACATTACAAATTAGGCATCTTTGAGACAGCTCTATTTTAGGAATAGCAGTTTAGGGAAGCTACCAGATGTCATCGGTCAACTCAGCAGGCTGACATGGATGTCAATAGAACATGTGTTGTTGACAAGCTTGCCAATCTCTTTTGGATGTTTGTCTTCCTTGAAGGAACTTTGGATTCAAAATTGTCCTCAGCTAGAACATGTACTTGAGTCTCTTGGAAATTTATCTTCCTTGACATAACTTGTGATTGTAATGTGTCCTAAGCTGGAGCATCATGGAGAGAAATCTCTACAAAAAGAAATTAGGAAACTGAGTAATCTTCAAAGGCTAACTATAAACAGATGTCCAATCACTGGATCATCATTATCTTTTGGATTGAGCAACCTGAAGTATATGTTGGAATCATTTTCCATTGCACCAAAAGCTCAAACTATCAATGCCTGATACAAATGCTAGATTTAACCCGATCCACGGGAGGGGGTTAAGCCATGTCACGAATCTCCAAGGAGGTGCTGACCACCAAGTCAACAATCTCAATAATCTCCCCCTCAGCACCGACGGAGCCTTCAGCTCCAACTGAAGGGAGACTCGAACCCGTGACCCAAGGCTCTGATACCAATTGTTGGAATCATTTTCTGTTGCACCAAAAGCTTGAACTATCAATGCTCGATACAAATGCCAGATTTAACCCAATCCACGGGAGGCAGTTAAGCCATGTCACGAATCTCCAAGGAGGTGTTGACCACCAAGTCAACAATCTCAACAGTATATACAAGTAGAAGAAACAAAAGTGTGAAGGATTTCATTTTCTGAAGGCTGTTGTACGCACTCGGAGAAACTCGATGTTTACAAAAATCATCATTTGGAGGAGATTGAAGCTTTTCCAAGGAGTCTCTAGTCAATATCTTTGAGGGACTGTGAAATGCTAAAGAACATTCCAAGTTTTGCAGGAATGACTTCTCTCAGAAAACTTTTTGTACATGGTTGCCGCAAAATTGAGAAAATAGAAGGTATGCCATGGACTCTCAAATCGATATCTTTGGGAAAATGTGAAATGCTCGTGGATAAGTGATGCTGGAAAAAGTGTTTTTTGAAGAGTTTTTAGTTATTTTTATTTGTTTTTATGGAAATAAGGAATGTGCAAAGATTTGCATATTTATATTTAGAATTTAGTTTTCTTTGTTTTTTTAGTTTTATTCCTTAGTAAATAAAATCTGTCTAGATACATGCGTATCTAGTTTTCTTTCCTATTTTTCCTATGGCTATGAATTCTATATATTCGGCCATTTGTAATATTTTTATATAGAGTTGCAATAAAAGTTGTATTTTCAAAATTTCTTCTTTTGTAAAATCTTCATTTGGTATTAGAGCATTAGGATTGTGAAGCTTTCAGTATGGCAAATAATTTACAAATTCTAGAATTTGATGGAGTTGATTACCAATATTGGTCAATCAAGATGAAGACCTTTTTGATAGGAAAATATTTTTGGGAGATCGTTGAATCAGGATATGAAGAACCTGAGAATTGGGATGATCTCACAACTAATGAGAAGAGATTAAAGAAGAAAGTTGAGAAGAAGAATGCAATGGCTCTATTTCACATTCAAATGGCTCTTGAGAAGAGCTTACTTCCTAGAATTGTTGATGCATAGACAACAAATGATGCCTGGAAGACTCTAAAAGACACTTACCATGGCAATGACCAGATCAAGGTTGTGTAAACTAAAAACCTTGAAGAGAAAATATGTGAATTTGAAGATGAAGGAAAGTGAGAATGTGGGAGATTTTTGTGTAAGAGTCAAGGATGTGGTTCATAAAATGGCCACTTTTGGTGAACCTATGAGCCAAGAGCATGTGATACAAAAGGTATGGAGATCTCTAACCTCAAAATGGAATACTGTAGCAATTATTATGGAAGAAAGTAAAAATTTAGCCACCTTGGAGTATGATGAGCTAGTTGGATCTCTCATATCACATGAGGATAGAATAAGGGACACTTCTACTAGCATTAGTGAGAAGGCTTTTTCTTCCCAATTGCAAATTTCAAAGAATGACGATGCTAGCAACAACAATAAAAACCACAGAGGTTCAGGAAGGGGTCAAAATCAGAATTTTTCAAGAGGAACTAGAGGAAGAGGAGGTGCTCAAGGAGGAAGAGGCCGAGGTAGATTTGATAAAAGAAACATTCAATGTTACCATTGCAATCGATATGGACACTATGAGAAAGAGTGTAGGCTAAAATCAGGTAACAATAATGCAAATTATGGTCAACAAGATGAGGATCCTTCTTCAGGTAATTTATTCTCGTGTTATGGAAAATCTGAAAATAATATGAGTGATGTTTGGTATTTGGATTCTGAGTGCTCTAACCATATGTCTGGTAACAAGTATATTTTTTTAAAGCTTGATGATGGTTATAGATCCAATATTACTCTTGGTAATAATAATACTGTGGAGGTTGCAGTCAAAGGAGCCATGGAAGTTCAGACAAAAGAAGGTATGAAAAGTGTTCAAGATATCTATCATACTCCAAAATTGAAGCATAATGTATTGAGTGTTGGGCAGCTATGTGAGAAGAATTATAGAGTTGTATTTGAAAATATGAAATGTACTATCTATGATAAGAATCAGGGCAATAAAGTGATTACAGTTGTTCCTATGACAAAGAATAGGATGTTTCCCTTGAATTTTGGTGAAAATGACAATCAGCTTGTGAATATGGCTTATGAGGATAAAATTTGGTTGTGGCATCTCAAGTATGGTCATTTGAATTTTTATAGTTTGAAGATTCTAATATCAAATGCATTAGTTCTTGGATTTCCTAAGGTTGAAGAGCACAACAAAATTTGTGAAGGATGTGCAAAAGGGAAACATGCAAGAGAATCATTTCCAAAAGGAAATGCATGGAGGGCTCATCACCTACTTCAGCTTATTCATTCTGATATTTGTGGTCCTATGCAAACACAAAGTTTGGGTAAGTCATCATAGTTTATCACTTTTATTGATGATTACTCATGCATGTGTTGGGTTTATTTTTTGAAGACTAAGGATGAAGCCCTTGATACATTCAAGAGGTTTAAAGCCCGTGTAGAGAATGAGAAAGGAAATACAATCAAATGTTTGAGAACAGATCGTGGAGGAGAGTATTGCTCCAAAGATTTTTAGAATTTTTGTGAGATGAATGGGATCAAGAGACAACTCACAACTGCTTACACACCTCAAAAAAATGGAGTGGCTGAAAGAAAGAACCGTACTATGGTAGAAATGGCAAGGAGCATGTTATAAACCAAGGGTTTGAACAATACTTATTGGCTGATTCAGTTGCTACAACAGTCTATATTCTCAATAGGAGTACTAAAAGTGCCCTAGACAAGATGATTCCCTATGAAGCATGGTATGAGAAAAGGCCTAATGTAAATCATTTTAAAGTTTTTGGTTGCTTGGCTTATGTTCGTATTCCTGATCAAAATAGACAAAAGTTAGATGCCAAAAGTGAACAATGCATTTTTGTGGGTTATAGTGAGAAGAGAAAAGATTATAGATTGTATAATCCCGTTACTAATAAGATTCTTGTCTCAAGAGATGTGATTTTTGATGAAGGGGGAGTTTATGGTCATCAAAAAGGCCATGTTGAAAAGAAAAAATCTATTTTGGCTGATGATATTATTGATAATAATGATCATGTGCAGCCAACTAAAGGTTTTTTTTCAAGATCTCCTAGTCCACCAAGTAGCCTCTCATCAAATTCAAGTGCAAGTTCATCCCCAAGTCCAAGTTATACAAGAAGGGTAAGAAGATTAAGTGATATTTATCAGAGAAGTCAAAATCAAGAACATGAAGAAGATCCAATAGGTGAGATAGTAAATTTTGCATTACTTGCTAAAGCTAATTTTGAGCCATCATGTTTTGAAGATGCATGTACTAATGAGGTTTGGATGCAAGCAATGAATGAAGAGATGGATTCCATTGATAGCAATGAGACATGGGAGCTTGTAGAGCTTCCGCATGAGAAGAAGAAGATTGACATGAAATGGGCATACAAGATCAAATATAACAGTGATGGGAGTGTGGAAAGATACAAGGCAAGATTGGTTGCTAAAGGTTTCACTCAAAGGTATGGTATTGATTATGAAGAAAATTTTGCACCAGTAGCGAGATAAGAGACTATTAGAATGCTTATTTCACTTGCAGCTCAAAAGAAATGGACTATTCATCACATGGATATGAAAAGTGCCTTTCTAAAGAGGTAGTTTGGATGACCGGAAATCTATGTCTGGTAATTTCTTTTCTTCGGCCTCTGGTTTAATCACATGGAGTTCAAAGAAGCAAAGTATGGTTGCTCTCTCTTCTACAGAAGAAAAATATGTTGCAATCACTTCAGCAGGCATACAAGCTTTATGGCTTAGAAAGCTTCTTGAAGAAATTGGTGAGATTCAGGTTCAGCCTACTGTGATTTTTTGTGACAACATTAGTGCCATTAAATTGGCCAAGAATCCAGTTCATCATAGTAGGACCAAACACTTTGATTTGAAACAACACTTCATTAGAGATTTGGTACAAAAGAATGCAATTGAATTGAAATACATCAACACAAAGGCACAAATAACAGATATCTTCATGAAGGTGGTTGCAAAGGATCATTTTTTGACACTCAGAGATCGAATTGTTAGCCCTCTCAGCATCAAGGGGGAGTATGTGGATAAGTGATGTAGGAAAAAGTGTTTTTTGAAGAGTTTTTAGTTAGTTTTCTTTGTTTTTATGGAAATAAGGAATGTGCAAAGATTTGCATATTTATATTTAGAATTTAGTTTTCTTTATTTTTTAGTTTTATTCCTTAGCAAATAAAACCTGTCTAGATACATGTGTACCTAGATTTCTTTCCTCTTTTTCCTATGGCTATGAATTCTATATATTCAACTATTTGTAATATTTTTATATAGAGCTGCAATAAAAGTTGTATTTTCAGAATTTCTTCTTTTGTAAAATCTTCAATGCTAAAGAGCATCCCGAGCTTCGTAGATTTGATTTCTCTCAGAGAATTCATTCTATATGATTGCTGCCAAATTGAGAAAATTAAAGGAATAGAAAAATGCATAGGATTGACAAAGTTGACTGTTGAGACCTGCTGGGAGGTTCCAGGTATAGAAATCTTGGAACACTTGGAGAATTTGAAGTAGCTGGCAGTCCGTGCAAACAAGAGATCAGCTATTGAACATTGTATTCAAACAATATAGGTAATAATAAGTTCTAGGACTAAAAATTTCTAGTTATTTTCATTTGATTGTGCATTGACTGACTGTTGTGAAAGGAATTTGCAGAGATGGCGAGATGAAATTACAATATGTGCCCGAGCAGTTCCCAAAGCGGCCTCACTTGTAGACGCATTTCTGTCTTCAAATGTGGTGATTGACTACTCCATCTCCAACCACAAAATTAAGTTGAGGCCAAAATTGGTGAAGAATGGTTCATCCAATGGCGATGCCTTAATGCTTTTTCTTGTTACCAATTTTCTTCCTTCACAAAAGACACTGTACATAGGAAATGCATGGAATCACCCTTTTTCAATAAAGATTGAAAAGGGTAGATGGGCATGGGTCGGTGTCTTCATAGAACATTTTGATAGAGACTTTCTTAGAATAGATGAGTTATGCATCTCCGAGTATAGAGAGTGCGGAGAAGAGGAGGAGGTGGAGAAAGGTTTGCTTGTGAGAGGGGAAGAGAAAGCACTATTGGAGGCACTTTGGGCCTTATTGCCACTCTTCCAAAGTTAGACTTGGAATTGAATGAAATGTACTAGTTTAGTTGTGTTCCATAGCCTATTTTTCTGTTTCCACAAATATGGAAGTTTTAGAGGGAGTCGTAAGCATGGATGGTCCACTCTTTTTCAGATGATGTAGGTAATAAATTTAAAGGATTGTTAGCACCCGACACTCACATCCCATACCATTATGATATTAGGAGAGCAATAGTTTTGTGGAAAATTTTAATTTTATATGGATAAGTGTAACAGTTCTCATGTTTTGTAGCAGTTCTGGTGAACTATGAAGCCAAATCATTTCTCTGGCTATAACCATTAGATTTCTAAGACTCTCATCTTCCAGATGCTACAATGCCAAACATAGTCTTTTTTCAATGCATGAAAACAGTGATAAAAGTCTGTGAGAGTTTGTTGTATATGATCTGACTGTATTTTTAATAAAAGAGAGATGTCCCTTCTTAGATGTAGTCCATATTGGACAAACCACAGTAAAATATTTTGTGTCTATGTCTATTCTATCTTCGATATGTTTATCTTATTTTTTCATTTTAATTCTACATTTAAATCTCTACAATTGGTATTAGAGACAGTTTGGCTTGAGTAGAGATGGATGAAGAAGATGATGACATTGATTTTGTTATTGGCGAATTTCTTGAAAATTTGGATTCATCTCTGAAGAGGAGGATGCTGAAGCAAGTGAGGATGAAGTTGAGGAAGTTGTGAGGCTGAAGGAAGAGAACTTCCTGCTCACAGACCAACTATTTTGTATGGACTAGAAGTTGGAGGTTTTATGTTGTATAATGAATGTTGAAAAACACAACTTTGAGAAAGAGTGGGAGTTATTTGAACAGACCCTATTTCAGGAAGAGGAAAATGATGGGAAGGGTCATCAAATCTTAATAGAGGATTATTTCCTTGTAAAAATATATGTCTTGTTCATAGAGAAGTTTCCCCTTGAGGGAAAGAAACCATAAGAGGATTCAGGGTGCTTGGCAATTGGAGATCTCAGGAGCGCAGGGATTACAGAGCTCAAGGAGGCCAAAGAGAGCCCTTGGCTCAAGGCTGCACATGATCCAAAAGTCTTTGGCAAGTCTGAGAATGAGGTCTTTGATGATTTATTGTTGCAGATTACAAAAGTAGAGGTAGAGTGGAATATATTGACTACAAGCTCCTCTCCCATAGTTTCAAACCTCAGAGTTAGGTGTCACAGTGGTGGTTCATGGTTAGCACAGATAGAAATTTTCATTCCTTGAAGCAGTGGTTCAAGTGAAGGGGAGAAAGAGTCTATTGGAGAATTACTAGTAGAGAATAAATTAAAGTTGATAATTGAGGGGCAAAGAACATTGCCCTCTATGATTGTTGAAGTGGACAGTGAGCAGGGAGATGCTCTAAGTCATACGATAGACATTTCTTACTCATGGCAATATAGCAATGGCCCATAATATGTAGGGTAATTTGGCTATAACTGATAGTTTGTGGGATAGTATGGTAATTATCCAAAGCAGTTTAACACTAGCCCAGATGTCATTAGTTTGTCCAGTGTTGTTCCTTGGATTGCAATGGAGGGAGCTTCCACCATGAATTAGAACTTTCTGGTGGATTTTGTGCTTAGGGAAAAGGTCTCGTTGATATACCAGAGCTCAACAACAAAAGAAGATGCTGATGAGGTACTAGATAAGGGTGAACCGATGGAGTTTGTTGTGCAATAGAACAATAATGACCAAACCATAGTTCATAAGGTGTCTTGTTTGTATCTACTCTAATACCAATTGTTAGAAAGTAAAGTCTCCCAAGATAACTGAGAGGGGGGGGGGGGGTGAATCAATTATCAAATAAATACAACTTTTATCTCTTTTAACAAATTTTAACCATGTAAGCAATGTGATCAACAACCATAGAAAGATATACATACACAACAACACAATAACACAAGATATGTTGACTAGGGAACCTCTTGATCAAAGAGTAAACCCCGGTGGGAATGATGTTCACAAAAGATGCACTAATATGAAAGTTCCTTGTGAGAGGATGGATTCTATTAGGAGTCTTATGAAATATATTCAGTACATATTAGTCCCTTCTAGGAGACTTTGAATCCCTACTAAAAGATTCTAACTCTGTTAGGAGTTATGGAAGATAGAAGGACCATGATCTATAAACTAGGATTTACAAGTTTTATAACTTAATCCAAAATATAGATTTATTTCCCTGATCCAGGTAGTAATTGCATAGTTATGTATTTAACTGTTGAAATTACAAGAAAGAGTTATACTTTAAATAGTTTTAAAAAAATATTTTTTTAATTACATTAAAGAGAATATTAACAGTAAGAAAAATGAGAGAGACAGAGAGAGAGACACACAGAGAGAGAGAGAGAGAGAGAGAGAGAAGATGCAAACACTTGATAATGGAGTTCATCCAGGAAGGACTATGTCTCTGAGTCCACTTCTCAATTCGGGGACTGCTTTATTAATGTCACCAGGCTCAAATCGCCTTGTTACAACATCCAAGCTTTCAACCTCATTCACAGTCTCCTTTCTTTTACAATTTTTGGTGTAAAAACAACACCTTGTAATCTCCTCTCAAGAATTCAAAAAAAATCCTTTCGTAACAATCTCTCACAATATTTTCTTCTCTTAGACTTACAATAATTCTCCAAGACTCATTTCCAAAGTCTAATTCCTCCAAGGCTAATTGTATTTCAAAGGAAAATAACTCCCTTTTTACACAAAATGTTTTCCTTATTTGATTCAAAACCAAATAACAAATTAAACTTCCCCCTTAAAATATATGGTTTATATTAAACCATTTATCATCTTAAAAATTTAAAATATATCCTCCCCTTTATATTTTTGGCTCATATAATTTCGAGCCTAACTTACAATAATTTAAAGATTATGTGTTCCATTTTTGGATTTTAATTTGTTTAGGTTCTATTTAATTAGGATAAAATCCATATTTCCCAAGTCTTATCCCGAAAATCTGGTGGAGCACATTTGTTGAGAGAGGAACTAGGGAGTGGGTGGTTGGGAGTTCAAACTTCCAACCTCCATTTTGAAACATCACCATGCATTTGTCAAACAATAAATAGAATATTGCTGAAAATTACTCCTAACAATCTTGCATGGTTCAATGGCAAGGAGGGTAAATAGGGAACATGAGGTTCCAAGTTTGAACCTCATGGGTGTATTTTACAAAACCAAACCTATCATTGAAGAGACTACATGCCATATGGCACATGGTTATTAGCCTAGCTAGTGACACATGTCACTAGCTAATTGATTTGCATTTAATGCTACCTAAATACCATGTCATCATCAACCTACCATGTGTCAAATTTTTACTACCACATCATCAATTTGACTACCATGTGTCACTACAAGATTCAATCAAGTTGCTAACTAGGCTACTGATGTCATGCTGATGTCATCATTTTAACTGGTCAACACTTTTTCCTATGAATTTTGACTGGCCGTAACTTCCACATCTAGACTCCATTTATGAAATTGAAAGTAGTTCTAAAATCAGTTTGACAAGAACTACAACTATTGGAAATATAGATGGAGTAACTGAGAGGGGGGGTGAATCAGTTAACCACAGATCCCTTAGATGTCTTATTAAATCATTTACTACTATTACTTGGTAAACATACAAAGAAATGCTGTAACTCGATTATTGAAGTGAGTGTGGATTACAACTGATCTTAAGCATTCATTAGTGATTAACATGCATGCATAAAGAAAATAACTTGAACACAAGAGACACCAGATTTAACATGGAAACCCAATTTGGGAAAAACCACCAATGTAACTAGTTATTATTTTTCACTCTTCTGAAGTGAGCCCTGTTAGGAGCCAACCCAGTTAAAGGTTACAAAACACACTGTTAGGTGTGACCTTGTTAGAGGATTTAATCACCCTGTTAGGAGTGGCCTAGTAAGAGGTCTTTGAAACAATTCAATAGAACTATCACCTTGTTAGAGGATTTATAAATGGCTATTAAACCAACTCTGTTAAGAGATTTTGAAATCACTACTATAATGGTAAGAAAGTAACAATGAAATAACCTGAATAAGATGCAACTGAATTGTTGATTATAGATCTCTGTTCTACTTCACTAGATCCTTCCTAATCAAATATATCTTTGCCGCTCCTCAAGGATATCTAGCAATCCTTCAAAATTTGCACACACCTTCCTTCAAAATAATCAATTCATTTTCATGTTCACCTCTCCATCCATTCATCGATACATCTGCACACTAAATTCTCAACTTGACCTTTTTATATATACCATTCAGATTGTCAAGTTGGCTCATATACACGTTACAAACATTAATAATCATTACCTCTATCGGCTAGAAAATACAAATAAACTTTATTTCTCAAATTAACAAAATCCTTCAATAGCCGACATTGCTCGGTAAACACTGATCCTGAAAAGATTTCCTTTGTTGACCGAATGAAGCTCGGTTACCACTATGAATTTTGCAACATCCTTTGGAGACCAAGTGAACTCGGTAAACACTAAATTTTCTTCGTTAACCATGGAAGCTCGGTTAACACTGTTTTCTGCCATATTTTCCTTTTGATGCCCAAGTGATCTCGATAAGCACTAAAAATTGCTTTGCTGACTAACTAAGCTTGGTAGACACAGAGTGATAATTGATATGTCATATCAAGGACAACACACAATTTAGACAATTGTATCCAACAATCTCTTTCTTTGGCATTGATGGCAACACAACATGTCATAGCACAATGAAATTTCAAAGAAAACATAGAGTAAGGAACATATCCTTAGCTTCATTCTGATTCTCATCTATGAGAACTCCCTCTATTAGTGTAAGCTCTTTCTATCTACAAACTTCTCTCTCTGACTGTAAACTCTCCCTCTTAACTTCTCCCTCTTAGAGAAATTTCTTGAGATATGATAGCAAACTCTCCCTCTTTAACAACACATGCCAAAGACAACACATACCAAGTGAATATCAATGTACCTTGAGTACTGATTCATATACAATGATTCTTTGACTATGCTGCATCAACTGACTGATTTTCAACATGCTCTGATTGATACATCACTAAAACTTTATTTAGTGAACTTCAGATAGGGGAATGACCCCTAACTTACCTCTTAGATACAAAAATGCATCCTTAGGTAGTGGCTTGGTGAATATATCTGCAATCTGTTCTTTTGTATGAACATATTCCAATCTGATTTCCTTGTCCTAAACCAATTCTCTGATAAAGTGATATTTTATAGCAATGTGCTTGGTTTTGGAATGCATTACTGGATTCTTTGAAATATTTATTGCACTTGTATTATCATAAAACATAACAACTGGTTCTTTGATCTCAACCTTCATGCCTTCCAATAATTGTTTAAACCAAATAATATTATAGCAGTTTACTATTGCAGCAACATATTCTGCTTCTGTTGTGGATTGGGATGTGCAATTTTGCTTTTTACTGGTCCAAGATACCAACCTCTTGCCAAGAAATAATGCTCCACCACTTGTACTCTTTCTGTCATCAATGTTTCCTAGCTAATCAGCATCAGTAAACACTTTTAAGTCCAAATTGCCTCCAAATTTATACCACAAGCCATAATCTTTAGTTCCTTTCAAATATCTCAAGATTCTTTTGATTGCTATCATATGATTTTCTCTGGGTTTTGCTTAGAATATTGCTACTATACCAACTGCTAAGGCAATATCAGGCCTTGTATGAACTACATACTGTAATTTTCCAATCATTGATCTGTATAAGGTCTGATCTACTTCTTTTGAATCATCATCTTTGGTAAGCTTCAGTCTAGTACACATGGGGGTACCAACTAGTTTTGAATCTTCCATACCAAACTTCTTAAGTATTTCCTTGATGTATTTAGACTGAGTAATGTAGATACGGTTCTTGCTCTGCTGAATCTAAAGACCAACAAATAACTTTATCTGACCAAACATAGAAATTTCAAATTCTTTGTTCATTTGCTCTAAAAATTCTTTGCACTGATCATCATTACCTATAAACACAGTATCATCCACAAATATTTCTACCAAAACAATTTTGTTATCTGGTCCTTCCTTGATGTACAAACTACTGTTATCATTAGCTCTTTTGAAACCAATCTAAATAAGATAGTTATGTAATCTTTCATACCATGCTCTAGGGGCTTGTTTCAGACCATACAATGCTTTGTGTAACTTGCAGACCATATTCTTTTTGTCTGGATCAATAAAACCTTCAGGTTGTTCAATGTAGACTTCTTCATCAAGAATACCATTGAGAAATGCAGATTTTACATCCATCTGATATACCTTAAATCCTTTATGTGCTGCATATGCAAGTAGAGTTCTTACACCTTCTAATCTTGCAATAGGAGAAAAATTCTCACCATAATCTATGCCTTCTTGTTGAGAATATCCTTTACACACCAATCTAGCTTTATTTCTTGATACTTGACCATCTTCATTCAACTTATTCCTGAATACCCATTTTGTTCCAATTACATTTTTATCTTTAGGCCTAGGTACAAGAGTCCATGTTTTGTTATTCTCTATTTGTTCTATTTCTTCATTCATAGCCTCAATCCAACTTTCATTTTCCAATGCATCTTTGACATTTCTAGGTTCAAAATCAGCAAGTAAACATGTACCTTTTAGTTTACTTCTTGTCATAGTACCTTCTGATTTGTTTCCAATAATCTGATCTGGTGTATGATGCCTCTTGACGTACTTGGCCAATACAGGTTCCTTGCCTCTTGAATGAGTTACATTATCATCTTCTTGAATTTCATCTTCAGGTTCTAGTTGCTCAGGTTCAGTAGATATTGGCTCGGTAGCTTCAGACTGAGACTCAGGTCCTTGTGACTTGGTTTGAACTTCTTGTGACTTGGTTTGAACTTCTTCTTGTGACTCGGTTACTGTACTGGGCTCGGTAGATGCAGTCTCCTTATTGACAAATGTGTCTAGTAATGTATCAGGTTCAATGTAAACAAATCTCTTGTAATCCTCTGGTTCCTTTTTGCTTTCTTCTTCAATCTTTCCTGCAAACTCATCAACTTTCACATGTGCACTTTTAATGATTTTGTGAGTAGACAAATTCAAACATCTATATGCCTTACTCTTGCAAGAATATCCCAAAAATATTCCTTCATCACTTTTCACATCAAATTTTCCTTTTCCAGATTCTTTTAAGATGTAACACTTACTACCAAATACTTTCAGGTAACTTACATTGGGTTTATAGCCATACCATAACTCATAAGGAGTTTTGAATTTGTCTTTCTTCAACTATACTCGGTTTAAGGTATGTACTGCAGTGCTGATAGCTTCCTTCTAGTATTTCATAGCAATGTTCTCTTCAATCATTAGAGTCCTTGCACAATCTATGATAGATTTGTTCCTCCTTTCAGCTATTCCATTCTGCTCAGGAGTTCCTGGGGCTGATACCTGTCTTTTGATTCCTCTTTCAATGCAAAAATTATTGAATTCATGGGAGATGAATTCACCACCTCTGTTTGATCTCAAGCACTTCATTCTTTTCCCTGTTTCCTTTTCTACTCTTGCCAAATACCATTTGAACTTCTCAAATACTTCTGACTTTTCTCTTAGATACATAACAATCATCATTCTAGAGTAGTCATCAACAAAGAGAATAAAGAATTTTTCTCCAATATAGCTGTCAATTCCAATAGGTCCACACAAATCAGTATGCACAATTTCCAAAATATCTTCAGACTGATAGTTTTTACTTGTAAAGCTAGTCTTTCCCATTTTACCAATTTGACAGTTCTTGCATAGACCAACATCAGGTTTCTTCAAAGTAGGAATGACTCTTACTTTCTTGAATTTGCTTATTTTCACCATGTTATCAAAATTTACATGACATAAGCTTTTGTGCCATAACCAACTTTCTTCAATTTGAGCAATAAAACATGAGCACTCACCAAGATCAAGATAAAACAAGTTACCTTTGGTTTGTTTGCCTGATCCAATCAGTTTTCCCTCGTCATCCAGCAGTCTTTCTTTGCCATGCATGAATTCAACCTTGAATCCAATGTTGATTAGCTATGCTACACTTAGAAGATTATGCTTTAGTCCTTCAACCGAATATGCATTATCACATATGAGTTCTTTGGTTAATGAGATTCATCCTCTTCCTTTTATGCAACAAGGTTCATTGTTTCCAAACCTTACATTACCACCATCATAGTCTTCAAGGTGTTCAAACTTTGTTTTTTCACCAGTCATATGATGTGAACATCCACTATCTATGATCCATGTATCATTTTTGCTTACATGAGAGATAAGTGCCATCTTATCTTCATCATCATCAGATTCATCTTTTACAGCAATGTAGACAATTTCATCTTCACTATTATCAGAATCCTTAGCCATAAAACATGTTTTCTTACCTTTATCCTTGAATGATTTGAAATTCTTCTTGCCATTGTACTTGTGACCTTTCTTCTCATCCTTGCTTTGCTTGTTTGGGCACCTAGCTACAATATGACCAATTTCTTCACATGAAAAATAGATTAAGGGAGTTTTACCTTTGTATTTACCTCTACCTCTAGAATATTTCTTTGCAAGTAATGCTTCAATAACTTCAAGATCACTATCAAAACTTTCCTCTGATTCTTCTTCACTCTCTGATTGGATGTCCTTTATTTTTTTTCCCTTCTTAAGTGAAAGTTTGACCTCAAATGCTTATTCAATATTTTTGGAAGTTGGAACATAGTTGTCATAGTTATCCAACTCAAAGGCTATCAATCTTCCTACTAAGGCATCCAAAGTTATATTGTGATTTTCTTCACATCTTCTTTCTTGAATAGCAGATACTCTTATTGCATAGATAGGGAGTAATGTTCTGAGAACCTTACTTATAATAGTTTCATCGTTAATTGTTCCTCCCAAAGCTCTGATTGTACTAACACTTGCCTTGATCCTTTCAACATATTTTGAAATGTTTTCATCTTCTCTCATTTTCATCTGATCAAACTGTCCTCTTAGGCTTTCTGCTTTGGCTCTCTTCACATTGTCATTGCCAGCATAAATTTTTTTTAGCTTGTTCCACATTGCATAAGTAGTTGTGTAGTCTTTGATCTCATCAAATTCTTCATAGCTAAGAGCTGATGCAATGTCTATCATCATGGTGTTATGGTTCTTTTTCTCTGCAATGTCTTCAATAGATAATGTGCCAGTAGGAGCTGTATATTCTTCATCAAGATATTTGCATCCTGAATCACCAATGGAAGCTAGATGAAGTCTCATGAGTCCTTGCCATGCTGAAAAGTTATCTTTGTTAAGCCTTGGAATTTCTCTCTTGTAAGACATTCTGATCTTTAGCTTAGGTCCTTGAAACCCTTCCTGCAAGCACCAAAATCTCTGATACCAATTGTTGGAAATATAGATGGAGTAACTAAGAGGGGGGGTGAATCAGTTAACCACAGATCCCTTAGATGTCTTATTAAATCATTTACTACTATTACTTGGTAAACATATAGAGAAATGTTGTAACTCGGTTATTGCAGTGAGTGTAGATTAAAACTGATCTTAAGCATTCATTAGTCATTAACATGCATGCATAAAGAAAATAAATTGAACACAAGAGACACCAAATTTAACATGGAAACCCAATTTGGGAAAAACCACCAATGTAACTGTAATACCCCAAAAATGGGCTATAAGTTCATTAATCTCCTATATCGACAATTTGAATGAAATCGACATCAAAGTCCTAATCTAAGGCACATCTAAACTTTATCGAATCATAATTGATTATCTTAAATTCTGCATCAGGAAATATTCCTAGTAATATTCCTAATCATCATAATTATCTTTAATTTTATAATTATTTGGCAATAAATCACATTTATCCTAAAGCTTGATTAATTGAATATTTTTATATTTAATTAATTAGATTTAATATTTGCCACTTAATTATGTAATTAAATTTAATTCTATCTATTATTAATTGTATTATTTAATTTTGACAATAAATCAAAATTCCTATCTTTAATTGATTAAATTCTTATTTAATTAATTAAAGCATGTTGTCATTATTTAATAATATAATTTTTAATAAAAGTTTGATTAAATAATTGATTGACCCATAAATTAATTATTTTATTTCAAAAATCAGTTAAGTTGGAAATAAATCACTTTATTATTAAATTAATTCATAAATAAAACATGCACAATCATAAAAGCAGATAACTATCAATTATCAATTAAAGCTAAACTCTATTTTGAGTTAAAGCTTAGCTTTTGCATGTTTTTGTGAGTTAATTATCCTTTATTTAAAAATAACTCAAAAATCAACCTGAGTTATTTGAGTGATTTATGGCTTTTTTTCATGCACCTCCAAAGCCTTGGATTTCTAAAAAAACAAGGCTCAGCTCTTCATAATTCATCTCTCAATCATCTCTCAAATTTGCATCCAAGCATCCACATATTTTGCACAATCACGCTGGAGAATTGGAGGCTGAGGAATCAACTTGCGAATTCAAAGCTTTGTGAGATCAATTTCAATTGCATAGTTTTTATATCTTAGCATAGAATTTCATAGTTTCCATATCATTGTTAGAATCTTCATTGTTAGATCATTTAGCATTCATTTCATATCAGTTTTCAATAGCATTCATAGCATATCAGTTTATCATTCTTATTGCATAGAAAATATCAAAAATATAGATTAATTGCATTCAATTTCATATCCATCTTTTGTATTCAAATCCTTCATTTAGGTGTCGTCTAGGTCACTGATCTCGATTACAATCTGAGAACATTAATCTCGCACCTACTAGAAGGCAGTAAATTGCTTGGTTAGATTAGATTTCAATTTTGCACGATTTTGATTATCACTAACCTCTAATGTTTTACTAAGTGTTGTGTCTACAGATCAGGTACAATTTTCCACACACACATTTCTGGCACCCACCGTGGGGCAACCCACCTTTGAATGCTGATTTTGATTTTTGGAGCTAAAACCCTAAAGTTTCAAAGATTTAATTTTATCTCCCAAACAGCTTCGATTTTTGGTCTAAAATTTGTTTTGTAGGTTGGAGACATATTAGGGAAGCTTCAAAAAAAAATTCAAAATTTTTTGAATTATTTTGAATTTTTAATAAATTTTTTTTGATTTTTCATAAAAAATTAATATCTGACGCAAATCAGCATATTTTTCTAAAATTTTTACATTTTTAGAAATCTCTTCAAATTATATATGGGGTCTATTATTTTTGTTTTAAATTTGGATGCAATTTAATAGCTCAAATAGTCAATTTGCAAAAACTGGTCTATTTTGATAAAACGGGTCTCTAGGGCACAAATGAAGAGATTTTTCTAAAATTTTTGCATTTTTGAAAAGCTCTCTATTTTTTAGTAGGGGTCTCTATTCTAAATTTCTATTTTTGTGGCTAAAATCATATCAAAAAAATTAGATCTTGTTGACTAGATCAAATGTAGTGCAAAAAAATTAAAATTTTATGATGGGTATGCACTTATTTTTCATATGATTCAATGCATGATATGAGTTTTCATTTGGATTAATTTCTAATTATTATTGCTCCTAAAAATTGATTTTTAGATCTAACCCTAAGGTTTTCATAAGTTGAATATACCTTGCATATCTTGTTTGCTTGTTGGCTTGTTGGAGAGTTTGTAGCTTGCTTGCATAGTAAAGCTCAACAAAAATTGCTAAATATCAGGTAAAATATACTAAGCACATTGCGAGGATCAGGAGGTATTCTCCTTGTTCTGAAAACATTTTGATTTGGGACTTAAAATAAATCTCTTATGTGTGAAGTTTGTGTGCATCTTTTCATGCTTTTGATCTATTTCTACACACTTGCATAATTTGATACTAGGTTGTGATCCCTTAAGGATTCATTAAGTAGTCTTAGAATACTTGTGATTGATCTTGATTGCTATTTTAGGTTATTGGACTCGCTAATCCACCGGCCCCTCATTTCCGCCCCGTGGTTGCAATCTCAGCGCCATAAAGGGGAGGGGTCAACAGGACAGAAGTGTTAAGTGTTCCACTTGGCAACCCTTTTGTGCTTTTAGGAACTCACTTATTTTCTAAGTTGGGGACTCATTTTCAGCTTGTGTGAGGTGTTAAGTGTTCCACCTTGTGGACTCATCTCATATTCTCTTTAAGCGTTAAGTGTTCCTCTTTCTACTTTTTGGGTACTTTTGGTAGATTTACTTTCGGGAATATATCTGTGCTCACATAGTAATTAGGCCCTATGAACACTATTTGTGATTCTTGAGAGATTGGATTCCTAGCAAAATCCTTCCTTGACGATGGAATCCTTGTAGGTAGGGAGGATACTTAGTGCGTTTCACGTTCAACTTGGTTAGTGAGTCTTCTCTTATTGATCGACACATTCTCTCTCCGGAGAGGTTGATAGATCACGTGGGGTTGATATCACAAGCTTTGGTGAATCAAAATCGGTTAGTGCATCTTCTCTTATTGATTGATACATTCTCTCCCCAGAGAGGTTGATAGATCATGTGGAGTTGATATCACAGACCTTGGTGGAACAAAACTTTGTCTTAGTGTGTCGGATTAATCTGCTTGCTTTGTTTGGGTTAAAAGTGAAAAGGTGTCAAAAACCTTGGATCTGGAGCCAAGTCCCCTTGTGGTATAAATCTGTGAGTCACCTTTAGAGAGGGTTAACCGTAGAGGATGATCCCTTCATAGGGAAAACTGCATTGACGAAACCTCAAGCGGTCATAGCCATTTCAGACGTGGTAGTGACAGCTGCTATATAAATGTCCTTGTGAAAGAAATCTCCACGGGTATGGTTCATTGTTGGGTTGTCAGATCTCCCTAGCAGCTCTTGAAGATTAAGTTCTCAGACTGTGTCAAAACCCTGGTGCACTGGGATTGGAGTTCACCCCTTTGAATCATAAAAGTTGCAGAGTCAAACCATTACTAAAAACCCTAGAGAGGCCAATTTTTCATTTTCAGGTATATGTGTGTTATTGCAAAACTTTTCAGAACATACACAATTAGTACTCTCAGGGATTAGCACAATTTGGTCACTTGATTGTTCATGCACAAGGTTGCTTTTTCCCTTGTTCATTATTTTCAGATGTGCTTGGAATCACTTACTTGTTGTTCTACGTGCTTGTTTATCTACTTGGCAATTAAAAATGATCAAATCTGGTATAACCTTCAAAATCTGGACAGTACAATTTGCAAACAATCCAGAACTGAAAACTTTAAAGTTTGCAAAAATTGACGTAAAATCCTTTCTGGAGTCAAAAGTCATTTCAGGAAGTCAAAAGTCGTATGACTTTTTGTCAAGTGTCATTTCAGTATTGCCCATCTGTCGTATGAGTGAGAAACCAGTGTCGTATGAGTTTTCAAACCAGCACATTCAAGAAAGTCAAAACCCTATTAGCAACTGTCGTACGAGTTTTGTCAACTGTCATTTCATTTCTACCCAACTGTCGTACGAGTTTAGCAACTGTCGTTTCATAGACTACCCAGTGTTGTACGAGTCTGTAGAGTGTCGTTTGGAAAAATTTGAGAGAGTTGTCAGAAATTGTCAAATTGCAAGATATCCAATGTTTCCAGCCTAGTTCCAGAATCTGTCAAAAATATCATTGTGTCAGGAACAGAGCAGTAGCTATTGAGCATTCTATCATTTTCTGAGATTGATCTTTTGAATCCAATCTAGCCTTCTATTTGATCAATTTGAGTCCTTTTTTATCTCATGTCAAAACCTTGTCATAACTATCAATCTTCAATCAATCTTCAAAAATAGACTAAGTGTTGAGAACTCGTGTCCGCTATCTTTTGGGTGATCTATCCCATACATCCAAGGCACAGTTTCCTTCACCCACATCTCATCAAACCTTCAAAACTATCATAATCTTGACAAGGTTGCGTCATCCGATTTTCTTGAATCAAATTGTTCTTCAGTTGTCTTCATCATTTTCTTCTGTTTCATTCAAAGTTAATGGTGGAGACCAGAGCTTCTTCACACAAGAAATCAGAAGAAACATCTCAGAACTTACTTTTGACCAATAACCCAGGTCTAACTCTTGAACAACTCATCAAGTCAGGTATCTATGAAGATGACGGTCTCGGTAACTTTCAATTGAAAATTGGTTACATACCTCCTTTATCAACTCACAGAGGTAATTAGCAAAATCCTCCTCAATCTATTCCAGGGAGCCCAAAAACTCCTATCATGTCTCAAGCAGGGACAAACCATGGTTCTCTAGGAGGAGGGTCCCAAGGACACCATTCTCAACATAATGCTGACCAAGAACCTACCCCCTCTGAAATCCATCGATGTCAGAATGACGATGAATTCAAGAGAATGATGAGGCATTTCTTGAAAGTGGATAGAGAGGCATACTTTTTACAATTAGCCCAGGAAGGGGCTAAGCTTCCTCCCAAATTTAACGTTGATGATATAATCACATATGAGGAAGAAAATCCACTCATAGCTATGACAAAATAGATGCATGCTATACAAGTCAAATTTAACAATCTTAAGAAGGAGAAGGAACCCAAGGAGTTCTCCATGGAGGCCCTATGTCCTTTCCCATTCAACAAAAACTTGTATATGCCACCATTTCCAAAAAGAGTGGAGATACCAAAGTATGACAAATATGACGGACACTCTGATCCTCAAGATCATGTCAGAGAGTTCTGTATACAATCCATGGAATTCATGCATGAACCGACTTATCTAATGCATCTTTTTCCTAGATCCTTGGGAGGAGCATCCATTCAGTGGTTTTCAAGATTACCTTCTACGATCAAAACTTTTGAGGAATTGATTAAATTGTTTTATCAATAATATTCCTACAATATTCAACATCTGGTCACCATGATCGATATCTGTAACCTCAAGTAATATCCAGGGGAATCATTCCTAACTTTCCTCAAGAGGTGGAGAAAGAAGTTTTCTCTATATGCTAGACAAATTCCCAAAATGGAGAAACTTGAAATCTTTATCAATAACTTTGTTCCAGAGCTCAACTATCCATTACAAATGCAAGATCATGTATCTTTTGATAAAATGGTGGATAATGCAATCAAGATTGAGAAAGTACTTGTCAAGAAAGGAGAAATCACACTTCAAAAGGACAAGTCTGAATCTGGACCTAGCTCAAAAGATAAAAACAAGAGCTGGAATAGAAATAAAGGTATCATCTCTGACGGTGTTGTTGACACTATTCGTACCCCATCAAAGGCACCAGCCTACAATCTCACCCTTGCCACCAAAGCCATTGAAGCTTCAGAACAAAAATCTACTGAACCATCTCCAAAGAAGCCATTCAAACGATGGGATAATAAATGAAAGTTTACTCCCCTGGGAGAATCTTTGGAATCTACCCTGAGAACCTTGATAGCTGATAACATGATCTCTTTACCACCAATCCGAAACCCTGATCCGGATCCAAAACCATATTGGTGGAAAGATAATGTATTTTGTGCTTTCCATCAGACTAAAGGCCACAGAACTAATGGATGCTTCCACTTGAAGCATACCATTCAAGACTTGATAGATCAAGGGGACATCACGATCAATAATCTTACCAGCAATAATGATCACATAGCATTTACAGAACCGTTTCCACAACATGGCAAGGGAGTTTCCACTTCTCAGCCTAACATGGGGGCAAAAGTCAACTATGCCTACCCTGGAAACAATGCTATCATCAATATGGTTGAACCATATCTCTCTAAGAGCTGCAATGTCATCACAATTGTACAAAGAGACAGAAATCATTCCTCAGCTAATGCGGTTACCAGATCACAAGCTCAGGCTCATCTGAAAGGACAAACACCAAGTTCATCTAATGTCCCTAAGATACCTTTCAATCTCACATCTGCTTCTAAATAGAAGGTTGCCTCGAAATCTTCTAATCCAAAGGATACAAGACCTACATCTTACAGCATCATCCAATAACTCCAGCATACCAATGCCAAAATCTCTATGTTTGAGTTACTTCAAATATCTCCAGCTCACAGAGATATCCTAGACAAAGCTTTGCTCGGCTCTAATGTTCCTGATGATCTAGATCTAGACAGGTTCCAGACTATGGTTGGTCATCTAATGTCTCCGTGATATATCTCCTTTTCAGAGGAAGAAGACAACTCCCTAAGTCACCCACATAATCAGCCCTTGCACATAGAAGTCTTGATCTAGAACCGTCGAGTCAAACGTGTGTTGATAGATGGGGGTGCAGGCCTGAACATTTGTTCTTACAACTTAATCACACAGTTGGGATTCTCAGAGATGGCTATTGATCCTCGAAAGAAGATCACCATAAAAGCCTATGATGAACAAGAAAGAGCTTCTAAAGGAACCATTGTCTTACCTATCCGAGTGGGTCCGATCATCAAAGATACCACATGTCAGGTGCTTGATCTACCATTGGCTTACAATATCCTTCTAGGGAGACCCTGGATACATGAAATGCAAGCCATCCTTTCTACGTACCATCAATGCTTGAAATTTCCCTATGAAGGGGTAGAAGTTACTATCCCAGTAGATCTGAGTACAACTTGCAATACATTGAAGGAAAGTGCCGATAAGCTTGTACCTAATAATAGAGAATCTTCCATCAAGCAACAAAATGTGGCTTCCACATCCAAGATGGAAGACATTGCTAAAGAGATCAATATCAAAGAAAATGGGATGGGAGAATACACTATAGAGCCAGTCTTGTCTCTGACATCTCTCCCTATCTCGCCCAAGTCATATGGACAATCTTTGAAGCAATCTAAATTAGAACCTGAGGAACCTATGGAAGCATACAAAAGAAAATTTGTGGCGGAACAAGTATATCCAAACAAGAATTTGAAGAAGATGAAGTTGTGCTTGCATGGCTATACAAAGATGATTCTGAATCTAAAATTATTCAACCTAGTGAATCTATAGCACCTACAATCCCTTCTAATTCATATGGTCCAGGAAACAAATTGATAGCCAAGATGGGATATTCCGGTGAAGGACCTCTAGGAATCAGTGGAAAGGGTCTTGTGACACCCATTTCACATATTGGTAGAGCCAACAAAGATACTGGTGGCTTAGGGTTTAAGAAGAAACCCTATCATCTCAAAGGTGGTTGTTCTCATGTCATAGAACAAATTGCACCAGGAGAACCCCTTCTTAAGAAAGAAGAAAAAGAACCCTCTGATGATGATTCAGATAGCTCTGAGCTTATCCCCTATGAAAAATTGCCTAAAGAGATCAAAGATCTTCTTGATGATACAGATGATCCTATCAAAAGAATTAATGTAGTAGAAACACAAGAACCTACTGTAGCGCAAGAGATGGTTGCACCACAAGAACCAGCTAATCTTGAAGGCAATCAAACTGATCAAGAAGAAGGGGGTAGTTATTCTGACACTGATTCCCATGAATATGAATTCAAGTCAGAGACTAAGGGTAATCCTTCTTGGGGTATTCATCCTGATTTCACACATTTTCTAAGATTTCCTAGAGATCCTGAATCAGAAGCTGAGTCAAATGACTATGAATGGGGTGCCATTCCAGAAGAAGATGAGCTTATCATAGAGAAATATATTGATGTTATTCACCAATATGTATCTCAACCCAACGTAGGTCTAGAGCGAAACAATGAACTTAACTTGTCTGATCCACCTATGGCTGAAGAGGACTCCCATGATGATGTTGAGCCTATTCATGAATTGAACATTTTGAGCTGTAATATCACCTTTGAACTTAAGTGTCAGGTAAGGACCAATGATGACATATCCATGTTTGTGAACACCATATCCCAAGCCTTTCCTACTTTAACTATCCAACACCTTGATCTTATTGATCGAACTTCCACGAACCCGAGCCATGGTATCTACATCTTTTCCAGTGACTATGCCCTTGCTTGTTACCTCAATGCAGTCGAGCCTATGAGGACTTCCATCAGCGAACCGAGCATCAGCATGACCAAGTCGGACATCAAATATCTTACTCAAAAAAAGAAAAAGAAAAATAAAAAGAGTTCTAAGGGTGAAAACCACTTTGTGGCAGTCTCAGAACTGACAAAAGTAAAAAGAAAAGATGTATCTAAAGGTGAAAACCTCTCTGAGGTGCCTAAGGATGAGATATTTGATGTCCTTCAGAGTCATTTATAGGATAGATCTCCAGTTCTGATTGAGCCCACTCAATCCATCAATTTGGGTACAACAGAGGAACCACAATTGGTACATGTAGCACAATCTCTATCAGAAGAAGAGAAACATAAATTCACTACATTCTTATCAGAAAAAAAAGATCAATTTTGCATGGAAATATTCAGATATGCCAGGATTGGATCCCAATCTCATTATGCACCATTTATCCATTGCTCCTGGAGTAAACCCAATCAAGCAAAAATTGAGAAAGATGCATCCTCATGTTGCACTCTTAGTCAAAGTAGAACTAGAAAAACTCCTAAAAGCTGGATTCATCCGTGTCATAGACTATGCTGAGTGGATCTCTAACATTGTACCTGTTTCAAAACTAGATGGTTCAATCAGAGTGTGCACGGACTTTAGAGATGTGAACAGAGCATGCCCTAAGGATGATTTTTCGCTGCCTAACATTGATATGATAGTGGATATGACTGCGGGCTATGAAATGTATTCCTTAATGGATGGCTTTTCTGGGTACAACCAAATCAAAATTGCTCCAGAAGATCAAGAGAAAATAGCTTTCACATGTGCGTGGGGAACCTTCTGTTGGAATGTTATGCCATTCGGACTCAAAAATGCTAGAGCTACATATCAAAGAGCAATGACATCTATTTTTCATGATATGATTCATAAAACAATGGAGGATTACGTGGATGATACCTTGGCAAAATCCATGATCAGGACTGAACATCTAAAAGACTTGAGCATGATCCTCGACAGAATGGAAAATTTTAGTCTCTGACTAAATCCTAAGAAGTGTGCTTTTGGTGTCACTTCTGGAAAGCTCTTAGGATACATAGTTTCAAAGAAAGGCATTGAAGTTGATCCGGCTAAAGTCAAGGCTATAATAGAGATGCAACCTCCCACAAATATCAGTCAAATGAGGATGTTGCAAGGCAGAGTTCAATCTATCAGAAGATTCATATCACAGCTAGCGGACATATCACAGCCTTTTACAAAAACATTACATAAAGGTGTGACCTTTGCATGGAATGAAGAATGCGAGAACAACTTTAACCATATCAAGAAGTATCTATCAAATCCGCCTATCTTGATGCCTCCTATTCATGGGAAGCCATTGATCTTTTATGTCTCTGCAACAGCCACATCACTAGGGGCATTGCTAGCGCAATGTGATGAAGACAAAAAGGAAAGAGCCATCTACTATATAAGCAGAACATTGGTGGCGTATGAAAAGAACTATTCTATGATTGAGAAAGCTTGTCTCGCTGTGATCTTTGCATCACAGAAACTGAGACATTACATGTTAGCTCATACCACTCATTTGGTAGCTAAGATTGATCCACTGAAGTACCTACTAAGCAAAGCTTCCCTCACAGGTAGACTAGCTAAATGGGTCATGCTCTTGAGCGAATTTGACATTGAATATGTTGAAATAAAAGCTATCAAAGGACAGATCATTGCTGATCAATTAGCTGATGCACCCATGTTTGATGATACACCCATGCAAATGGAATTTCCTGATTCCTCTATCATGCACCTCTCTTCTAGAGCATGGCGGTTATTCTTTGATGGCTCCTACACATAGAATGGATCTAGAGCAGGCATATTGTTCATCACTCCTCAAGGATACTCGATACCCAAAGCATTTAGACTAAAGTTTCCTTGCACAAACAATATTGCTGAATATGAGGCACTTCTCAATGGTATGAAAATGGCAAAACAGTGGAGAGTTACAGAGATGCACATCCATGGAGACTCACAACTGGTTATCCACCAAGTCAATGATGTGTACCAAACCAAAGATGAAAAGCTCATTCCTTACAAGAGAATGGTAGATGATTTAAAGCAATACTTCATCTCTATCATATTTGAGAAAATACCCAGAATGAAGAATAAGGTTGCTGATGCAATGGCGACACTATCTACTCTCTTACAGCAGCCTGAACATGAGCTACGCTATGAGTTCCTAGTGGAAGCCCTATCCTATCCTGCATATGACTCCCCTGAAACCCGCATGATCTGCACTATTGTAGGTTATGACTCATCTCGCTACAAAAATTTATTCTCCTATCTCCACGACCAAATCATCCCTGAGTCCTTTAACCATTTTGAGAAATGAAACCTTATCCGATCCGCATCCTGATATGTCATCATTGGTAATGATCCATACAAACGAGGTCTAGATGGTACACTGCTTAGATGTTTAGAACGGGAAGAGTCTCAATGTGCATTAGAGGAAGTCCATGAGGGTATATGTGGGTCACACTTGAACGGTTTAACGTTAGCTCGAAAACTTATTAGGGTCGGGTACTATTGGCCTGAAATGGAGAAAGAGGCTATTAAATTTGCTAAAAATTGTCAATAGTATCAAGTAGATGGAAACTTGATTCATGCTCTAGGGAGAGATCTGATTCCCTTTACTACACAATGGCCTTTTCAACAATGGGCATTTGATCTCATAGGTGCTATCCATCTGCACTCTTCTAATGGACATACCCATATAATCACAGCTACAGATTATTTTACAAAATGGGTAGAAGTAATTCCTCTAACACAAGCAATGGGGAAACAGATCTCTATGTTCATCATGAACTACATCATTTGCAGATATGGGATCCCTCACTCTATAATCACAGATAACGAGGGACAATTCAAAAACAAGGATCTAGATGACTTATGTGCTAAATTCAAGATTACACAACATTGGTCTTCTATTTACTATCCTCAAGGGAATGGACAAGCTGAGGCTTCAAACAAAAATTTCCTGAAGATCTTGCACAGAACAGTTAATAAAATAGGAAGAGACTGGCATCTCATGATCAATCCAGCTCTTTGGGCCTACAGAACTAGTATTAGAATGCCTATTGGAGCTACACCATTCACTTTAGTTTATGGGTCTGAAGCGGTACTGCCTATTGAGGTTGAAATCCCATCACTTAGAATCAGAATGCATGGGCTTGTCACTGATAAAGACTACAGAGTGTCTAGGTTACAAGAACTGGAATTACTAGATGAGTGCAGGAAAGCAGCGTATGATCATCTCAGAGTGTATCAGAAAAGAATGTCTAGAGGCTACAACAAGAAAGTCCGACACAGAGAATTTCAGGTTGGTGATCTAGTCTTGAGAGAAAATCCTAAAAATCAATCACATCGAGAACGCAAGGGGAAGTTCAAACCCAATTGGTTGGGTCCCTTTGTTATCACTGCTACTTTTGGCTCTGGTGCCTATCAACTCTCAACAACTGAAGGAGAACAGCTCTGAGAACCAATCAGCGTTCTCCATCTGAAGAAATTCTATGCCTAAGGCATTCAGTCTATGGTAAAATGTCCTAAAAAAATCTTAAAAATCTGAAAAAGTCCTGAAAAAAATAAACATCTTGGTGAAAACCTAGCAATAGGTGCCTTGATGATTCACAAAAAAAATCAAAAAATATCAAAAATTCAAAAAAATTGAAAAAATGAAAAAATACAAAAAAATGAAAAAAAAGAAAAAGTGCCTTGGTGAAAACCTGGAAATAGGTGCCTTGGTAGCAAAAATAGAATCTCTACCAAGATGGTGAAAACCTGGCAAACAGGTGCCACTTGTTCCAAAATGCTCCATCTATCAGCACAATCTTGGTCTTTCCTAGCTTTCAGTCTTGCTTTAGTTTGTACATATCTCCTGGTTTGTTTCAACATTTCCAGTTTTCAATAAGTCGGTCTGTACACCAATCAGCTTGCGCGTCTGTATCCTACCAATGTTCAAACTTGGGGGCAATCAATGTCATATCTTATAGTCTCCAATGTATCTTAGATGTGTCATATCCACTCAGAGTCCTTTGAAGCTTCATTTGAGTCAGTCAGTCTGTCTTGTCTCTAGAAAGGATTTTGCATCTATAACAACGCAATCAAACATCAAACTCAAACTGAAAACAATTTGTGCTTCATGCTTTTATCTCCTTGTATGCTTACTGATTCGCATTGAGATTTTTTCATATTGTGTCCCTTCGAGCTCTTCAATGATGTCCTTTATAGGATTTAGAGAGTGATGATTGGGCGCATAATCTTTTCTTTGTTTTCTGCTCGTATGTGAAATCTAATAACTTTGGAAATTCTGGATTGAAATGGTGTCCGACTGTAAGAGTCTCTATCTCGAATTGGATGGCCATGCGTACCTCGACCATTGATACCCAAAAAATTCAAGGAAGTTTGATCTAACTATTGTCTTTTTGAGTAAGTTCTTTCTCCTACTGTGGAATGCAATCTTGCCTAAGGATGTGAACGATAAAGGGTCACTACGGGTAATTCACATTGGATTTAGAATGATCTCTTGACTGTTTGATGTGTTTGCAATGCAAGGTGTATTCAGGTCATCACGATGTTTATGTTTTGATGCCTATACAAATTGCTATATCAAAATGGATATGATATTCAAGTCATCCTGGCGTTTGTGCCTTGGTGCTTATATCTACTCCGACATTCCGAAAATAAAATCAATATTCATATGTCCATGGTTGTATAACCGGTGGGTGTTGTATTGATTCTTGCACATACAAATCAATATTCATATGTCTATGGTTTCATGGCTAGTGGGCATTGTATTGATTTATCCGGTTACCTAAAAGTTCAATGATGATAACAAATCGACATATGATTAGTGACTAGGTCCTAGGTCTTAGGTTGCATTTCATTTTGCATGTCTCATTTCATTTTGCATGTCTCATTGCATTTTGCATGTTTGCATGATCTCACAATGATTAAATGAACTTCAATGCTTAAATGATTCTTCAAATCGCATCTTCAAGTCTAACAAGAGCTGAATCTCACACGAAGGTTCCTCCAATGAAATAGCAAGTAGAATCCTTTTTCGGGATCAAAATTCAAATCTGAGATCATTCATATTATTAATTTCTTGCATAATCAACCTTCAATCATCACAGAAATCCAGTATTCAACTTAACTGATTATCTAACATCAAACTATCAAAATTTCAACTTGGTCAACCATGGTCAACTCATGGTTTTACCTAGTCAAATTCGGTCTCCAGGACCTCCAAATGATGCAGAATGCATTCTCGGATGTATATAACCACTTCTCAAATCAATTAACATGCTTCTAAACTATAACACTGACTTTTCTTGTCAGATTTCAATTTTAATCCCAAAGGGGGCATGGTATTGCACATCATTCAAAGTTTGTAAATCAAATTCTATCGATCAAATCTATCAATATCTTTCATCAGTGATCAAGACAAACAATCACGTCTAGTTACTGATTCATCAAAAAAAAGACCTCATCGCTCGGGGCAAATCTATCATCACTTGGGGCATATCAGATTCATCAAGATCCATATCAATCTGGTATTCTCCTAATCTTGTAAACTGTATCAGTTTTTGCAACCATCGGATCATAGTGTTCTTTCCTTGGTTCTTCGGCAACTGAAGGATTTGGATGTGATACTTGCTAGTTCTGCTAAGACAATCGAGTCTAGAACGGGTCACTCACTTCTTATCAATCCTAAGGTTCAGAATCAAGCATTTTGACACTTTTTCGCAATCATAGGTTCATTTTCTGCTACAGTGAACATTATCTTTGGTCATTCAAGACCTATTATCTCCATATCAATTCAATATCAATCAGCTTCTATCTCATATCAATTATCAATTTCAAACATCGGTTTCATATCTTTATCAAACACATACTGTCTTTGAACCACTGCGCTTCGCATAGTAATTCAAAGAGGGGCAAAATGTAATACCCCAAAAATGGGCTATAAGTTCATTAATCTCCTATATCGACAATTTGAATGAAATCAACATCAAAGTCCTAATCTAAGGCACATCTAAACATCATCGAATCATAATTGATTATCTTAAATTCTGCATTGGGGAATATTCCTAGTAATATTCCTAATCATCATAATTATCTTTAATTTTATAATTATTTGGCAATAAATCACATTTATCCTAAAGCTTGATTAATTGAATATATTTATATTTAATTAATTAGATTTAATATTTGCCACTTAACTGTGTAATTAAATTTAATTCTATCTATTATTAATTGTATTATTTAATTTTGACAATAAATCAAAATTCCTATCTTTAATTGATTAAATTCTTATTTAATTAATTAAAGCATGTTGTTATTATTTAATAATATAATTTTTAATAAAAGTTTGATTAAATAATTGATTAACCCATAAATTAATTATTTTATTTCAAAAATCAGTTAAGTTGGAAATAAATCACTTTATTATTAAATTAATTCATAAATAAAACATGCACAATCATAAAAGCGGACAACTATCAATTATCAATTAAAGCTAAACTCTATTTTGAGTTAAAGCTTAGCTTTTGCATGTTTTTGTGAGTTAATTATCCTTTATTTAAAAATAACTCAAAAATCAACATGAGTTATTTGAGTGATTTATGGCTTTTTTTCATGCACCTCCAAAGCCTTGGATTTCTATAAAAATAAGGCTCAGCTCTTCATAATTCATCTCTCAATCATCTCTCAAATTTGCATCCAAGCATCCACATATTTTGCACAATCACACTGGAGAATTGGAGGCTGAGGAATCAACTTGCGAATTCAAAGCTTTGTGAGATCAATTTCAATTGCATAGTTTTTATATCTTAGCATAGAATTTCATAGTTTCCATATCATTGTTAGAATCTTCATTGTTAGATCATTTAGCATTCATTTCATATCAGTTTTCAATAGCATTCATAGCATATCAGTTTATCATTCTTATTGCATAGAAAATATCAAAAATATAGATTAATTGCATTCAATTTTATATCCATCTTTTGCATTCAAATCATTCATTTAGGTGTTGTCTAGGTCACTGATCTCGATTACAATCTGAGAACATTAATCTCACACCTACTAGAAGGCAGTAAATTACTTGGTTAGATTAGATTTCAATTTTGCACGATTTTGATTATCACTAACCTCTAATGTTTTACTGAGTGTTGTGTCTACAGATCAGGGACAATTTTTCACACACACAGTAACTAGTTACTATTTTTCACTCTTCTGAAGTGAGCCCTGTTAGGAGCCAACCCGGTTAAAGGTTACAAAACACACTGTTAGGTGTGACCTTGTTAGAGGATTTAATCACCCTGTTAGGAGTGGCCTAGTAAGAGATCTTTGAAACAATTCAATAGAACTACCACCTTGTTAGAGGATTTACAAAATGGCTTTTAAACCAACTCTGTTAAGAGATTTTGAAATCACTGCTACTATGGTAAGAAAGTAATAATGAAATAACCTGAATAAGATGCAACTGAATTGCTTATTATAGATCTATGTTTTGCTTCACTAGATCCTTCTTGATCAAATATATCTTTGCTACTCCTCAAGGATATCTAGCAATCCTTCAAAATTTGCACACACCTTCCTTCAAAATAATCAATTCATTTTCATGTTCGCCTCTCCATCCATTCATCCATACATCCGCACACTAAATTCTCAACTTGACCTTTTTATATATACCATTCAGATTGTCAAGTCGGCTCATATACATGTTACAAACATTAATAATCATTACCTATATTGGCTGAAAAATACAAATAAACTTTATTTCTCAAATTAACAAAATCCTTCAATAGCCGACGTTGCTCGATAAACACTGATCCTGAAAAGATTTCCTTTGTTGACCGAATGAAGCTCGGTTACCACTATGAATTCTGCAACATCCTTTGGAGACCAAGTGAACTTGGTAAACACTAACTTTTCTTCATTAACCATGGAAGCTCAGTTAACACTATTTTCTACCATATTTTCCTTTTGATGCCCGAGTGATCTCGGTAAGCACTGAAAATGGCTTTGCTGACTAACTGAGCTCGGTAGACACAGAGTGATAATTGATATGACATTTGTGTGACATCAAGGACAACACACAATTTAGACAATTGTATCCAACAACAACTTGGTATAATTTTTACTTGGATTTGAGACAATCCATTTTTTTCACCTTTTCTAGTCCTCTGATTGACCTATTGACCAAAAATTTGACCAGACATAACTTTCACATACAAGCTCCTTTTGAACCCATTCAAGTTGCATCAGGATCATGTTGGTGACCTCTTTCCGACTATGTTATTTTTGTGAGATTTTAAGACTGTGAAATTTTGAGGTTTTCTGGGTCCACCTAGATCATTCCTCCCCATTGAAAAGCTTTTGGATCTCCAAAAGTCTATTTTACATACAATTTAAATGAGGGAATCTTCACCTCACTTGTCCAGTATCATCTGTACATTCTACTGGAATTCTAAACATCTGACTTATCACAAACACAATAAAGAATAGAATAGCATTGCTGACACAATCAACCATACATCCACTAGCATTCATTGCTACATCAATTACCCACATAGTATCAACTAGTAGAAAAAGAAGCAACAACATTGAATAAACTAATGAAAAATGAAAAGTATCAACTCTCTGGACCTCCTGCATAGGAACACCATTAGAAAATGAATTATTCAAATGCTCTTTTACTATCACTGGTTGAGGACTTGATTCTGCTTGCACCTAATCCTCACTACCTCCTATGGACATGAGAGTCAGTTTACTACTTGCATTTACAACCCTTTTTAAATGCCTTATATTTACAGTTGATCCACCATTCTTCATGTGATGAGCTCTTATAATGTATTCAATTCCATCCTTAAACAAATGATACCTATTATGCTTCTTGTAGAAGATAGCTTTCCTATTATATAAGTACGGGCTACCCAAAACTATCCCATAGATATCAAGTGGAACCACATCAAATTCAACCTCATCTATTAACTTAGATGTTATTGCAAATATTAACTTACATTGCTTAGTTATTCGCAATCTGTTATCATTGCACACCCAACCTAAATGATAAGGTTTTTTTATGTGGCTTTATTTCCAATCCCAATTGTTTAACAACTTTTTCTGAAATTAAGTTAACTTGGGACTCACCATCTATTAGTGTGTCAATTTTATTGTTCTTTGAAATCACTCTTATATGAAACAATTCACATCTTTTATCTTAAGGAATAACATGAATTTTGGAAGTAAAACATGAAACATTAGTGGTAGAATCAACAAAAGATTTACCTTTCAAACTCACAACTTGTTAGAACTAGTAAAATTTCCATGGCTCTAGCCCTTGGAAGGGTTAAACCCTAGTCTTTCTTGCCCTAGTTCTATTTCTCTGTTACTTTTTTTGGCCACTTAAGTTTCCTTTTGGCATGTACGCTTTTTCCTCCTCATGTTCGCTAGGTCGAGTATTGTTATTTCATGCTTTTAAGTGATTTAGCGAACATGTGTTCACGAGTTCTCTAAGTGCCTGGTGGTTACTGAAAAACTTTATGCGAATTGGCGGGGTGGCTTGTTTCCTCTTCAGTTGATGATTCGCTAGATGGTGGTCCCTCTTTATAAGTGATAGTACATGTGGCATCCTGTGGTTGGTTCTCGCATGATCGCATGTCAGAATTTTCTGACATACTACCATGCGACCAACCATCGATCTTCCTGATGTGGGCCCACTTGAGATTCTCAGTTCATTTGGTGATAAGGATAGAAAAATAGCGGCTCTAACAAATTTCTTCTGTATTCGCTTGTTCGCATGATATTTTGGTGGTGTTCTAAAAAGGCCTGGCGATTCAGCAAAGGAAGGTCGCACAAACGCTAAATTATTTAGTAGAGACATAAAGTGTTTTGTGAACTGGCGAATACCCTTCAGTCGCTAGTTTGCCAGATAACTAATGAGGTCAGTTCTTCATGTGTGTTCACGTGATCACGAAGTGAGACCCCAGTTAAGATGAGTGTCTTGCAAATTGGAGAATGCCTTGTCACATGGTCGCTAAATGTAAACCAGGATTCCTACAAAGGTTAGGCCATAAAGCCCGGGAAAGTTAGATGATCTAATGGTCATGACTTAAAGTTGACTCAGGTTTGAATGTTGATCACTGATTTTCTGCTAGCACTTGGAAATGACCATTGTAATTCAAATTCAAATTTGCAGAGGGTTTCTAGCGATAGAAAGTACCAAAATTTATGGTTTTAAGTGACCGATTTCAATTGGTTTGGTGGCACTGGTTGTTGCAGACTAATCTGAGGGTCTATGTGGTCAGTGGCATGATGTGTTTTGTACCTGGTGGAGTGTGGTTTTGTGCTCGAGGCATATTGCAGGTGAGCTGATTAGATTGACAAACATGGTGAATTCATTAATCTCCAGTACATTGTTTAGAATATTATCATAAATGGAGATCAATCTAGGATCTATTCTAATCTGATTACTTGGTTTTCATTCCAATGTAATAAATTTTTGATTGATTCAGTTGGTGTGGTGGGTGAAACCCTAACCCTAATCATCTATAGCTTTTTACATCCTATTTTGGGATCCCAAGATGATTAGTGGTATATATTGCAGGTTGTTTGATTTTGTAAGGGTTCCTTCTTCTGCAAATTTTTTAAGGAGAATTGGTTCTGTGAAGGGTCCTTTTCCTATAGATATTTCTCCTTTTCTTTGCATATAGGGTGTTCTTTCTTCCCTTGTTGGTTCTGAGAATATAATACATATTGTAATGGTTTGTCTCATGTATGAGGATTTAATATATTCTTACTGTTACCAAGCAATCTCCATTTGAATTCTGAATTCATTAATCATACATCAAGGGTGTTTGATTTTTCTATTTGCATTGCCTATGTGTTTGCAAGTGGAGTTGTCTTCATAGAAATAACTAGTTTAGGGTTAGTGTTCATGTCATGCTTCTCTTCCAATGGATGTTGGTTAATGTATTATCTATTCATAGGTCTCTTCTAAGGGGAGGGTTAAAATCCTTTGATGGGTAATAACATACTTGGATACACAGGTGGGTTGCTAAGTTGAGGTTTGGTCATGGTGTGTGATTGATGTTAGTCATCAACACATTGAATATATTGTTTCTTTGTATCATAGTTGTCTCTTGCAATAGGGTATTTGACTCTATCGCCCATTGGGTAAGGCACTGGTCTATGAGAGACTTAGGGTATCTCAGGGGTCCTTTCAACCCATCTTTAAATCATTTCCTTTTAGTTCCACCCTTTCCCTTTCATGTTGTTAGGATAGGTCTCTAGTTTTAATACCCATTCTATGCAAGTTGGGCTATTGCATGAGATCTTGGTTTCATTGAGGTATAGGATACCTAAAGGGGTTTGAAGACTATTCCACAATAATCTATCTGCAGGCCTATTGTTTATCATGAGGTGTCTTGAGTGTGCAGATAAGGCAATACCTACCTGAGTGATGTGGAGCTCAAAGTGTAGAAGGATCTCTCTTTGATCCTTGTCAGTTGGCCTTTTTCCTTGCCAGATTTGGAGTGTTGAGTGAATGTGAAACTAGCCCTGTCAATCCTTATGTCAATCTGACCTTTGGGGAAAAGGAGCTCCAACACAACTAATATCTTTGTTTCATCATCTGAATCTAATCCCAGATCTTGAACAATAGCTGCGGTCTTTTGATTCCCTTTACGATCCTTCTTAAACCACTTTGATTTCAATTCTAGATGCACTTTCCAACACTTTGCATCTGTGTTCCCTTTCTTTTGACAATGTGAACATGTAGGTTTTTCACCTTCCTCTTTCTTCGCTATGGTTGCTTGCTTACCCTTGTTGCCTTTAGGAGGAACAAATTCCTTCTTTGAATTGAAACTTGTGTTTCCTCCACCTGCTTCAATATGGGTAGCTTGAACACACACTTCATCAAAGTTAGATGGACTAAACATCAACAATGTGTGTTTCAAATATGAATGCATTCCACCTATATAATTTAACAAAGTATCTTGTGTGCATAGATGAATACCAAGAGTTAGTGCCTTCTTCCTAAACACCTATGTATACTCTTGCATAGTTTGACCTTTACCTTGTCTAAAATTTTGCCAATCCTTAATGGCTTGTTGCATATAGCCTAAAGGATAAAATTGTTTCTTTAAGTAGAAGTAAACTCATAACAAGATGAAATTATTTTACCATGTGTAGCAAGATCATCTTGGCTCTTAGTCTCCTACCAGACTAATGCAGTGTCTCCCATTCTAAGACTAGCTAGCTAGATTTTGGAAGAGTCATCCATGATCTTTTGAATCCTGCAATAAACTTCAATCTACTTAAGCTAGTTATCCAACTTCTTTGCATCCAATTCACCATTATATATAGGCAAATCAAACTTTACATCCAGTTTTCACAAGGGTATCTTCATAGATTGTTTCTTTTTAGAAGAAGTAGATAAAGAAGAAGAAGATGATGAAGAAGATGGAGATGAAAGTTTAGGAAGGTCACTACCACCTCCTACTCCCTTTTCTTTGTCATCTTTTGATGAGGATTTAGCTTCCTCCTTCCTAGCCTTTTCCACCTTTCTCTTATGTCATTCATGTCTCTCTTGGATCAAAATGTCCACCATTGTCTTCATTTCTAGAAAATATTTCTGGAAAGCTTCTATATCAAACTCAACAAGATTTTGTTCATGTGCCATCTCTGAGTGAGAAAAAGTCATTCTTTTCCCAATCTCTGGATTGAACTTTTCAAGAGAACCTTCCCCTTCTTTCAATCTCAACGTAGTTAGCATTCACCACCTGCAATTTCCTGCAAAATGGGCTTTGATACCAAACTTGATCTGTAAACTAGGATTTACAATTTTTATAACTTAATCCAAAATATAGATTTATTTCCTTGATGTAGACGATAATTGCGTAGTTATGTATTTAACTGTTGAAATTACAAGAAAGAGTTATACTTCAAACACTTAAAAAAACAATTATGTGTTTAATTACATAAAAGAGAATATTAACAGTAAGAAAAATGAGAGAACATAAAAATAAAGGAGAGAGAGAGAGAGAGAGAGATGCAAACACTTGATAAAAGAGTTCATCCAGGTAGGACTACGTCTCTGGATCCGCTTTTCAATTCGGGGACCACTTTATTAATGTCGCCTAGCTCAAATTGCCTTGTTACAACATCCAAGCTTTCAACCTAATTCACAGTCCCATTTCTTTTACAATTTTTGGTGTAAAAACAACACCTTGTAATCTCCTCTCAAGAATTCAAAAAAAATCCTTTCCTAACAATCTCTCACAATATTTTCTTCTCTCAGACTTACAATAAATCTCCAAGACTTATTTCCAAAGTCTAATTCTTCCAAGGCTAATTGTTTTCCAAAGGAAATAGCTCCCCTTTTATACAAAATGTTTTCCTTATTTGGTTCAAAACCAAATAACAAATTAAACTTACCCCTTTAAAATATATGGTTTATATTAAACCATTTATCATCTTAAAAATTTAAAACATAACCTCCCCTTTATATTTTTGGCTCATATAATTTCAAGCCTAACTTACAATAATTTAAAGATTATGTGTTCCATTTTTGGATTTTAATTTGTTTAGGTTCTCTTTAATTAGGATAAAACCCATATTGCCCAAGTCTTATCCTAAAAATCTGGTGGAGCGCATTGGTTGAGAGAGGAACTAGGGAGTGGGCGATTGAAAATTCAAACCTCCCACCTCTATTTTGAAACATCAACATGCATTTTTCAAATAATAAATAGAACATTGGCAAAAACTACTCCCAAGAATCTTGCATGGTTCAATGGCAAGGAGGGTAAATAGGGAATATGAGGTTCCAAGTTCGAACCTCATAGCTACATATTACAAAACCAAACCTGTAATTGAAGAGAGTACATGCCACATGGTACAAGGTTATTCACCTGGCTAGTGACACATGTCACTAGCTAATTGATTTGCATTTAATGCTACTTAAATGCCATGTCATCATCAACCTACCATGTGTCAATGTTTGACTGCCATGTGTCACTACAAGATTGGATCAAGTTGCTGACTAGGCTACTGACAACATGCTAATGTCATCATTTTGACTAGTCAACAAGTTTTCCTATGAATTTTGACTGGTCGTAACTTCCACATCTGGACTCTGTTTACAAAACTAAAAATAGTTTCAGAATTAGTGCGACGAAAACTACAACTTGGTATAATTTTTACTTGGATTTGAGACAATCCATTTTTTCACATTTTCTAGTCCTCTGATTTGCCTATTGACCAAAACTTTGACCGCATATAACTTTCACATACAAGCTCCTTTTGAACCCATTCAAGCTACATCAGGATCGTGTTGGTGACCTCTTTCCAACTATGTTATTTTTGTGAGATTTTAAGACTGAAATTTTGAGGTTTTCTAGATCCACCTGGATCAGACCTACTGCCCAAACAACTTCAAGTGTAAGATCATTGAACACACTATCCAACTGATCTCTATATTACTCAATAGAATAATACCAAAAGATTACTGATCTCAACAACTTAACACTTCTCCTCTGACTGTGCCAAACCGCACCAATTGCTTCATCAGATCTCAATACCAGATCTCTATACTTCACATATCCTCTTCCAACAAGTATTGCACAATTCCACAATTAACTTTCACAATCTTACATTCCAATTGCACATTCATATTACAATAAGAAAAACATTTGTTCCTTTATACCACACTCAAATAATTACAAATGATTCGGCATACAAATTACAAAATAAAATCTTCCACATATTACATAAGAATTCCATAATTACATAAAACTATTAGCTTCCAACTAAGATAACTCTTCACTCATGTGACCTCTGACTTTGCTGTCACATCCATGTCAAAATCATCATGTCTTCAATATTAGTTCAGCTTTGCATGCTTAGATTCTATCCCGATTAGGATATATTATCCAATTTCCAAAAACTGCTACTTAGGAACATTGCCTAAATACTACTTCCATTGAATTACACATAACTTTCATGAATAAATAAATTTATGTATGCACTCTTAACCACAATCATATAGAACATCATAGAGTAATTCCTCAACTCCGCATAGCTTTATCTTCAATATTCCTCATGCGCTAACTCAAACACTATTTTCTTCTCTGATAATATTTAGTAGATCACTATGTTGACATCAATGACAATCATAGTCATGAATGCAACAACAACTTTTTAAAAATGGCTATGAATACTCCCCCATATGATATATTCATCATTCATTCTTAACAATCTCCCCCATTGGCATTGATGGCAACAAAGATGAAAAAACATCCAAGTTCCATGAATACCAACCATTGTAATACTGTTGCTTTGAAAATATTTTCAAATTCTCTTCATCAATCAAATCTTGCTTCATTTTCTTGTTCATCTCTTTTTATTTTTTCATTTTATATTGCTTGTAACCTTCTCCCTCAAATTCTCTTTAATAGATAGTTTTTTCATGTATCCTTCTCCCCCATTGACGTCAATGACAGATTCTTCATCACTATGTCAACAACTTCAATGTCAAAAGACACTATTAAAAAAATACATTCACTAGAGTCCTCATGACTTAGCTCAGATACACATACTCCCCCATAGAAGAAGTACCAACATCCAGTCTAGAAGAAAGATAAGGCTCATATACCACTGGACGGATGCAACCATCTGCATCACTTCTCAAAACTAGGCTAGGGCATAACCCCAAGCATACCTCTCAGATACTCAAATGTATCCTTAGGAAAAGGCTTTGTAAATATATCTACAATTTTCTCTTTTTTGCTTATATATTCAAATATGACTTCTTTTTCTGCCACTTTCTCTCTCACTACATGATACTTTATCTCTATATGTTTTGTCTTAGAATGTAGTACAGGATTATTAGACATACTAATTATGTTGGTGTTATCACAATGTATAACAACAGGCTCAACAAATTTTATTCCAATATCCTTCAGCATTTGCTTCATCCAAATTATCTAATTAGAATTGTTCATTGCTTCTACATACTCTACTTCTATTGTGCTCTATGAAATATAGTTTTACTTCTTGCTTAGCCAATAAAGTAATCTTCCTCCAAGGAAAAATGCTCCACCACCTGTGCTCTTTTTGTCCTCGGATTTTTCATACCATAATCCATATTCAATTGTGCCTCTTAAGTACCTTAGTATATTTTTTACTACTGCATAATGTGATTCTCTGGGATCATCTTGAAATCTTGCTACAATTCCAACTACATTTGATATATCAACTCTTGTATGAGTTAAATATTGCAATCCTCCAATCATAGATTTGTAGTTCTTTTGTTCAACTGTAGTAGTCTCATCTATGCTAGATAACTTTTGTCTGGTTACCATAGGTGTTCCAAGTGGTTTACAGTTCTCCATTCCAAATCTCTTCAACAAGTCATTCAAGTACTTTGTTTGACTTATGAAGATACCATCACTATTATGTGTTATTTGTAATCCTAAAAAATATTTCATCTCACCAATCATACTCATTTCAAATTCAGTCTTCATTTCATCTGCAAATTTATCACTAGCTTCATCTTCTCCTCCAAAGTTAATATCATTAACAAAGATAACTAGAACCAATAAACTATTTTCAATTTCTTTTGTGTACAATTTTTTGTCTGTTGTACCTTTACTAAATCCTAATTTAATCAAATACTTATCAAGTATTGCATACCAAGTTCTAGGTACTTGTTTCAATCCATATAAAGCTTTGTTCAATTTACATACCATGTCTCCTTCATGAGTTAAAGGAAAACCTTCAGGCTTCTCAATGTAAACTTCTTCTAACTCTCTATTCAAAAATGTTGACTTCACATCCATCTAATACACTTTGAATTTCTTATAGGTTGTATAAGCCAAAAACATTCTTACCGCTTCAATTCTTGCAACAGGTGCAAAATTTTCTTCATAGTCAATTCCTTCTTTCTGTGAGTATCCTTTACATAAAAATCTTTCTATATTTCTTACAACTTCTCCTTGTTCATTCATCTTGTTCCTGAATACCCATTTAGTTCCTATAACATTCTTATCTTTAGGTTTAGGGACCAATTCCCAAGTTTTATTCTTTTTAGTTTGATCTAGTTCTTCCTTCATAGCTTTAATCCAATGTTCATCTTCATAGGCTTCACTAGTAGATTTAGGATCAATTTGAGAAATTAAACACAACTATTCTTGTACCTTATTTCATGTTAGAACTCCTCTGTCTATGCTTCCAATAATCTGCTCATAAGGATGATTCCTTGATAGATTTTTGTTAGGTGTTACAGTCTTAGTTCTCACTTTAGTTGTAGGTTCTTATATGATTTCCTCAATGATGCTTTCATTCTGCAATTCACTATTAGTTTCATAGAATAATTTGGCATTTTATGGATTAGTTCTAGGATGAGTTCCTTCATCTAATTCATAATCATGCATTCTTTCCTAAATTTTGAAATTTTCATCAACTTTAACATTTGTGCTTTCAACAATAGTCTTAGTTATTTTATTATATAACATCTATAAGCTTTTCTCTTTAATGAATATCCAAGAAATATACCTTCATCACTTCTAGGGTCAAACTTTCCAATGTCATCATCTCTCTTAATATAACATTTGCTTCCAAAAATTCTAAAATACTTAACTAATGGTGCATGTCCAAACCATAGTTCATAAGGTGTCTTGTCTGTATTTGCTTTGATTTGTACTTTGTTCATTGTATACACTATTGTGTTCACTGCTTCTCTCTAGAATATCTTCACCAAATCATTTTCAAATAACATGGCTCTTGCTGCTTCAGTCACTAGCCTATTTCTTCTTTCTGCAATACCATTTTGTTCAGGTGTCCTAGGGTCTGAAAACTATCTCTTAATACAATTCACTTCACAAAAAATGTTAAATTCTTTTGAAGTAAATTCTCCACCTCTATCTGATCTCAAACATTTAATCTTCATTCCAGATTCATTCTCAACTTTCTTCTTAATAATTTTAAACTTATCAAACGCTTTAGACTTTCCTTTAAGAAATGCAATCTACATCATTCTTGTAAAATTATCAATAAGAATCATAAAATACCTTTCTCCATTGAATCCTCTAGTCCTTGTGGGACCGCTCAAATTTGTATGAACAATTTCCAACTTCTCTACTATTGTGAACTTCTTGCTGGGAAATGAGCTTCTCTTCTGCTTAGCCATCACACATTCCTTACAAATTAGATAAATACAACTTTTATCTCTTTTAACAGATTTTAACCATGTAAGCAATGTGATCAACATCCATAGAAAGATATGCATACACAATAACACAATAACACAAGATATGCTGACTAGGGAACCTCTTGATCGAAGAGTAAACCTCGATGGGAATGATGCCGAAAAAAGATGGACAAATATGAAATTTCCTTGTGAGAGGATGGAATCTATTAGGAATCTTATGAAATACATTTAGTACATATTAGTCCTTGCTAGGAGACTTTGAATCTCTCCTAAAAGATTCTAACTCTGTTAGGAGTTATGGAAGATAGAAGGACCCACTACCCAAATAGCTTCAAGTGTAAGATCATGGAACACACTATCCAATTGATCTTTGTATTACTCAATATAATAATACCAAAATATTATTGATCTCAACAACTTAACACTTCTCCTCTGACTGTGCCAAACCGCACCAACTACTTCATCAGATCTCAATACCAGATCGCTATACTTCACATATCCTCTTCCAATAGGTATTGCACAATTTTGCAATTCACTTTCACAATCTTACATTCCAATTGCACATTAATATTACAATAAGGAAAACATTCCTTCCTTTATACCACATTTAAATAATTACAAATGAGTCGGCATACAAATTACAAAATAAAATCTTTCACACGTTACATAAGAATTTCATAATTACATAAAACCGTTGGCTTCCAACTAAGATAAATCTTCACTCATGTGACTTCTAACCTTGTTGTCACATCTACATCACAATAATAATGTCTTTAATTTTAGTTCAACTTCACATGTTCATATTTTATCCTGATTAGGAGATATCATCCGATTTCCAAAAATTGCTACTCAGGAACACTGCCTAAATACTGCTTCCACTCAATTACACATAACTTTCATGAATAGATTAATTTTCATATGCACTCTTAACCATGACCTTATAGAACATCATAGAGTAAGTCCTCAACTCTGCATAGCTTTATCTTCAATATTCCACATGTGCTAACTCAAACACTGTCTGCTTCTCTGCTAATCTTCAGTAGATCACTGTGTTGACATCAATAAAAATCACAGTCATGAATGCAACACCAATTGCTACAGAATGGTTGTGAATAATCCCCCATAGGATATATTTAGCATTCATTCCTAACAATCTCCCCCATTGGCATTGATGGCAACAAAGATGAAAAAACATCCAAGTTCCATGAATACCAACCATTGCAATACTATTGCTCTAAAAATGCTTTCAAATTCTCTTCATCAATCAAATCTTGCTTCATTTTCTTGTTCATCTCTTTTTAGTTTTTCATGTTATATTTCTTGTAACCTTCTCCCTCAAATTATCTTTAATAGATATTTTTTCATGTATCCTTCTCCCCCATTGACATCAATGACAAATGCTTCATCACTATGTCAACAACAACTTCAATGTCAAAAGACACTGTTCAGAAAATACATTCACTAGAGTCCTCATGACTCAGCTCAAATACACATACTCCCCCATAGAAGAAGTACCAACATCCAGTCCAAAAGAAAGATAAGGCTCATATACCACTGGATGGATGCAACCATCTACATGACTTCTCAAAAGTAGGTTGGGGCATAACCCCAAGCATACCTCTCAGATACTCAAATGTATCCTTAGGCAAAGACTTTGTAAATATATTTGCAATCTTCTCTTTTGTGCTTATATATTCTAATCTGACTTCTTTTTCTACCACTTTCTCTCTCACTACATGATACTTTATCTCTATATGATTTGTCTTAGAATGTAGTACATGATTCTTAGACATACTAACTATGCTGGGGTTATCACAATGTATATCAACAGAGTCAACAGATTTTATTCCAATATCCTTTAGCATTTGCTTCATCCAAATTATCTGATTATAATTTTTTGTTGCTGCTACATACTCTGCTTCTACTATGCTCTATGAAATATAGTTCTTCTTCTTGCTTAGCCAAGAAACTAATCTTCTTCCAAGGAAAAATGTTCCACCACTTGTGCTATTTTTGTCATCAACACTATCTCCCCAATCTACATCTGTATATGCACATAAGGTAAAGTCCTCATATTTTTCATACCACAATCCATATTCAATTGCCCCTCTTAAGTACCTCAATATCCTTTTTACTATTGCATAATGTGATTCTCTGGGATCAGCTTGAAATCTTGCTACAATTCCAATTGCATGTGATATATCAGGTCTTGTATGAGTTAAATATTGCAATCCTCCAATCATAGATATGTACTTCTTTTGTTCAACTGCAAGAGTCTCATCTATGCTAGATAAATTTTGTCTGGTTATCATAGGTGTTCCAACTGGTTTATAGTTCTCCATTCCAAATCTCTTCAACAAGTCATTCAAGTACTTTGTTTGACTTATGAAGATACCATCACTATTCTATGTTATCTGCAATCCTAAAAAATATTTCATCTCACCAATCATACTCATTTCAAATTCAATCTTCATTTCATTTGCAAATTTATCACTGGCTTCATCTTCTCCTCCAAAGATAATATCATCAACAAAGATAACTACAACCAAAAAATCATTTCAATATATTTTGTGTACAATTTGATGTCTGTTGTGCCTTTAGTAAATCCTAATTTTATCAAATACTTATCAAGTCTTGCATACCAAGTTCTAGGTGCTTGTTTCAATCCATATAAAGCTTTCTTCAATTTACATACCATATGTCCTTCATGATTTAATGGAAAACCTTCATGCTGCTCAATGTCAACTTCTTCTTCTAACTCTCCGTTTAGAAATGTTGACTTCACATACATCTGATACACTTTCAATTTCTTATAGGTTGCATAAGCCAAAAACATTCTTACTACTTCAATTCTTGCAATATGTGCAAAATTTTCTTCATAGTCAATTCCTTCTTGTTGTGAGTATCTTTTACATGCCAATATTTCTTTATTTCTTACAACTTCTCCTTGTTCATTCATCTATGTTATTTTCTTAAATGCAGGAGTCAATGTCCTCAAAATTTTCCATATCACTTTATTCTCTATCTTGATTCCTTCACAATATTTTATACCTCCAACAATTTTTGACATTCTACCAATATAGCTTCTAACATATTCATCTTCCATCATTCTTATATCTTCAAATGCACATATCCAGTTATGTAATCTAACTTTCTTTGCATGTTCATCACCTTCAAAAGTAGATTGTAAAGTAACCAAATTTCATGAGATGTTTTTAGATATTTTACCTAACTGTACTCATTTTCTGGAAGGGCTGACAAGAGTTCTTCTCTAGCAAGTATGTAACACATGAATAGATCTCTTTCCTCATTAGTACATTCTTCAATTTTGTCTTCATCAATGATAGTCTTCTTGTTCTTTGTGATTAACCAATATCCTAGTCCTAAACAAAGTAAATGTGTCTACATATTTTCTTTCCACCTGTCAAAATTCACTCAATCAAACTTAGGGATTTCTTTCCTAAAATGACTTGCCATGGATCTCCTTAAGCTGTTAAACTTTTCCTTCAAGGACCTGCTGCTCTGATACCAATTGTTAGAAAGTAAAGTCCACCAAGATAACTAAGAGGGGGGCGGGGTGAATCAATTATCAAATAAATATAGCTTTTATCTCTTTTAATAAATTTTAACCATATAAGCAATGTGATCAACAACCATAGAAAGATATACATACACAACAACACAATAACACAAGATATGTTGACTAGGGAACCTCTTGATCAAAGAGTAAACCCTAGTGGGAATGATGCCCATAAAAGATGAACTCATATGAAAGTTCTTTGTGAGAGGATGGACACTATTAGGAGTCTTATGAAATACATTCAGTACATATTAGTCCCTTCTAAGAGACTTTGAATCCTTGCTAAAAGATTCTAACTCTGTTAGGAGTTATGAAAGATAGAAGGACCCACTGCTGGAACAACTTCAAGTGTAAGATCACTGAAGACACTGTCCAACTAATCTTTGTATTACTCAATAGAATAATACCAAAATATTACTGATCTCAACAACTTAACACTTCTCCTCTGATTGTACCAAACCCCACCAACTACTTCATCAAATCTCAATACCAGATCTCTATACTTGGCATATCCTCTTACAACAAGTATTGCACAATTCCGCAATTCACTTTCACAGTCTTACATTCTAATTGCACATTCATATTACAATAAGGAAAACATTCCTTCCTTTATACCACACTCAAATAATTACAAATGAGTCAGCATACAAATTACAAAATAAAATCTTCCACACGTTACATAAGAATTCCATAATTACATAAAACTGTCGGCTTCCAACTAAGAGAACTCTTTACTCGTGTGACCTCTGACCTTTCTATCATGTCCACGTTGTTGGATCTTTTTCTTGCAAGACCAAACTTGAATCAATAGGTGGGCTTGATTCTCAAGGTAGGCACTCAAGTTTGACAAGAAAAAGGGACAACTGACAAGGATCAAAGAGAGATCCTTCTACACTTCAAGCTCTACATCACTCAGGTGGGTGTACCTCATCTGCACACTCATACAACTTGTGTCACACTATAGGGCCGCACAATCACTTAGGTGGGTATTGCCTTATCTACACACTCAAGAAACTTTGTGATAAACCATAGGCCTACAGATACATTAATGTGGAATAGTCTTCAAACCCCTTTAGGTATCCTATAACCCAATGCAGCCAATATCTCATGCAATAGCCCTACTTGCATAGAATGAGTCTAAAGACTAGATAGAAACTTCTATTACTACCAACATGAAAGGGAAAGGGTAGGACTGAATGATTTAATGATTTGGTTATTTGGAATGGATGGACCCCTAAAATACCCTAAATCTCCCATAGACCAGTGCCTTATCCAATGGGCAGCAGAGTCAAATACCTCATTGTAGTAGAGCTATGAAACAAGGAGACAACACATTCACCCTGAATCAGATCATACATTACCAAACCACCTGTGTACCCAAATGTCCTATCACCTATTCATAGGATTTTAACCCTCCCCTTAGAAGAGACCTATAAACAAATGATACATTAACCAACATCCACTGGAAGACAAGCATGACATATCTTTGATACCCCAACTCATACACATCTGAAAACCAGTCCTAGACCTAGTTGCCTCTGCGAAAACAACTCTATTGTAGACACTCACTGGAAATGCAAATAGAAATGCTTAAACACCCTTGATGCTTCAATCAATAGGTCTAAAACTCAAATGGAGACAATCTGATAGAAGAACAAATATACTAAAATCTTATACATAAGACATCTGTTACAACTTCATTGTATTCCCATAGCCAGAGAGGAAAGAGGGACACCCTGTATGCAGAGAAGAAGAAATATTTACAAGGCAGGAAACTTTACCATCCAACCCTTCTTACAGAAAAACATCTACAATATATACCATCAGTCATCTTAGGATCCCAAAATAGGGATGCAACAAGCTACGGATAACTGAGGTAGGGTTTCAACTACCCAACCAATCAGAACCAATCAAGAATTTACTGCAGGGGCAGGAAACCAAGAAACCTGGAGAAAACAAATCTCAAACAGATTTGCAATTATGAAAATCTGTGAGCTCAGGATAGAAAACTAGGAATAGCCATGAAAATTAGTACAAATCATTGCCTACAAATACACCTCGAGCACAAAAACATAGAGTACAAACCCCTACAAATGATCAAAGAACACCCTAGACCACACTGCAACAACAAGCACCACCAAACAAATCCAATCAGGCCATTGAAACCATCAATTTTGGTACTTCCTGTCATTGGAAACCCATCTGCAAGTTTGAATCTAAAAGACAACAGTCACATTCATGGCACCAGAAGTAAATCGGCAGTCTACATTCAAACCTCGGCCAAATTAAGTCCCGACCATTAGATCCACTCCATCTCGCAGACTCCACACGCTTTATACTTCTTTAAACAAAATCGATGGTCGTCGTTACACCATGATGCTAAAAGTTGAGCATCTCACCTTAGCAGTATAACGACAACCACATGATCTTCACATACTTGCAAACGCTCTACTTCCTTTGAAAATTATGGCCCCACTAACAACATCCAGCTCGTCACCCCGCTGACCAATGAGAATCAAGCACATCACTTCTTTTCTGATACCGAGACCACTTCCAATTTCTATGTAGTTAGCTCTAACATCCCTCCACTGTGCACTGACATAACCAATGAAACACCGCCACGAAGGCCGAACCTGACAAATGACCCCACCGAGCAATTTACCCACACACTACATCAATGGCTCTCGTTAAAGCACAGAGATAAAAAGCTTGCAACTTTTCCTCATAGTATAGCGACAAACACTGATCTTTTTTACCTGTTAAACATCTGTCAGACCCCAGCTGATGGGCCCACTGGGACAAGTGTCAACCAATCGCATGGTCACATGTCAGAAATTCCTAACATGCGATCATGCAACAACCAATGAAAAAACACACCTTCGCCTCCCTTCTGACATCGGGACCACCACCGAAGAAATGCCTGAAACAAATAAAATCAATAGCAGATGCATGATTGCATGGGGTGAGAATATTCCATGCGATCACACACCGACCGTCGATCTCCTCCCTCTACCGCTTGAAGAATCTGGCCCCACCAACCATCGCACTTGTGCACTTAAGATCGACGAACAAGGAGTGTTAGTAAAAAGGAAGAAATGCTAGGTTGAAAACACACAGGGTATTTGTGTAGACCAAAAGGTAGCAGGGAGACTGAAAACATCATGGGTTTTCAAAAACATTGTGGGTTTTTGACACTTAGCAGATTTTGAGAACATTTCCTGCAAACCTTAAAACTTAAAATTCTCCCTAGGTTTTGCAAATTAGGAGATGCGATCTGAACTAGAGCTAGGTGACACAATAAAGAGCATAGGGCTAAGGGAACACATCATAAAACCTCATAGATTTTCATCGCACAATAAAAGTGTGACTACAAGTCAAGTAGAGACAACATTATGAAACATTTGTAGGGAATAGGCCATTTTCATTGGATTTTTTCTATGACTAGAAAATGGACTAACACACATCACAATCATCATGTCTTCAATATTAGTTCAACTTTGCATGCTCAGATTCTATCCCAATTAAGAGATATCATCTGATTTCCAAAAACCTCTACTTAGGAACACTGCTTGAATACTGCTTCTACTGAATTACACATAACTTTCATGAATAAATGAATTTCCATTTGCACTCTTAACCATGACCTTATAGAAAATCATAGAGTGAGTCCTCAAATCTGCATAGCTTTATCTTCAATATTCCACATGAGCTAACTCAAACACTATCTTCTTCTCTGCTAATCTCCAATTGATCACTATGTTGACATCAATGACAATCACAGTCATGAATGCAACAACAACTACTATAGAATGGCTTTGAATACTTCCCCATAGGATATATTCAACATTCATTCCTAACAGTTTATTGTGCAATAGAGAAATAATGACCACACCAAATTTGAAGATAAATGAGTTATACAATGTTTGAATATGGAAAAACCTAAGCTAGCGACTAAGAACAGAGACTTTGGAAAAGAGAAGAAGAAAATAAATGAATCAATTGATAGACCTATAGTTGTGCAGGAGGCTAGAAGAGTGAACAAAAAATAGAGACTTGAAGGGGCTAGAAAAGATACTAAAATAAGAGACATTCCTGTGAAGCCACTAGACGAAGAAAAATCTGTAGAAGTGCAAAAAAATCTGAATTTAAGAAGGCCAAGGAAGAAAGTTTGAAGGCTCCTAAGCTTGGTGAGAAAATTAAAGACCTCTCTGAAATGAACACTATTGGTGATGTTCATGTTGCAAGCCCCGATAAACAATAAAAAAAATGGATTTAGCACCATCTATTTCTAATTTGGAGGAGGCATTTTCTCTGACAAACTCTAAACTTGAGAAGGTTTTAGTAGGGCATATTGATGGGCCAACCATGAAGAGTAGTTTTTTCTATGGGGAGAAGGAAAGCATTAGGAAAAATCTTACATTGGGGAGCCTTTCTACTGTAGCTGATGGGAATATACTTGTGCAGGCAGCAATTGGGATAAGAGACTCCAATAAGGAAAGGCTTTTGCTTCTTGCGGATGCTGGTGTGAATGTCATTATTTTGAATATGCTCAGGGGTTGTAGGTTTATTGTTTTTGATGTTAAGATAGTTGTAATTTTTGTTAAGTCTGATTTGATTTGGAGATAATTCATTTGGAGTGTGCTAGAATAGATTCTTTCAATGTTGAGATCTTCTTAGCACCTACTTTATTCTATGTGGTCAATGAGCTCCAAGTGGGGATATCTCTATATATCTCTTATGGCAGAAATGATTAGACTTCAAGTGGAAAATTGTAATGGTTTAGTTTTGTAATGGTTTTGGTGAACTGTGAAGCCAAATCATTTCTCTTGTTGTAACCATTAGATTCCTAAGACTACTCATCTTCCAAATGTTGTGATGCCAAACATAGTCTCTTTTCAATGCATGAAAACAGTGATAAAAATTTGTGAGGTTTGTTGCATATGATATGACTATATTTGTAATAAAATAGAGATGTCCCTGCTTGTAGAGTGGATGTAGTCCATATTGGATGAACCATTGTAAAATCTTTTGTGTCTGTTTCTATTCTGTCTTCGATATGTTATTTGATTTTTTCATTTTAAATCTTCATTTAAATCTCTACAATAAGTAAATATTATGTATTGAAGTTGTATTCATCATTATTTTTTTACATTCTCAAAAATAAATTAAATCATATTTAAGTCTTATTGTATTTCTAATAAATAAATTATTTAGTATGTTTAATTAATTATTGAATGTAAAGGACCACTTAGAGGGAGGAGCAGTAGGAACAATAGGGACCAACTATAGCCACACCTAGGAGGAGAGGTAGAGCAGTGCTGCCACCCATTGTGACCTCCAGTAGAGGAAGGGCATGGGGCCTGAGACCTTGTATCCTCCAACCTTTTTTCTGTGAATATGTACTTTAATAGTTTTCGGCCTTAAGGCCATGTGGACATTCATGAGGTGATCTCATATCCCCCTACCTTTTTTTTGAATATGTACTATTATATTAAAACTTAATAGAAATGGACTATTCATCAAAACAAAATATTGAATATAAAAATTTAATTTATAATAGAAAAAATTAAAATTGAAAATATGAATTTAGGAATCAATGATAGGTAGTGCGATATGTGATTTTAAATCAATTTTCTAATTTTTTCTCTTCTTAAAGGAAATAAAAACTAATGGTTACAAAAAAAACAATGTAAGTAAGAAGCAAAAAGGAAATCTTGACATCATATAGCCATTGAGATTTACTTGTGCAGGGAATGATTGTACATATAAGTTCTTTTTACAATTTATGGTAAAGTATTCTTTTATGAATAAGGAGCTTCAGTTATTGTCTCACTAAAAATTATATGTATTGTGACATGTTAGAGACTATAATAATGTCCATGTAGAAGGTATAGTTGATTTAATACATTATTATTTTGTGTATATAATTTAAAATATAATCTTTAAGTATAAACAATATTGATTTGTTATTTGCTTATATTCAATTTTGTTTAAAATGTATTCTACAAGTTCTTTCATTTCTATCAAACTTGTTTATTTCGTATTAATATATATAAATCTTGTATTATGAAAATAGTAATGAAATTATAGATTAAAAGGCTTGTTTATGAAATCATATAATGAGAATAAATGTTGTTGAGCCCTTTTTTCCTTATTAATTCATAATATTCATTCAAGGATAACGGTGGTTCCGTCTAATGGATTTTTATTGACTCGACTCTATATATGCTTGTAAAAATTAAGCTTTATTTTCTTTATTGGCATCAGGTTATTATTTGTTGAGTGATATAATTTTTGAGATCTATATACATAGTAGCTATTCATGCCACTATTTGACCTCTCAATTAATGGGTTAGCCACTTACAATTGCATGCTTTGGATTACACATTTAAAGAAATTTTTTAAGGGTACCCTAAGACACTTTACAACAAAATATTTCCTCGAAAGAGAAAATTAGCTAATTAACAACATATCAACAAGAAACATAACAAAACTTGAAACCTAAGTACTTAAGATCCTTTAAAATGTGTGTTGTAACCTGCATATCTTTTTGAATTGGATAGTTAGGAAGATTGGCTACCTCATGTGTGTGTGTATACACATCTATCTTTCTCTCAATATCCATAACCTTAAACCCTTATCTCTATTTCTTCCCCCTCTATCTCTCTCAATAGCCAAAACTATCAGTAGCATCCAAAATAAAAATAAAGTAGAAAAGTAAGAATAACACTAGGGAGTAAGTCATTTTATGAAATTCCAATCAGTAGTAAGGAAATGTAGGGAACCCTCCTAATCCTGTCTCTTTATCCTTTCCATGTCTTTACTTACCTCTTCCTTCTCATCTTTTCCTCCTTGCCCTTTTTCTTAAACTTTTTATTTTTTATTTTGGAGCTTCCTTGAACAACTCCTATTAGTGATTTGTCCATGATTCCATTAATGATGTTATGATGGTGTTTAAGCAATCTTACAATTTGTTATATTTTCTAAAAATGTACTCTAATATATCCTCAAGCTTAGTGGCACAATTCTAAAGTTGAACAACTTGATTCTTCAGACAAAAAATAACCTTATTATCTTCAATATAACTATTATCACTCTCACCATCCCAAAGGGTGTCAGTGTCCTGATTGTTAGCCTTCTCTCTACCTTCGTACTCCTCTTTATTTATTTCTTGTTCTTGTTCTTCCTCTCCAATTACACTTTTCCTCATCTTTCTTATTCATTATCTTTATAATCATCATCTCCATCTTCATTACATCCTCCTCCAAATCATCCTCACTGGAATTTATAAACTTGTTATCAAATTTGGAAGGGTAATTTTCATTATTGGGGGAAGAAACAAAAATGTTAGTTTGGTTTCCTTTTCTTAATTTTGTATGCAGTTGAAACCTACCTATGTGGAACAAGCTCAACATGCAAACATTAGAGATAAAAAGTATAAATTACATTGACACATCTAAAACGTGATTCCTACACAAAGCTTCTTCCACAACCTCTGAGGAGTGGAAAGAAGTGCACCCAAGAATTGTTTGATTTAATCTTTGAGATTTTGTGGGTGTGCTCTCCCAATAGAATATTTAAATACCACTTGATTATACTTGATTGATGAAACTTAAATGCCAAACTAGATGGAGTCGATTGAATAACTCAAGGAATAGTTGTATGAACTATCCTCAATAATTCAATGAAAATGCACAAGAGTAGGTATGAGATTAATGCAAACAAGAACTAGTATTGAATGCAAACTAGAATCTAAGATTGAATGTAAACTACTATGAATGCATACATGATGTAGGAGCATCCTGGGTGTAAGAGCAATCTTGCATCACCCAAAAAAAAAATATTTCTATTTTTATATTCAATAAGGGCTATTTTGTGCAAAGCTGCTATTTATGGAAAGTTACTATTTTTGGTAATTTTTGTATGTGCTCAGAATGATCTGATTTCTTTCTTGGAGGTTCATCTTGGTCATATAAGTCTGCCAGTAAAGTTTCATTCCCAGATCAAGTGTATATTGGAAGATATTGAAGATTTTCGGTATTGGCAGCAGGGTACAAAAACTTTGAACTCAGTTTTGAAGGCTTTAGAGGCCCCGAATGAGGTCAAAAATTTGGGTGTCAGGCACTTGCATTGGTTAGGCCTGTAGAGCGCTTCGTGGCATTTCTGAAATGGGGTTATAATAGCCGATCAGGTCAACTGGTGATGACTTATGGTCTTCGGAAGTTCGGCCACCTGAAATGACGAAAAATAATTTTCTTCAAAATTTCTGTTTGGGTTTCAAAGGTTATCTTGAGCCGACTATGATGTAATAAAATGTAAAATAAAATAATTCTAAGTTTGGTCGGCCTTATTGGCTAAAATTTTGGAACCTTCCCAGGCGGTGGAAAATTGCCTATATAAGGAAGGTTGTATTATTGTCTTAGGCAGTTTAGAATAGTTCTGGGTAATAGTTCAAGGCTTTGTCCTACAGAATATTGTAAGGGAATGCCCATGTCGCTTTGCATATTGTAATTCTGAAAGTTTTTAATTCCACATTTGTGGAGATAATAAGAAGCCAATTTTCTATTCTTGCATATTGTTGTTGTTTCTCTATATCTGTTATGTGTTTGTGGTATTAAGGGGAGCACCCTTCATCAAATGGTATCGGAGCCAAGTTTTCTTGAGTGTTTAAACAGATCACCGACTGTGAGGTAGTTTGCACCAGGACCGTGGTTAGGGTTTTAGCGTGCATCGCAAAAATGCCTCCATGAAGGGAACGTGGTGGAAGAGCTGGTGTTGTAACACCTGAGGTTAGGGCACTGTAGAGACAAGTGCGAGCATTGCAAGAAGAGATTCATAGAGGAATGAATCTTAATGTCAGAGATGAAAGCGAGGATGAAGCTGAAGAAGAATATCAAGAAGGAGAAGTCGAAATTGTGAACCAAGAGGAAGAAAGACTTTTTCAGGCCATTTCTAAGATTGGGAAAAGACCTAAGATTGAGGTTCCTACATTTTCTGGAAATCTTAACCCAGAAGAATTGATCGACTGGATCAATGAATGTGAGGAATATTTTGAGTATGAAGATGTTGAGGATCTTGATAGGGTCAAATTCACGAAGGCCAGACTGAAAGGTCATGCGAAGATATGGTGGCAAGAGATTCAGTTGGAGCGAAATAGAAGGGGAAAGGAGAAAATCAAGAGATGGGATCGAATGGTGGATAAATTGAAGCGATAGTTCATTCTTGTTGACTATGAGCTTGACCTACTGAAGAAAATGCAGAGTTTGAAGCAAGCAGGAAGATCTGTTCAGGAGTATACAGAGGACTTCTATCAACTTCTCATCAGAATAGGCCATGCAGAAGCTCATAAGGAGAAAGTTGCCCGATACCTTAATGGGTTAAGACCAAGCATTCAGGAGGAGCTGAATCTGGTTCGAATGAACAGTATTGAAGAGGCATACCAGTTTTCCCTAAAAGTAGAGAAAAAGCTGAACAAGAAGTTTGAGAGTAGACAAAATAGAAGAGGTCGCGGTGGACGATCTGGTGGACGGTTATATGGTGGCCGAAATGAAGATCTGAAAAAGAAGGATGAGGCCAGTAGCAGTTAGAATAAGTGAGGAAATAATTCCAATCGCTTCTAGGATCAGAATAATTGAGATCAGAGAGGAAGAGGAAGAGGACAAGGATCTGGAAGAGGTGGCTTTCCTGGAACATTTTTTCACTGTGGAGAAGAAGGTCATAGGGCATTTGAATGTCCTTAGCACCAAGGCAGAACAGATAGGAGAAATGAAGGCCAGGCCAGAGTTGCACATGTAGATGAAGATGCTAGATCATCAAATTTTGAAGATGCTGAAAGAGAAGAAACATTGATTAACAGAAGAGTCCTGTTGAGTGGTGAGAATGAACCTGAGCAAAGAAGGAGCCTTATTCACACCAAGTGCAAGTGTGAAGGTAAATGTTGTGATGTGATTATTGATAGTGGAAGCACTGACAATTTGGTGTCAGAAGAGATGGTGACAAAGTTGAAGCTCAAGAGACAGAAACACCCACATCCATATCGGATTGTCTGGGTACAAGATGACCACAAGGTCATGGTCAATGAACAATGCCTGGTGAAGTTCAAGATTGGCGGATACCAAGACGAGGTATTGTGTGATATCATATCTATGGATGCATGTCATATGTTGTTGGGTAGACCATGGCAGTTTGACAGATGTGCTGTACATGATGGTCATGCGAATACCTATTCCCTGACAAAGGATGGAGTGCGACATAAGCTAAAACCATTGAAGGAGACTGAAGAAAAGGTATGTGGTAATGCAAGGATAAATTTTGTTGATGGAAGAAATTTCCTAGATGGTATGAGGCATGAGCATGTATGTTTTGCTTTAATTCTAAAAGCTGGTAAAGAGGAAGTAGAAGATGTTCCTATAGAAGTTGCAGATTTGTTGAATGAGTTTCAGGATATTATATCTGATAACATGCCCGATGGATTACCACCAGTCAGGAAGATCAGTCATCAGATGGACTTGATCCCAGGAGTGAGTTTTCCGAATAAGGTAGCACACAGAATGACACCTACAGAAAGTGAGGAGTTGAATAGATAAGTACATGAACTGTTACAGAAAGGATTGATTTGTGAGAGTCTGAGTCCCTATGCTGTACCAGCGGTATTAGCACCAAAGAAGAATGGAGAATGGAGGATGTGTACAAATTCTAGGGCAATAAACAAGATCACAATCAAGTATAGGTTTCCATTTCCACGAATGGATGATATTATAGATTGTTTGAGTGGGGCTGTGTATTTCTCAAAGATAGATCTAAATAGTGGATATCACCAGATTCGGATCAGAGAAGGAGATGAATGGAAGACTACCTTCAAGACAAAGGAAGGACTGTATGAGTGGTTAGTCATGCCTTTTGGGCTAACCAATGCACCGAGCACTTTCATGCAGCTCATGAACGAGGTTCTAAAAGAATTTCTGGGTAAGTTTGTCATTGTTTACCTAGATGATATTTTGATTTTTAGCAAGACATTGGAGGAACATATGATGCATATTTGTATGGTGTTTGAGAAGTTGAGAGAAGAGAAATTGTTAATTAATTTGAAGAAGTGTAGTTTTGTGAAGAAAGAGTTGGTGTATTTGGGGTTTGTAGTTTCAGGAGAAGGTCTAAAAATAGACCTAGAGAAGGTATAGGCTATCCTTGAATGGCCTACTCTAAGGAGTGCTACTGAGGTAAGATCTTTTCATGTTCTAGCTAGCTTTTACAGAAAGTTTATCAGAAATTTTAGCAGTATTTGTGGACCCTTGACTGAAACAATGAGAGGGGATAGAAAAGAGTTTAAGTAGACTAATGGGGCAGAAAAGAGTTTTCAATTGTTGAAACAAAAAGTTAAAGAACAACCTATTTTAGCACTTCCAGATTTTAATAAGGTGTTTCAAGTAGATTGTGCTGCTAGTGGTACTGCAATAGGAGCTGTTATGAGCCAAGAAGGTAAACCTATTGCTTATTTCAGTGAGAAGTTAAATGATGCCAAGAGAAAATATTCTATTTATGATCAAAAATTTTATGCTATAGTTCAGGCATTGAAAAAGTGGAGGTACTATCTACTTCTTAAGGAGTTTGTTTTGTATACTGATCATCAAGCTTTGCAATATTTGAATAGTCAAGGAAAATTGAATCAAAGGCATTTGAAATGGGTTGATTTTTTACAGAGTTATACATTTGTTTTGAAACACAAGAGTGGAAAGTCTAATAGGGTTGTATATGCTCTTAGCAGAAGGAAACTATTGCTGACAGAAATGCAGATTGAAGTGGTTGGGTTCAAAGAACTCAAGAATTTGTATCCAGAGGATCCTGATTTTGGTGAAGCTTGGAAAGCTTGTACAGAACCTGTTACTCTAGACAGGACAAAATGGTTAGATTTCATCATCCAGGATGATATGCTATTCAGAAGGAGTCAGTTGTGCATTCCATGAAGTTCTATGAGGGAGAATCTCATCAAGGAGAAGCATAGCGAAGGATTGGCTGGACATTTTGGTCGTGATAAAACCCTTGCTTTGGTTAGTGAAAATTATTATTGGCCATAGTTGTAGCAAGATGTGAAGAAGTTTGTACAGAGTTGTAGAGTATGTCAGATGGTGAAAGGAGTGAAGTAGAATAGAGGGTTGTATCAGCCATTACCCATACCAAAGATGCCTTGGGAGGATATCAGCATGGACTTTGTTCTTGGTTTACCGAGGACTCAGTGGGGACATGATTCAATTTTTGTGGTGGTTGACAGATTTTCAAAGATGGCACATTTCATTCCCTGCAAGAAGACTAATGATGCTGTTCATATAACAGAATTGTTTTTCAGAGATGTAATGAGACTTCATGGTTTGCCAAAGACCATAGTTTCAGATCGGGACACTAAGTTTGTTGGATATTTCTAGCGTACATTATGGAAGAAGTTGAAGATAGATTTGAAGTTCAGTTCATCACATCATCCATAGACTGATGGACAGACAGAGGTGGTGAATAGGAGTTTGGGAAATTTGCTGAGATGTTTGGTTGGAGATAAGCCAACAGGATGGGATTTGATTTTACCACAGGCAGAATTTGCATACAATAATTCTGTCAATAGAAGCACTGGTAAATCACCATTCCAGATTGTATATGGAAGTAGTCCAAGAAATGCATCTGAATTGAAGAAGATAGATAAAGGAGAAATAAGTAGTGTTGAAGCTGAGAATTTTGCAGAACACTTGAAGAACATCCATGAGGACATGAGGAAGCATATTACCAAGATGAATGCGCAATATAAGGGTAAGGTAGATGAGAAAAGGAGGTATAAGGAATTTCACGTTGGTGATGAAGTCATGGCTCATTTGCGGAAGGATTGGTTTCCAGTTGGTACATATAACAAGTTGAAAATGAAGAAGTTTGGGCCGTGCAAAATATTGAAGAAACATGATTCAGGAAATGCATATGAGGTAGAATTGCCTACTGAGCTAAATATTTCACTAGTGTTTAACATTTTAGATCTGATAGAGTATCATGAAGGAGGTGTTGAAGATGAGATCATAGCAGCACAGTGGAGTATTCCAGCAACTAGTTCAGACACTAAGGAGATCGAAGATATACTAGACAGTCATGTTGGCAGAAGCACAAGAAACAGGACATATGAAGAATATCTGGTCAAGTGGAAAGGATGACCTGTTGAAGATTCATCATGGCTAACAAAGGAGGAGGTTAGTCATCTTGGTTTTCCTCTGCACACCTGAGTCGTGATAGGGTCACTTCTCAAATTACCCTGGGTGTCTGATGCAAGAGCATCCTGGGTGTAAGAGCAATCTTGCATCACCCAAAAAAAAATATTTCTATTTTTATATTCAATAAGGGCTATTTTGTGCAAAGCTGTTATTTATAGAAAGTTACTATTTTTGGTAATTTTTGTATGTGCTCAGAATGATCTGATTTCTTTCTTGGAGGTTCATCTTGGTCATATAAGTCTGCCAATAAAGTTTCATTGCCAGATCAAGTGTATATTGGAAGATATTAAAGATTTTCGGTATTGGCAGCAGGGTACAAAAACTTTGAACTCAATTTTGAAGGCTTTAGAGGCCCCGGATGAGGTCGAAAATTTGGCTAACAGGCACTCACATTGGTTAGGCCTATAAAGAGCTTCGTGGAGTTTCCGAAATGGGGTTATAATAGCTGATCGGGTCAACTGGTGATGACTTATGGTCTTTGGAAGTTGGGCCACCTAAAATAGCGAAAAATAATTTTCTTCAAAATTTCTGTTTGGATTTCAAAGGTTATCTTGAGCCGACTATGATGTAATAAAATGTAAAATAAAATAATTCTAAGTTTGGTCGGCCTTATTGGCTAAAATTCTGGAACCTTCCCAAGCGGTAGAAAATTGCCTATATAAGGAAGGTTGTATTATTGTCTTAGGCAGTTCAAAATAGTTCTAGGTAATAGTTCAAGGCTTTGTCCTACAAAATATTGTAAGGGAATGCCCATGTGGCTTTGCATATTGTACTTCTGAAAGTTTGTAATTCCACATTTGTGGAGATAATAAGAAGCCAATTTTCTGTTCTTGCATATTATTGTTGTTTCTCTATATTTGTTATGTGTTTGTGGTATTAAGGGGAGCACCTTTCATCAAGTGGTATCAGAGCTAGGTTTTCCTAAGTGTGTAAATAGATCACCGACTGTGAGGCAATTTGCACCAAGACCGTGTTTAGGGTTTCAACCCACATCGCAAAAATGCCTCCACGAAGGGAACATGGCGGAAGAGCTGGTGTTGTAACACCTGAGGTTAGGGCACTGCAGAGACAAGTGCGAGCATTGCAAGAAAAAATTCGTAGAGGAATGAATCTTAATGTCAGAGATGAAAGCGAGGATGAAGCTGAAGAAGAATATCAAGAAGGAGAAGTCAAAATTGTGAACCAGGAGGAAGAAAGACTTTTTCGGGCCATTTCTAAGATTGGGAAAAGACCTAAGATTGAGGTTCTTACATTTTTTGGAAATCTTAACCCAGAAGAATTGATCGACTGGATCAATGAATGTGAGAAATATTTTGAGTATGAAGATGTTGAGGATCCTGATAGGGTCAAATTCGCGAAGGATAGACTGAAAGGTCATGCGAAGATATGGTGGCAAGAGATTCAGTTGGAGCGAAATAGAAGGGGAAAGAAGAAAATCACAAGATGGGATCGAATGGTGGATAAATTGAAGTGACAGTTCATTCCTGTTGACTATGAGCTTGACCTACTGAAGAAAATGCAGAGTTTGAAGCAAGCAGGAAGATCTGTTCAGGAGTATACAAAGGAGTTCTATCGACTTCTCATCAAAATAGGCCATGCAGAAGCTGATAAGGAGAAAGTTGCCCGATACCTTAATGGGTTAAGGCCAAGCATTCAGGAGGAGCTGAATCTGGTTCGAATGAACAGTATTGAAGAGGCATACTAGTTTGCCTTAAAAGTAGAGGAAAAACTGAACAAGAAGCTTGAGAGTAGACAAAATGGAAGAGGTCGCGGTGGAAGATCTAGTGGATGGTCATATGGTGGCCGAAATGAAGATCCAAAAAAGAAGGATGAGGCCAGTAGCAGTCAGAATCAGCGAGGAAATAATTCCAATCGCTTCCAGGATCAGAATAATCGAGATCAGAGAGGAAGAGGAAGAGGACAAGGATCTGGAAGAGGTGGCTTTCGTGGAACATGTTTTCACTGTGGAGAAGAAGGTCATAGGGCATTTGAATGTCCTCAGCACCAAGGTAGAATAGATAGGAGAAATGAAGGCCAGGCCAGACTTGCACATGTAGATGAAGATGCCAGATCATCAAATTCTGAAGATGTTGAAAGAGAAGAAACGTTGATTAATAGAAGAGTCCTGTTGAATGGTGACAATGAACCTGAGCAAAGAAGGAGCCTGTTTCGCACTAGGTGCAAGTGTGAAGGTAAATGTTGTGATGTGATTATTGATAGTGGAAGCACTAACAATTTGGTGTCAGAAGAGATGGTGACAAAGTTGAAGCTCAAGAGACAGAAACACCCACATCCATATCGGATTGCCTGGGTACAGGATGACCACATGGTCATGGTCAATGAACAATGCCTGGTGAAGTTCAAGATTGGCGGATACCAAGATGAGGTATTGTGTGATATCATATCTATGGATGCATGTCATATGTTGTTGGGTAGACCATGGCAGTTTGACAGATGTGATGTACATGATGGTCGTGCGAATACCTATTCCCTAACAAAGGATGGAGTGCGACATAAGCTAAAACCATTGAAGGAGACTGAAGAAAAGGTATGTGGTAATGCAAGGATAACTTTTGTTGATGGAATAAATTTCGTAGATGGTATGAGGCATGAGCATGTATGTTTTTCTTTAATTCTAAAAGCTGGTAAAAAGGAAGTAGAAGATGTTCCTGTAGAAGTTCCAGATTTGTTAAATGAGTTTCAAGATATTGTATCTGATAACATGCCCGATGGATTACCACTAGTTAGGAAGATTAGTCATCAGATGGACTTGATCCCAGTAGTGAGTTTTCCGAATAAGGCAGCACACAGAATGTCACCTACAGAAAGTGAGGAGTTGAACAGACAAGTACATGAACTGTTACAGAAAGGATTGATCCGTGAGAGTCTGAGTCCCTGTGCTATACCAGCGGTATTAGCACCAAAGAAGAATGGAGAATGGAGGACATGTACAGATTCTAGGGCAATAAACAAGATCACAATCAAGTATAGGTTTCCATTGCCACGAATGGATGATATTATGGATTGTTTGAGTGGGGCTGTGTATTTCTCAAAGATAGATCTAAAGAGTGGATATCACCAGATTCGGATCAGAGAAGGAGATGAATGGAAGACTGCCTTCAAGACAAAGGAAGGACTGTATGAGTGGTTAGTCATGCCTTTTGGGCTAACCAATGCACCGAGCACTTTCATGCGGCTCATGAACGAGGTCCTAAAATTTTTTTTGGGTAAGTTTGTCATTGTTTACTTAGATGATATTTTGATTTTTAGCAAGACATTGGAGGAACATATGATGCATATTTGTATGGTGTTTGAGAAGTTGAGAGAAGAGAAATTGTTAATTAATTTGAAGAAGTGCAGTTTTGTGAAGAAAGAGTTGGTGTATTTGGGGTTTGTAGTTTCAGGAGAAGGTCTAAAAATGGACCCAGAGAAGGTATAGGCTATCCTTGAATGGCCTACTCCAAGGAGTGCTATTGAGGTAAGATATTTTCATGGTCTAGCTAGCTTTTACAGAAAGTTTATCAGAAATTTTAGCAGTATTTGTGGACCCTTGACTGAAATAATGAGAGGGGATAGAAAAGATTTTAAGTGGACTAATGGGGGAGAAAAGAGTTTTCAATTATTGAAATAAAAAGTTACAGAACAACCTGTTTTAGCACTTCCAGATTTTAATAAGGTGTTTCAAGTAGATTGTGCTGCTAGTGGTACTGCAATAGGAGCTGTTATGAGCCAAGAAGGTAAACCTGTTGCTTATTTCAGTGAGAAGTTAAATGATGCCAAGAGAAAATATTTTGTTTATGATCAAAAATTTTATGCTATAGTTTAGGCATTGAAAAAGTGGAGGCACTATCTGCTTCCTAAAGAGTTTGTTTTGTATACTGATCATCAAGCTTTGCAATATTTGAATAGTCAAGGAAAATTGAATCAGAGACATTTGAAATGGGTTGAGTTTTTGCAGAGTTATACATTTGGTTTGAAACACAAGAGTGGAAAGTCTAATAGGGTTCGAGATGCTCTTAGCAGAAGGCAACTATTGCTGACAGAAATACAGATTGAAGTGGTTGGGTTCAAGGAACTCAAGAATTTGTATCCAGAGGATCCTGATTTTGGTGAAGCTTGGAAAGCTTGTACAGAACCTGTTACTCTAGACAGGACAAAATGGTTGGATTTCATCATCCAGGATGATATGCTATTCAGAGGGAGTCAGTTGTGCATTTCACAAAGTTCTATGAGGGAGAAACTCATCAAGGAGAAGCATAGCGGAGGATTGGTTGGACATTTTGGTCATGATAAAACCCTTGGTTTGGTTAGTGAGAATTATTATTGGCCACAGTTGCAGCAAGATGTGAAGAAGTTTGTACAGAGTTACAGAGTATGTCAGATGGCGAAAGGAGTGAAGCAGAATATAGGGTTGTATCAGCCATTACCCGTACCAAAGAAGCCTTGGGAGGATATCAGCATGGACTTTGTTCTTGGTTTACCAAGGACTCAGCGGGGACATGATTCAATTTTTGTGGTGGTTGACAGATTTTCAAAGATGGCACATTTCATTCCCTATAAGAAGACTAATGATGTTGTTCATATAGCAGAATTGTTTTTCAGAGAAGTAGTGAGACTTCATGGTTTGCCAAAGACCATAGTTTCAGATCGGGACACTAAATTTTTTGGATATTTCTGGCGTACATTGTGGAAGAATTTGAAGACAGATTTGAAGTTTAGTTCATCACATCATCCACAGACTGATGGACAGACAAAGGTGGTGAATAGGAGTTTGGGAAATTTGCTAAGATGTTTGGTTGGAGATAAGCCAATAGGATGGGATTTGATTTTACCACAGGCAGAATTTGCATACAATAATTCTATCAATAGGAGTACTGGTAAATCACCATTTTAGATTGTATATGGAAGTAGTCCAAGAAATGCATCTGAATTGAGGAAGATAGATAAAGGAGAAATAAGTAGTGCTGAAGCTGAGGATTTTGCAGAACACTTGAAGAACATCCATGAGGAGGTGAGGAAGCATATTACCAAGATGAATGCACAGTATAAGGCTAAGGCAGATGAGAAAAGGAGGTATAAGGAATTTCAGGTTGGTGATGAAGTCATGGCTCAGTTGCGGAAGGAACGGTTTCCAGTTGGTACATATAACAAGCTGAAAATGAAGAAGTTTGGGCCATGCAAGATATTGAAGAAACATGATTCAGGAAACGCATATGAGGTAGAATTGCCTACTGAGCTAAATATTTCACCAGTGTTTAACATTTCAGATCTGACAGAGTATCATGAAGGAGGTGTTGAAGATGAGATCACAGCAGCACAGTGGAGTATTCCAGCAACTAGTTCAGACACTAAGAAGATTGAAGATATACTGGACAGTCATGTTGGTAGAAGCACAAGGAACAGGACATATGAAGAATATCTGGTCAAGTGGAAAGGATGACCTGTTGAAGATTCATCATGGCTGACAAAGGAGGAGGTTAGCCGTCTTGGTTTTTCTCTGCACACCTGAGTCGTGACAGGGTCACTTCTCAAATTACCCTGGTTGTCTGATGCAGGAGCATCCTGGGTGTAAGAACAATCTTGCATCACCCAAAAAAAAAAAATTTCTATTTTTATATTCAATAAGGGCTATTTTGTGCAAAGCTGCTATTTATGGAAAGTTACTATTTTTGGTAATTTTCGTATGTGCTCAGAATGATCTGATTTCTTTCTTGGAGGTTCATCTTGGTCATATAAGTCTGGCAGTAAAGTTTCATTGCCAGATCAAGTGTATATTGGAAGATATTGAAGATTTTCAGTATTGGCAGCAGGGTACAAAAACTTTGAACTCAGTTTTGAAGGCTTTAGAGGCCCCGAATGAGGTCAAAAATTTGGGTGAAAGGTGCTCGCGTGGGTTAGGCATGTAGAGCGCTTCGTGGCATTTCTGAAATGGGGTTATAATAGCTGATCGAGTCAACTGGTGATGACTTATGGTCTTCGGAAGTTGGGCCACCTGAAATAGCAGAAAATAATTTTCTTCAAAATTTCTGTTTGGGTTTCAAAGGTTATCTTGAGCCGACTATGATGTAATAAAATGTAAAATAAAATAATTCTAAGTTTGGTCGGCCTTATTGGCTAAAATTCTGGAACCTTCCCAGGCGGTGGAAAATTGCCTATATAAGGAAGGCTGTATTATTGTCTTAGGCAGTTCAGAATAGTTCTGGGTAATAGTTCGAGGCTTTGTCCTACAGAATATTGTAAGGGAATGCGCATGTGGCTTTGCATATTGTAATTCTAAAAGTTTGTAATTCCACATTTGTGGAGATAATAAGAAGTCAATTTTTTGTTCTTGCATATTGTTGTTGTTTCTCTATATCTGTTATGTGTTTGTGGTATTAAGGGGAGCACTCTTCATCAATACAAATACTAAAGATGTTAGCAATAAACCACTAAATGAATGCAATAATATCTCTAAGAATCAAACTAGCATAATAAAATTACTATTACAAATGATGATGAATTGCTTGAGGCAAGGCCTCTATTTACAACTTTTTGGAGGGGCTTGGTGAGGTGGAATCTATGTGGCATCCACATAGGTGCCACAAAGGAGACACATAAGCCATGCAAAGTCCAAGGTAGATCACACATATGTGAGCAACTCGGGATGTGATAGGTAAATGTGTACTTCAAGTACACATGTCATAGATCTCGTAAGAGATCTTGACCAATGAAACGCTTTTGGTAAGTGTCAGAGGTTCTCATCAAGGTTGCAAGAAACTATGTTTAGATAAATATAACACTTTTTGAAAAAGAGAATTATTTTTAAAATGTGGAATAAATAATTAGTCTTAATGGTTGTAGGAATCAAGAAATTAGTTTAATTAACCTTGGTTAATTAATGGATAGGTTGATTAGTTAGAAAAGGATAGGATCTAGGTTAGGATTAGGATTAAATTAAATAGGATTTAATTTAATCAGGCTTAGAAGAAATAGGCATGTGAAGATTAAATAAATAAAATTTATTTAAAAAGGGGTATGATGGAAGAAAATGTATAAATTAAATTTAACACATTAGAAAGGGGTATTTAAATCAAATTTAAATACACTAGGTAATGAATTTATTTTAATTAAATAAATAGATGAACATAGCAATAATAATTAATTATTTTTAAAAAGGATGCAAGGTATGTAGAAAACACTCTCCGCTCTATGAACCGGCGTCTAGGGTTTCATATGGTGAACTCTATCAGAATCAAGGTGAATGCATTACTTGATCTTCTCAAATTCCCAAACTCTCCCCCATCTCGGACAGAAAAGACATTGCACTCATGCCCTATTTTTTGTGGGCATTCATCAAGGATGATGGAAGTGATGCCGGACCTCAACGGTCCTTCGAGTATGGGTAGTGATTCTTTGATGGGTGATCAACTTGCACACGCTGCTGAACAGGATACAACCTATTTTCAAGCTTTGATGTGCACCTCTGGATGGCTCCCTGGTACTGCATTTGAGGAAGAACCTTCACATCTGGCTTCTTCAGAACTAGTGGTAGGTGTTGATATTGAACCTTTGGGTTGGTCCCCTTGTGTTACAGAGACTCCAGATGTAGTTTGGGGATCGGAGGACATGGTTGAATAAATGTTACAGTGTCAAGCACTATTAAAATTTGTTGGGTTTTTGTTAAGTTAGTGACTAACTTCGTCATGTAATTTTTTTGGAACATTATTTCATTAGTGGGTTTTTGTGATGCATGGTCAACTAGCGCATAGCATATAATTGGAACTCCCCGGTATATGGGATATTTTTGTAAAAATGTCCAAGTGCAAATTGGATATCTTATGTAACTACATATGTAACTAAATACTATCGAATATATACTTATATATATAACTATGATCCCGAGGTTTCTTACTGGTTCTTCCGTGAGGGAGTTATTGAATCAGATTATTATTAATAAAATATGGTCGATACTCCACTTTTGCTTTAAAAATATAAAATTAATTATTTAAAATCAATTGCCATAAAATTAAGAAGCATTAATTAAATAAAAATTTAATTAATATCAAAGGACAATTTTAGGCGTCTACATTTTTCCCCTCTTTGATGTGGTGTCAAAAGAGACATCATGTCAAAGAAAAGAAAATAAGATTCCTTGGAGAGAAAAGGGGTCCTAAAAGTCATGTTAGAGTGATGAGGGCGAAGGAGTGTGCCCCTCGAGAAAATAATGCAAAAAATTAATTATTGGGCAATTTTCTCAAAAAAGGTACACATAAATGAAAAATGAGTAGAGAGGAAGAGAAATTGATTATTTTCATGACTTTTTGGATAGACAAGAAGAAACAATATGAAAAAACAATATCACTTACACATCCACTAGTGACTAGAGAGGTTGGATCTTTATAGGGGATTGGATTAGATTTCCAAGGTGTGAGGGCTTCATGGATAGATATCATAGAGGTTCCCAGGAAGTATAGATAGTATCAAGTTAGGTATGTAGGGATGACTCATGTGTATGCACAATGGTGGGCCTCTCATCATCTAGATAGGCTCACCATCCCAGGGTAGGCACAAGTAGACGAGCAGCTCAGAGTGGATGAGGATGTTGCAGGAAGGGAGGGAGATGATGATGATGATGATGATGATGATGGGGGAGTCATCCCATCAAGGGTGAGAGGAGGGTGGATGAGATAGCATAGAGCACATGCTCAGACAAGGTGGGCAGTTGTGGAGATGTCGATAGGGGTACCTCTAGTGGTTCCAACATAGGAACAAGTATAGGTACTGGGACATGATGCCCCAACACAACCAACCTATTCAACTCAGGGACCACCACCTAGTTATGTGTTGCAAGAGGATCATGACATAGTGGTGTCTAAGAGAGCTACCTTATAGGAAGAGATGGCTTGGGTTTAGAGACTACTAGTAATAGAGAGAGCTATAGTAAATAGTTTTTGAGGATTCTTTAGATAGACTCCAGAATTGTGTAGATGTTGGAGATTTTACTAGTATTGAGACACATACACGGGTCATAGATACTCAAAGGCGTATTGATTAGATGTAGTAAGAGATTAATGTTATGAGACAAGAGTTTTAGGGGGTGAGAGAAGAGAGGTATATGTATAAGAGGAGAGGAGATGATTACAATGGACAAAAGGAGATTGTGGTATAGGCCTCCACAAGACTAGGAGTTATATAGGTGGTACAAGAGGCTTTGCATCACACAGACATGAGACCCAAGTGGTTAGAGAGATAAAGTACTATAGACATATGTATTGTGAGGTTGTACCTATAGATTAGAGGGCTCCATTGTAGAGTGAGAGATCTATGACCCATACCATAGGTGCAAGGGTACTTCACAGGGCTCTATATGTATGAGATGATCTCAGAACTGAGGGGGATATGGGATAGGAGGTGCGGGGATAACTTCATAGCCAGTTGCATGAGTTCCTATCACTCATGTTGATACACATTTTTG
>BSBK01004099.1:0-35000 GCA_027943335.1 Chamaecyparis obtusa
GCCCTTTACCCTCGGTCTCAATATCGCCCCTACTCGCAAAAGACAGATCTGTACAAGATGCACCATGCGCGCAGCCACCTCAATTGTAAGGCCACTCAGAGACATCCATTTCCCAGGTATATGCCTCCTATGCACTTGAATTGGCACACCCGCACAGATGAGCCCTTCTCGATCGCAACACACGCTTTCCATCTACGAGCTCTCATTGCCAGGTGCCAACGGAGAACATCGCGCTGGGACAAACAAATTCGCACAAGTCGGAACGTGATTGTCTAGGGAGCACGGGTTAGCAAACACCTCGGAGGGACATCCCATACAAAAACCTTTCCCCGAAATTCTCCCCATCCAACCACGCTCGCAACATGTCACTCTATGCAAGAAATGCCATCCACACATCCACCTCTATTGACAGCCACCTCTATTGTAAGACCGCTCAAGACGTGAGGCAAACTAGCATAGACAAACATGTCTCGAACTTTGCACATACCTCTTTTCCCAACGCGACTTCGCTAACGACTCTCCGTGACATGCGATCTCCTCAAGGGAAAGAACCATATGCGTGTCGGAGCATTGCAACGCCGAGATGCTCGGTTCACAGGAGCCTGGGAAGAATATCCCGTACGAAACCCTTTACCCGAAGACATCCGAATCGCACATGCTCGCAACAGTCACTGCCCCGAGAGTATGCACCGCGCACGCGACCGAGTAAGGCCACTCAATGACATCCATTTCCCAGGCATATGCCACCTACGCGCTTGTTTGGTGCACCCCGCACGACAACTCCCGTCTCGACCGACATAGAAAATTCCACAGTGAGAGATCATCCACAAGTGATGTTGGACGGTAAAGAAAACGCCTCGGCACAGCATGAAAACAATTTCCGCGTCTCGACAGATTGAAAATGTCTACGCCTGTCGGATCATTGCAAAACGGATCCTCGGTTCACAGGAGCCTGGGAAGAATATCCCGTACGAAACCCTTTACCCGAAGACATCCGAATCGCAAGTGCTCGCAACAGTCACTGCCCCGAGAGTATGCACCGCGCACGCGACCGAGTAAGGCCACTCAATGACATCCATTTCCCAGGCATATGCCACCTACGCGCTTTTTTGGTGCACCCCGCACGACAACTTCCGTCTCGACAAACATTAACGCTTTCCGCATCCAGAAAGACATGAAATGGCCACGCATGTCGGGTCATTGCAAAACGGATGCTCGGTTCACAGGAGCCTGGGAAGAACATCCCGTACGGAACCCTTTACCCGAAGACACCCGAATCGCACATGCTCGCAACAGTCACTGCCCCGAGAGTATGCACCGTGCACGCGACCGAGTAAGGCCACTCAGAGACATCCATTTCCCAGGCATATGCCACCTACGCACTTCTTTGGTGCACCCCGCACGACAACTCCCGTCTCGACAGCCTTAACGGTTTCCGCATCCAACCAAAAGCCTTGGCCATACTCGTCTGCAAGTTTAACTCCACAGACAGAGAGGACTTTGCCCTGCAAACCAGAGCAAGACGATAGTGCCTCGTAGAAAATGAAGACGAGATGGCCAAGACCGCACTTGTGTACAAGGCAACCAACCTTTCATCGCACTCCGGGCCACGCTAAAAACACTAGGAAAGGCTTAAAGGGTGGAGAGTGGGACAACGATGAAATATGAAAGCAGGACACTCACCTTACGTGCAACGATTCCCAACACTTGTTACTGTCGGAGCTCATGTATCGCAAAGATGGAACGTGCCAAGTGCCAAGGCCCATGGCAAATGCAACTGTCGTAAACTTCGGAACAAGCGCATCTTTCAGTCAAACAAATGACATACACACTGTCGCAATTCTCTACGACACTCGTGCGTGGCAAAATTCAACTAAATATGAAGATGAGAACTTCCAACTGCACAAGGGCTGGGCAGAACTACAAGAAATGCTCACTCCGCAATTTATTATCGCGCCTACCATCTCGGAAAGGGGTACAAGTGCACACGTTCATCCAAGCAAAGAGGATGAAATGGAGTGAAGGGGCAAGATCCAAAAGTTCCGGAGGTACAACTCCGAGAACAATCGAGAGCAATGCCGAATTACATGTCAACTCTGTTACTAGGCAAACAAGTGTTGTACCTGAAGAAATCGACAGTCCTCACAATGGCCCGAGGCCAATGCTCCGACTTAATCAATTTTCTCCAACAAACGCCATGCCACCTTTCACAAAGGGATTTTATCCATCCAAAACCGAATTAATCACTTGCAGCAAAGTGACCCAAGAGCTAGACGGGGGCTGACCCAGTAATTGTCTTCCATGTCACTACAACGAAACATTTGAACGACAACCGCTGTCGAACCCTTTCCAACTTGCACCGTCGAGTGACACAAAAGACACTACCATGGGCATGGGCAGCCCCCGCATAGCAAACGGGTGCCCTAATGCGCCCCTCCAATAGAATCAGTGCTAGTGCTCAAATTTTATATCTGAGCTACCAATCCGTCCAAGCACCAGCACTGATTCTCTTGGAGGGCCGCACCTACCCAAACGACTCAGAAGCTATACGCCGGTCCATTCACAAGAACGGAACTATCTCCGGCCAACTCCCTGTGAAGGCCGCATCTCTCCGTTCCACGCATGCAAGAACCAACGCATAGCTAACGAGTACCCGGATAGGATTCGCGGAAAGTACATAGCAAATCGCTTGTACCAAAGCGAACCGAAAGCTAGACGGGGGCTGACCCGAAGATTGCCTTCCATGTCACTGCGACGACACATTCGAACGACAACCGCTGCCGAACACTTTCCGACTTGCACCGTTGAGTGACCCGAAAGACAGGACTTTGGGCAGCCCCCGCATAGCAATCAGGTGGCTTCATGCCCCTCTAATAGAATCAGTGCTAGTGATCCGATTTTAAATCCGACTTACTCATCCGTCCGCGCACAAGCTCTGATTCTATTAGAGGGGCATGGGGGAGCTTCCGCGAACTACTACTCCCCTATATAAGTTATTAGTCCGGGTCTTTCTCTTCCGTAGAAATTTGAGCCGTTGAGAATGGCTCCCAAACAATTCAAATCTTCCAAAAATTCAAGTGAAACGATGAGGAAAAAGCTCACAAAAAAATCAAATCTTCAAAAAATTCAAGTGAAACGAACAGAATAGCTCACAAAAAATTCAGGTCTTCCGAAAAAATCGAAGGGAAACGAAAAGAACAACTAGCAAAACATTCAAATTTTCCAAAACTTCAAGTAAAAGAAAGAACATAGCTCACCAAAAAAATCCATTTCTTCCAAAAACTCAAGTGAATCGAAGAGAGTAGGCTCACAAAAAATTAAAATCTTCCAAAAAAAAATCAAAGGAAACAAAAGAGGAGATCGCAAAAAATTCGAATCTTCCAATGAAACAAAAATGAGAATAGCAAACAAAAAATTCAAATCTTAATGCAGCATGCGACAGAGCAAATCGCTTGTGCCAAGCGACCCGGGAGCTAGACGGGGGCTGACCCAAAAATTGCGTTTCTTGTCAATGCGACGATGCGTTGGAACGACAACCGCTGTCGAACCCTTTCCTACTTGCAACGTCGACTGACACAAAAGACACGATCCTGGACAGGCCCCGCATAGAAAGCGGGTGGCCTAATGCGCCCCTCCAATAGAATCAGCGCTAGTGCTCAGATTTTAAATCCGAGATACCCAGCACTGATTCTCTTGGAGGGGGGCACCTACCCAAACGACTCAAAAGCTATACGCGGCTCCATTCACAAAAACAGAACTATCTCCGGCCAACTCCCTGTGAAGGCCGCATCTCTCCGTTCCGCTCGTGTAAGAGCCAACGCGTAGCTAACGAGTACGTGGATAGGGTTCGCGGAAAGTACATAGCAAATCACTTGTACCAAAGTGACCCGAAAGCTAGACAGGGGCTGACCCGTAGATTGCCTTCCATATCACTGCGACGACGCATTGGAACGACAACCGCTGCCGAACCCTTTCCGACTTGCACCGTCGAGCGACCCGAAAGACAGGACTTTGGGCAGCCCCCGCATAGCAATCAAGTGGCTTCATGCCCCTCTAATAGAATCAGTGCTGGTGATCCCATTTTGAAATCCGACCTACACATCCGTCCGATCACCGGCAATGATTCTATAAGAGGGGTATGGGGGAGCTTCCGCGAACAACACACAACTCCTCCCCTATATAAGTTATTAGTCCGAGTCTTGCTCTTGAGTGGAAATTTAAGCCGAAGAAACTGGCTCCCAAAAAATTCAAATCTTCCAAAAATTCAAGTGAAACGATGACAAAAAGCTCACAAAAAATCAAATCTTCCAAAAATTCAAGTGAAACGAACAGAATAGATCACAAAAAATTCAAGTCTTTCGAAAAAATCTAGGAAAACGAAAAGAATAGCTAGAAAACAAAATTCAAATCTTCCAGAAATTCAAGTAAAACAAAGAACATGGCTCACCAAAATAATTCATCTTCCAAAAATTCGTCATTCTTACCGCAATCCATCATCTTATCCGTCATAACGCGTATCCAACATATCCACGAGGAGGTAACCCAACTCGCTCGCATAGTTCCTCAAGTCAGATAACAATGCATCTAGATGAATCCAAATCGTTTTCGATCGAGACTTAGCAACTAATGTCGCACCCGCCTAGATTGACTTGAGATCCAATCCGCCGACACATATGATAACTAACTGATTCCAATGCAAAGCATCTTGAGCCATTGCGCACTCAAGTATCGGAAGTCGAAGCGACATAGCAAGTAGCTTGTACCAAGTGACCCGGGAGCTAGACGGGGGCTGACCCGAAGATCGCCTTTCTTGTCAATGCGACGATGTGTTGGAACGACAACCGCTGTCGAACCCTTTCCGAAGTGCACCGTCGACTGACCCAAAAGTTACGACCCTGGACAGCCCCCGCATAGCAAGCGGGTGGCCTAATGCGCCCCTCCAATAGAATCAGTGCTAGTGTTCATATTTTAAATCCGAGCTACCAATCCGTCCGAGCACCAGCACTGATTCTCTTGGAGGGGCGCACCTACCCAAACGACTCAAAAGCTATATACGCGGCTCCATTCACAAGAGCAGAACTATTTCCGGCCAACTCCCTGTGAAGGCCGCATCTCTTCGTTCCACGCATGCAAGAGCCAACGCATAGCTAACGAGTACCCGGATAGGGGTTCGCGGAAAGTACATAGCAGATCGCTTGTACCAAAGCAACCCAAAAGCTAGACGGGGGCTGACCCGAAGATCGCCTTCCATGTCACTGCGACGACGCATTGGAACGACAACCGCTGCCGAACCCTTTCCGACTTGCACCGTCGAGCGACCTTCGAAAGACGGGACTTTGAGCAGCCCCCGCATAGCAATCAGGTGGCTTCATGCCCCTCTAATGGAATCAGTGCTGCTGATCGCGTTTTGAAATCTGACCTAATCATCCGTCCGTCTGTCGGATTTCAAAACGGGATCACCAGCACTGATTCTATTAGAGGGGCATGGGGGAGATTCCGCGGACAACACCTCCCCTATATAAGTTATTAGTCCAAGTCTTGCACTTCCGTAGAAATTTGAGCCGACGAGAATATCTCACAAAAATTTCAAATCTTTCAAAAATACGAGTGAAACAAAAAGAATAGATCACAAAAAATTCAGAAATTCCAAAAATTCAATTGAAACGAAGAGAATAGCTCACAAAAAAATCAAGGGAAAAAAAAGAGAATAGCTCACAAATAAAATCAAATCTCCCAAAAATGCAAGTGAAACGAAGAGACTACAATCACAAAAAATGCACAACTTCCAAATATTCAATTGAAACGAAGAGAATAGCTCACAAAAAATGCAAGTCTTACAAAAAAATCAAGGGAAACAAAACAGAATAGCTCACAAAAAATTCAAATCTTCCAAAAAAACCAAGTGAAACAAACAGAATAGCTCACAAAAAATTCAAATCTTGCAAACATTCAAGTGAAAACGAAGAGAATAGCTCACAAAAACATTCAAAACTTCCAAAAATTCAAGTGAAAAGAATAAAATAATAGCCCACAAAAAATTCAAGTCTTCCAAAACAAAAACCAAGGAAAAACGAAGAGAATAGCTCACAAAAAATCCAAAACTTCAAGTCAAAACGAAGAGAATTTTACTACCTCGCAACAAACAAAATTCAAATCTCGCAAAAATTCAAGTGAAACGAAGAGACTTAACTCAAAAAATTCAAATCTTCTTGCGACATGCAGACCCAAGAGCTAGACGGGGGCTCGCCCACAGATCGACTTCAGTATCACTATGACGACGCGCTGGAACGACTACCGCTGTCGAACCCTTCTCTGACTTCCGCCATCGAGTGACCCAAAAGACACGACCCAAGGGAGCCCACGCATAAAAATTGGGTGGCTTCATGCCCCTCCAATAGAATCTGTGCTGCTGCTCACATTTTTAAATCCGAGCGGCAAATCCGTCCGAGCACCAACACTCATTCACTTGGAGGGGCACCTATCCAAACGACCGAAAAGCTATACGCGGCTCCATTCGCAAGGCACGGAACTGTTTCAGGCCAACTCCCTGTGAAGGCCGCATCTCTGCGTTCCATGCGTGCTAGAGCCAACACATAGCTAACGAGTACCGGGATAGGTGTTCGCGGAAAGTACATAGCAGATCGCTTGTACCAAAGCAACCCAAGAGCTAGACAGGGGCTGACCCGAAGATCGCCTTCCATGTCGCTGCGACGACGCATTGGAACGACAACCGCTGCCGAACCATTTCCGACTTGCGCCGTCGAGCGACCTGAAAGATGAGACTTTGAGCAGCCCACGCATAGCAATCAGGTGGCTTCATGCCCCTATAATGGAATCAGTGCTGCTGATCCCGTTTTGAAATCCGACCTAATCATCCATCCGTCTGTCGGATTTCAAAACGGGATCACCAGCACTGATTCCATTAGAGGGGCATGGGGGAGCTTCCGCGAACAACACCTCCCCTATATAAGTTATTAGTCCAAGTATTGCACTTCCGTAGAAATTTGAGCCGAAGAGAATATCTCACAAAAATTTCAAATCTCTCAAAAATATAAGTGAAACAAAGAAGAATAGATCACAAAAAATTCAAAACTTCCAAAAATTCAATTGAAACGAAGAGAATAGCTCACAAAAAATGCAAGTCTTGCAAAAAAAATTCAAAGGAAAAGAAGAGAATAGCTCACAAAAAAAATCAAATCTCCCAAAAAATGCATCATGCATAACTTCCAAAAATTCAATTGAAACGAAGAGAATAGCTCACAAAAAATGCAAGTCTTCCAAAAAAATCAAAGGGAAATAAAGAGAATAGCTCACAAAAAATTCAAATCTTCCAAAAAACCAAGTGAAACGAAGAGACTACATCACAAAAAATGCATAACTTCCAAAAATTCAATTGAAACGAAGAGAATAGCTCACAAAAAACGCAAGTCTTCCCAAAAAAAAACAAAAAAAAAAAAAACAAAGGGAAACAAAGAGAATAGCTCACAAAAATTCAAATCTTCCAAAAAAAACCAAGTGAAACAAAGAGAATAGCTCACAAAAATTTCAAATCTTGCAAAAATTCAAGTGAAACGAAAGATAATAGCTCACAAAAAAATTCAGAACTTCCAAAAATTCAAGTCTTCCAAAAAAAAATCAAGGAAAAACGAAGACTTAAACTCACGAAAAATTCAAATCTCCTTGCGGCATGCAGACCCAAGAGCTAGACGGGGGCTCGCCCACAAATCGACTTCAGTATCACTATGATGACGCGCTGGAACGACTACCGTTGTCGAACCCTTCTCCGACTTGCGCCATCGAGTGACCCAAAAGAGGCGACCCAGGGGAGCCCCCGCATAGCAATCGGGTGGCTTCATGCCCCTCCAATAAAATCAGGCATGCTACTCACATTTTAAATCCGAGCCGCAAATCCGTCCGAGCACCAGCACTGATTCACTTGGAGGGGCACCCTATCCAAACGACCCAAAAGCTATACGCGGCTCCTTTCGCACGCACAGAACTGTTTCAAGCCGACTCCCTGTGAAGGCCGCATCTCTCCGTTCCACCCATGCAAGAAACAACGCATAGCTAACGAATACCCGGATAGGGTTTCGCGGAAAGTACAAGCAGATCGCTTGTACCAAAGCAACCCAAAAGCTAGACGGGGGCTGACCCGAAGATCGCCTTCCATGTCACAGCGACGACGCATTGGAACGACAACCGCTGTCGAACCCTTCCCGACTTTGCGTCATCGAGCGACCCGAAAGACGGGACTTTGAGCAGCCCCCGCATAGCAATCAGGTGGCTTCATGCCCCTCTAATGGAATCAGTGCTGCTGATCCCGTTTTGAAATCCGACCTAATCATCCGTCCGTCTGTCGGATTTCAAAACGGGATCACCAGCACTGATTCTATTAGAGGGGCATGGGGGAGCTTCCGCGGACAACACCTCCCCTATATAAGTTATTAGTCCAAGTATTGCACTTCCGTAGAAATTTGAGCCGAAGAGAATATCTCACAAAAATTTCAAATCTCTCAAAAATACAAGTGAAACAAAGAACAATAGATCACAAAAAATTCAAAACTTCCAAAAATTCAATTGAAATGAAGAGAATAGCTCACAAAAAATCCAAGTCTTGCAAAAAAAATCAAGGAAAAAGAAGAGAATAGCTCACAAAAAAATCAAATTTCCCAAAAATGCAAGTGAAACGAAGAGACTACATCACCAAAAAATGCATAACTTCCAAAAATTCAATTGAAACGAAGAGAATAGCTCACAAAAAATGCAAGTCTTCCAAAAAAAAATCAAGGGAAACAAAGAGAATAGCTCACAAAAAATTCAAATCTTCGAAAAAACCAAGTGAAACAAAGAAGAATAGCTCACAAAAAATTCAAATCCTGCAAAAATTCAAGTGAAAGGAAGAGAATAGCTCACAAAAAATTCAAAACTTCAAAAAATTCAAGTGAAACGAAGAGAATAGCTCACAAAAAATTCAAAACTTCCAAAAATTCAAGTGAAACGAAGAGAATAGCTCACAAAAAACTTCAAATCTCGCAAAAACTCCAGTGAAACGAAAAAGACTTAACTCACAAAAAATTCAAATCTTCTTGCCGCATGCAGACCCAAATGCTAGACCGGGGCTCGCCCACAGATCGACTTCAGTATCACTAATGACGACGCGCTGGAACAACTACCGTTGTTGAACCCTTCTCCGACTTGCGCCATCGAGTGACCCAGAAGAGACGACCCAGGGGAGCCCCCGCATAGCAATCAGGTACGACCCAGGGGAGCCCCCGCATAGCAATCAGGTGGCTTCATGCCCCTCCAATAAAATCAGGCATGCTACTCACATTTTAAATCCGAGCCGCAAATCCATCCGAGCACCAGCACTGATTCACTTGGAGGGGCACCCTATCCAAACGACCCAAAAGCTATACGCGGCTCCATTCGCACGCACAGAACTGTTTCAGGCCGACTCCCTGTGAAGGCCGCATCTCTTCGTTGCACACATGCAAGAGACAACGCATAGCTAACGAGTACCCGGATAGGGTTTCGCGGAAAGTACATAGCAGATCGCTTGTACCAAAGCAACCCAAAAGCTAGACGGGGGCTGACCCTAAGATCGCCTTACATGTCACAACGACGACGCATTGGAACGACAACCGCTGTCGAACCCTTTCCGACTTGCGCAATCGAGCGACCCGAAAGACGGGACTTTGAGCAGCCCACGCATAGCAATCAGGTGGCTTCATGCCCCTGTAATGGAATCAGTGCTGCTGATCCCATTTTGAAATCTGACCTAATCATCCGTCCGTCTGTCGGATTTCAAAACGGGATCACCAGCACTGATTCTATTAGAGGGGCATGGGGGAGCTTCCGCGGACAACACCTCCCCTATATAAGTTATTAGTCCAAGTATTGCACTTTCGTAGAAATTTGAGCCGAAGAGAATATCTCACAAAAATTTCAAATCTCTCAAAAATACAAGTGAAACAAAGAGAATAGATCACAAAAAATTCAAAACTTCCAAAAATTCAATTGAAATGAAGAGAATAGCTCACAAAAAATCCAAGTCTTGCAAAAAAAAAATCAAGGGAAAAGAAGAGAATAGCTCACAAAAAATGCAAGTCTTCCAAAAAAAAACAAGGGAAACAAAGAAAATAGCTCACAAAAAATTCAAATCTTCCAAAAAACCAAGTGAAACAAAGAAGAATAGCTCACAAAAAATTCAAATCCTGCAAAAATTCAAGTGAAACGAAGAGGATAGCTCACAAAAAACTCAAAACTTCCAAAAATTCAAGTGAAACGAAGAGAATAGCTCACAAAAAATTTAAGTGAAACGAAGAGAATAGCTCACAAAAACTTCAAATCTCGCAAAAACTCCAGTGAAACGAAAAAAAGAAAAAGACTTTAACTCACAAAAAATTCAAATCTTCTTGCGGCATGCAGACCCAAGTGCTAGACGGGGGCTGCACACAGATCGACTTCAGTATCACTAATGACGACGCGCTGGAACGACTACCGTTGTCGAACCCTTCTCCGACTTGCGCCATCGAGTGACCCAAAAGAGACGACCCAGGGGAGCCCCCGCATAGCAATCAGGTGGCTTCATGCCCCTCAAATAAAATCAGGCATGCTCCTCACATTTTAAATCTGAGCCGCAAATCCGTCCGAGCACCAGCACTGATTCGCTTGGAGGGGCACCCTATCCAAACGACCCAAAAGCTATACGCGGCTCCATTCGCACGCACAGAACTATTTCAGGCCGACTCCCTGTGAAGGCCGCATCTCTCCGTTCCACACATGCAAGAGCCAATGCATAGCTAACGAGTACCCGGATAGGGGTTCGCGGAAAGTACATAGCAGATCGCTTGTACCAAGCGACCCAAAAGCTAGACAAGGGCTAACCCGAAGATCGCCTTCCATGTCACTGCGACGACGCATTGGAACGACAACCGCTGTCGAACCCTTTCCGACTTGCGCCGTCGAGCGACTCGAAAGACGGGACTTTGAGCAGCCCCCGCATAGCAATCAGGTGGCTTCATGCCCCTCTAATGGAATCAGTGCTGCTGATCCCGTTTTGAAATCCGACCTGCTCATCCATCCGTCCGTCGGATTTCAAAACGGGATCACTAGCACTGATTCTATTAGAGGGGCATGGGGGAGCTTCCGCGGACAACACCTCCCCTATATAAGTTATTAGTCCAAGTATTGCACTTCCGTAGAAATTTGAGCCGAAGAGAATATCTCACAAAAATTTCAAATCTCTCAAAAATACAAGTGAAACAAAGAAGAATAGATCACAAAAAATTCAAAACTTCTAAAAATTCAATTGAAACGAAGAGAATAGCTCACAAAAAATGCAAGTCTTGCAAAAAAAAATTCAAGGGAAAAGAAGAGAATAGCTCACAAAAAAAATCAAATCTCCCAAAAATGCAAGTGAAACGAAGAGACTACATCACAAAAAATGCATAACTTCCAAAAATTCAATTGAAACGAAGAGAATAGCTCACAAAAAATGCAAGTCTTCCAAAAAAATCAAAGGAAACAAAGAGAATAGCTCACAAAAAATAGCTAGCTTGTGGCCCGGACGATCCGATCTCATGAAAACTGACTACATACCCGTGGCTCGGATCGACAAGCTAGCTCGGATCGGCGATCTGAGCTCATTCCATCATGCATTCCCGTCTTCTACTCTATAAATGACTCACCTCTTTGTATTCACTTGAGAACTAAACATCCTTTAGTTCAGCTCGAATCACAACGTGCACTAGAATCCGTTCCAGCTCGGGTCTCATCTCAAAGATCCTTGCATTCACCAACAACACCTCCCCTATATAAGTTATTAGTCCAAGTCTTGCTCTTCCGTAGAAATTTGAGGCGAAGAGAACAACTCGCAACAAATCCAAATCTTCCAAAAAATCAAGGGAAATGGGGAGAATAGCTCACAAATAATTCAAATCTTCAAAAAAATCAAGTGAAACGAGGAGAATAGCTCACAAAAAATTCAAATCTTCCAAATATCAAACCCAAAAGCTTCGCACACATTACAAATCAAACAGCTTGTACCGAGCGACCCAAACGCTAGACAAGGGCTCACCCTTAATAAGAGAATCAGTGTTTGACTTGTGGGCCGGGCGAGCCGATCTCATGAAAACTGCCTACATACCCGTGGCTCAGATCAGCGAGCTGACTCGGATCGTCGATCTGAGCTCATTCCATCATGCATTCCCGTGTTCTACTCCATAAAACGACTCACCTCTTTGTATTCACTTGAGAACTGAACATCCTTTAGCTCAGCTTGAATCACAACGCGCACTAGAATCCGTTCCAGCTCGGGTCTCATCTCAAAGATCCTTTCATTCACCAACAACACCTCCCCTATATAAGTTATTAGTCCAAGTCTTGCTCTTCCGTAGAAATTTGAGGCGAAGAGAACAACTCTCAAAAATTCCAATTCTTCCAAAAAAATCAAGGGAAACGGGGAGAATAGCTCACAAATAATTCAAATCTTCAAAAATATCAAGTGAAACGAGGAGAATAGCTCACAAAAAATTTAAATCTTCCAAATATCAACCCAAAAGCTTTGCACACATTACAAATCGAACAGCTTGTACCGAGCGACCCAAACGCTAGACAAGGGCTCACCCTTAATAAGAGAATCGATGTTTGACTTGTGGGCCGGGCGAGCCGATCTCATGAAAACTACCTACATACCCATGGCTCGGATCAGCGAGCTGGCTCGGATCGACGAGATAGCTCGGATCGACGATCTGAGATCATTCCATCATGCATTCCCATGTTCTACTCCATAGAATGACTCACCTCTTTGTATTCACTTGAGAACTGAACATCCTTTAGCTCAGCTCGAATCACAACGCGTACTAGAATCCGTTCCAGCTCGGATCTCATCTCAATGATTCTTACATTCACCAACAACACCTCCCCTATATAAGTTATTAGTCCGAGTCTTGCTCCCCCGTAGAAATGCTCGCCAACGCCGAAAGGTCACAAAAAATTTAAATCTCATAAATGACTCAGCTCGACGGGCTGGCTCGGATCGTACATACCCGTGGCTCGGATCGACGAGCTAGCTCGGATCGGCGATCTGAGCTCATTCCATCATGCATTCCCATGTTCTACTCCATAGAATGAGTCACCTCTTTGTATTCACTTGAGAACTGAACATCCTTTAGCTCAGCTCGAATCATAACGCGCACTAGAATCCGTTCCAGCTCGGGTCTCATCTCAGTGATCCTTACATTCACCAACAACACCTCCCCTATATAAGTTATTAGTCCGAGTCTTACTCCCCCGTAGAAATGCTCGCCAACGCCGAAAGGTCACAAAAAATTTAAATCTTGTAAAAGACTCAGCTCGACGGGCTGGCTCGGATCGCCGAGCTGGCTCGGATCGCCGAGCTGGCTCGGATCGCCGAGCTGGCTCGGATCGCCGAGCTGGCTCGGATCGCCGAGCTGGCTCGGATCGCCGAGCTGGCTCGGATCGCCGAGTTGAGCTCAATCCATCATGCATTCCCGTGTTCTACTCCATGGAATAACTCGCCTATTTGTAATCACTTGAGAATTCAACATCCTTTAGCTCAACTCGAATCACAACGCGCACTAGAATCCGTTCCAGCTCGGGTCTCATCTCAAAGATCCTTCCATCCACCAACACCACCTCCCCTATATAAGTTATTAGTCCAAGTCTTGCTCCCCCGTAGAAATGCTCGCCGACACGGATAGGTCACGAAAACTTTAAATCTCGTAAAAGACTCAGCTCGACAAGCTAGCTCGAATCCGTGAGCTGGCTCGGATCGACGAGCTGAGCTCAATCCATCATGCATTCCCGTGTTCTACTCCATAGAACAACTCACCTATTTGTATTCACTTGAGAACTCAACATCCTTTAGCTCAGCTCGAATCACAATGGGCACTAGAATCCATTCCATCTCGAGTCTCATCTCAAAGATCCTTACATCCACCAACAACACCTCCCCTATATAAGTTATTAGTCCGAGTCTTGCTCCCACGTAGAAATGCTTGCCGACGCCGATAAGTCACAAAAACTTAAAATCTCGTAAAAGGCTCGGATCGCCAAGCGAGCTGGCTCGGATCACCGAGCGAGCTGACTCGAATCGGCGAGCTGGCACGGTTTGCCGAGCGAGCCGGCTCGGTTTTCCAAGCTGGCTGGCTCGGATCGCCGAGCCGGCTCGGCTCAAATCGGATCGGATCCATCATGCATTCCCGTGTTCTACTCCATAAAACAACTTGCCTATTTGTATTCCTTTGAGAACTCAATATCCTTTAGCTTAGCTCTAATCACAATGCGCACTAGAATTTGTTCCAGCTTGGGTCTCATCTCAAAAATCCTCACATCCACCAACAACACCTCCCCTACGAGGATAAGTTATTAGTCCGAGTCTTTCTCCCCCATACAAATGCTTGCCGACGTCGATAGGTCGCAAAAAATTTAAATCTCGTAAAAGGCTCAACTTGACGAGCTGGCTCGGATCGTCGAGCTGGCTCAGATCGACAAGCTGGATCGGATCAACGAGCTGGCTCGGATCCGCGAGATGAGCTCAATCCATCATGCATTCCTGAGTTCTACTCCATAGAACAACTCGCCTATTCATATTCACTTGAGAACTCAACATCCTTAAGCTCAGCTCGAATCGTCTATGCACGAACCCATGCATAGCATTCAGGTATCAAATGGCATATCCAAAAATATCCGTAGAGAGCTAGCAAATCAATCATAGGCAGCATTGGCATAGATCGAGGTGAACATCATTTGATGCGATTTGACTAGTTACCATTGGGATGCCTTCGTGGCAATAGGGCCGACTTGAAACAAACCAACACAGCTTGATGTGATAGGGGTCATTTCATAATGACTGTTGGATGACTTTGTGGTGGTATGGCTAACTTACAATGGATGGGTGTAGTGTTGATGTGACAAGATCACCTCATACTAGAAATAGAGCTAACACGTCGACTGACTTGAACTGACATGTAAGGGACTCGATCCGAGGTGTAACAAAGGAGTTGTTTGGTGCACTCAGGAGTAGGGTCATGTCAGGGACTTGATTCGAGGAGCATTCATGGGGTTGTGCGACAAGTTGTTAATAGTTTTGGCCTGGGTAAGGTTTAGAGTCAAGTCGAGGTGTCATTCGAGCTGCATGAAGTAGCATGGACTGCTTTGTGCAGAGTGGCATTGGATCTTGTTGGGGACTCGATCCGAGGTGAAATCAACTAGGTATTGGAATGGGAAGTTGGGGACTTTTCCATGGGAGACTTGGAACATGTGCGAGATGGTGGCGTAATGAGCTAGTTCAGAACTATGTTGGACTATGAGATGCATTGGTTGCATGTACGTAGGAGGTCTTCATGACATTGGCTCGTGCAAGCCACAAGTCCTAATCTGGATGCAAGTTCACATCTTGAGGACAACTCATTAGTGGAGAAGTTCTCAAACTCAATTCTTGAGAGGTGTCTTGCTAGCTCAAATCGGTGAGTTGGCTCAGATCGGCTAGCTCAATCAGATTGGCGAGCTGGCTCCGATTGACGAGTTGGGCTCATCTCAGAGGTCGTTACATCCGTAAACAATACCTATCCCGTTATGACCCTAGAGATCTGGGTTACTTTGCCGACTCTAGTGATCCGGTGATCCAAGTCAATCCGGCGAATTGAGTCGATCCGGTGACCCGAGTTGTTCTGGTGATCTAAATTACTTATGTGACTGGAGTAATTCAAGTTGGGGGACTTGACAACTTGGCATGCTGAGCCGAATTCATTGATGAGTTGGCATACTCGTCAGCATAGGTATAGGAATGGGAAGTCATGGACTTTTCCATGAGAGACTTGGAATGAGTTAGCCTAGCTCACTTGTGAGTGGGGTCAAAAGTCACATTTGTTGACCTGAGTTGATCTCGCGACCTGAGCTGATTTGGCTGGCGGCCTGAGTTGGTGTGGTGACCCAAGTTGATCTGGCTAGCGACCTGAGTTGATCCAGCGATCCGACTTCATCCGTCGACCTGACCGAGTTGGTCAGGTGATCTGGTGACCCGACCTGACCTGGTTGGTGAGTCGAGTTGATGTGGCGACCCGAGTTGATCTGGCTGGCGACCCAAAATGATCCCGTGACCTGACCCGATCTGAAGACCTGACCCGACCCAACCCGAGTTGGTCTGGCAATCTGGTGACCCGAGTTGTTCTGGTTGGCGACTCGAGTCGATATGTTGACCCAAGTTGATCCGGTGACCCGACCCAATCCGGAGACCTGACCCGACCAAACTTGACCTAACTTTAGTTAGTCAGGTGATTTGGCGACCCAATATGATCTATATGGATACCTGAGTCGATGTAGGGACCCGAGTAGATTTGGCTGGCGGCCCGAGTCGATCTGACAACCCGTCCTAATCTGGAGACCCGAGTCGATCCGACGACTCGAGTTGATTCGGCAACCCGAGTGGATTTGACGACCTGTGTCGATCTGGTGACCCGAGTTGTTCTGGCGATCTGAGTTACTTATGCAACTCGAGTGATCTGAGCTGGTGGACTTGACAGCTTGGCATATTGGATCGAGGTGATCCAAGATTGAATGAGTTAGCACAGATCGAGGTGAACATCATTTGATGTGATTTAACTTGCGATCTGACTGGTTATCATTGGGATGCCTTCGTGGCAATAGGGCCGACTTGAAATAGAGATCTGAGTCGATCTGACGACTCCAGTGATTCGAGTCGATCTGGCAAGTCTAGCGATCCAAGTTGGCTAGGCAACTTCGTCAATCTAAGTTAGTCAGGTGATCTTGCGACCTGAGTTGATCTGGATGGTGACCCGAGTTGATCCGACTGGCAACCCAAGTTGTTTTGGGGACTCGAGTCGATCCAGAAACCCGAGTTGACTCGGCGATGCGAGTCGATCCAATGATCCGAATTACTTATGCGACTGGAGTAATTCAAGTTGGGGGACTTGACAGCTTGGCATGCTAAGGCGACTTCATTGATGAGTTGGCATACTTGTCAGCATTACTATTGTGCATATTAGATTGAGGTGATCCAAGTTTGAATGAGTTGGCATGGATCGAGGTGGACATCATTTGATGCAGTCTGACTAGTTATTGTTAGACGCAGTGTTGAAATGACCCGGGGTCATTTCATATAACCGCTGGGAGGCTTTCGTGGTAGTAGGGCAAGACCTGCGATGAGAACTTAACAAGGTCGCTGGCGGGGTCGAAACTCGTAGGAAAAAATGGATAAAGGAGGCTCTATACAAGGAAAAGAACAAAATTTTCAAGTTATAAAAAACTTAAATCACTAGAGCCATCCATGGAGTCACGCCTAGCTCGTTGGCGACGGGATCCCGGTGAGCTCGCTCACGAGCAAGATCTCGGACAGGATCCGGTCGAGCTCGTTGGCGATCCTCAGGGCGGGGTCAAAAGTCCTAAAAAAATAGACAAAGGAGGCTTCGTACAATGAAAAGAATGAAAAAACTAGAGTTGAAAAAGAAAACCACTCGTGCCATTCATGGAGTCACACCCAACTTAGTGACCCAAATTGATCGGGTGACCCGACCTAACCCGAGTTGGTTAGGTGATGTGGTGACCCGAGCTGATCTGGCTGACGACCCGAGTCGATGTGGCGACCTGAGTTGATCTGGTTGGCGACAAGAATTGATCTGGCAACCCGACCCGATCTAGAGAACTGACCCAACCCGATCTAGAGACCTGACCCAACCCGACCCGACCCAACTTGGCCTGGCAATCTGGTGACCCGAGTTGATCTGGTTGGTGACCCGAGTCAATTTGTTGACCTGAGTTGATCAGGCTGGCATACTTAGTTGACTTCATTGATGAGTTTGCATACTCGTTAGTATTACTATTATGCATATTAGATTGAGGCGATCCAAGTTTGAATGAGTTAGCCTAGCTCGCTTGCGAGTGGGGTCAAAACTCAAATTTGTTAACCCGAGTTGATCTGGCTGGTGACACCGAGTTGATTTGGTGACCCGAGCTGATTTGGCTGGCGACCTAAGTCGATGTGATGATCTGAGTTGATCTGGCTGGCGACCTGAGTTGATCTGGCGATCTGACTTCATCCGTCGACCTGACTCGAGTTGGTCAGGTGATCTAATGACCTGAGCTGATCTGGTTGGCGAGTCGAGTCGAGTCGATGTAGCAACTCGAGTTGATCTGGCTGGCGAGCTGAAATGATCCCGCGACTTGACCCAATCTGGAGACCTTACCCGACCTGACCTGAGTTGGTCTGGCGACCCAAGTTGATCTGGTTGGTGACTCGAGTCGATGTGTTGACCCGAGTTGATCTGGCTGGAGACCCAATTTGATCTGGTGACCCGACTCGATCCAGAGACCCGACCTAACCTAAGTTAGTCAGGTGATTTGGTGACCTGATTTGATCTATCTGGATACCCGAATCGATCCGATGAACCGAGTCGATCGGACGACCCATCCTGATCTGGAGACCTGAGTCGATCCGGTGACCTGCGTCAATACGGTGACCCGAGTCGATTCGAGGACTCGAGTCGATCCGGTGACCCGAGTCGATCTGGCGACCCGAGTCGATCTGATGACTCGAGTTAATTAGGTGACCCAAGTTGTTTTGGCAATACGAGTTACTTATGCGACTCGAGTGATCCGAGCTAGCAAACTAGACAGCTTGGCATATTGGAATGTGTTAACAACATAAGCTGATGTGTTGACCCGAGTTGATCATGTTAGTGACCCGAGTTGATCTAATTAGCGACCTGAGTTGATCCGGTGACCCGACCTGATCAGGAGACCTAACCCAACCTGACCTAAGTTAGTTAGGTGATTTGGTGACCCGAGCTGATCTATCTGGATACTCGAGTTGATGTGGCAACCTAAGTTGATCTGGCTGGTGACCCGAATTAATCTGGTGACCCGACCTGACCTGAGTTGGTTAGGTGATGTGGCAACCTGAGCTGATCTAGGTGATGACCCAAGTCGATGTGGTGACTTGAGTTAATCTAGCTAGCAACCCGAGTTGATCCAGCGACCTATCGCGATCTAGAGACCCGAGTCAAGCCGGCAACCCGAGTCGACCTAACGACCTGAGTGATCTAAGTTTATTATGGTAGTTGGAGTTACTTATGCGACTCGACTGATCTAAGTTGGAGGACTTGACAACTTGGCATACTGAGATGACTTCATTGATGAGTTTGCATACTCATCAGCATTACTATTGTGCATATTGGATGTGGTGACCTGAGTTGATCTGGCTAGGGACCTGATCTGGCTGGTGACCTAAGTCGATGTGGTGACCTAAGTTGATCTAGCTCAGGACCCGACTTGATCTGGTGACCCGACTTGATCTAGAGACCCCACCTGAGTTGAGTTCATCGAGCGATCTAGGGATCCAAGATGATCTAGCTGACTACCTGAGTCGATGTGGTGTCCCGAGTCGATCTGGCAACTCGAGTTGATCTGGCTGGCGACCCAAGTTGGCTAGGTGATGTGGCAACCTGAGTCAATGTGGCGATCAAGGCTGATTTGGTTGGCGACCTAAGTTGGTCAGGTGATCTGGTGACCAGAGCTGATCTAGCGACCCGAGTTGATCTAGTTGGCGACCCATGTGATGACCTAAGTTGATTTGGCTAGCGACACGAGTTGATCAAGTGACCCGTCCCGATCCAAAGACCTGAGTCGATTCGGCTATGTCAACCCAGCAACCTGAGTTGACTTGATGACCCGAGTCGACCCCGTGACCTGAGTCGACCTAGTGACCCGAGTCACTATGGTGACCTAATTTATTATGGCTATCTGAGTTACTTATGCGACTCGAGTGATCTAAGTTGGGGGACTTGACATACTGAGATGACTTCATTGATGTGTTTGCATACTCATCAACATTACTATTGTGCATATTAGATTTATGCGATCCAAGTTTAAATGAGTTGGCCTAGCTTGATCGTGAGCGAGGTCAAAAGTTGTAAAAAAAATAGACAAAGGAGGCTCCCTACGACAAAAAGAATGAAAAAACCAGAGTTAAAAAAAAATCACTCAGGCCATACATGGAGTCACGCCCTTCTTATTGTCGAGCTAGAAGCGGAGACTTGACTATGATAATACTTGAAGAGGAGTATGGGTCAATCATTCAAAAAGTGGACAGACTCACTGGAGATCTAAGTAGGTCAGGCTATCTAGTGACCTGACCTAATCTGGCTGGTGACCCGAGTCGATGTGGTGACCTGAGTTGATCTGGCTCGGGACCCGACTTGATCTGGTGACTCGACTCGATCTAGAGACCCCACCCGACCTGAGTTCATCGGGCGATCTGGTGATCTGAGATGATCTAGCTAACTACCTGAGTCGATGTCGTGTCCTGAGTTGATCTGGCGAACCGAGTTGGCCAGGTGATGTGGTGACCCAAGCTGATCTGGCTGGCGACCCGAGTCGGTTAGGTGATTTGGCGACCAGAGCAGATTTGGCTAGTGACCCAAGCTGATCTGGTGACCTGAGTTGATCTAATTGGTGACTCATGTGGTGACCCGAGTTGATCAAGTGACCTGTCCTGATCTAGAGACCCGAGTCGATCCAATAACCTGAGTTGACCCGGCGACCCGAGTCAACTTGACGACCCGAGTCAACCCAGCGACCTGCGTCGACCTAGTGACCCGCGTCGACCCAGTGACTCGCGTCGACCCAGTGACCCGTGTCGACCCAGTGACCCGTGTCAAACTGGCGACCCATGTCGAACCGGTGACTCGTGTTGACCTGACAACCCGCATCGACCTGGTGACCCAAGTCAACCCAAGTCGACTCGAGGCCCGAGTTGATCTGGCAACCCAAGTCGACCCGAGTCGACCCGATAACCTGAGTCAACCGAGTCACCTGAGTTGATCTGGCTGGTGACCCGAGTTGGCCAAGTAATGTGGCGACCTGAGTCAATGTGGTGACCCAAGCTGATCTGGCGACCACAGCTGATCTGGCTGGTGACCCAAGCTGATCTGGCGATCCGAGTTGATCTAGTTGGGGACCAGTGTGGTGACCTGAGTTGATCTCGCTAGCTACCTAACTTGATCTAGTTGTTGACCCGTGTGGTGACCGAGTCGACCCAGTGACCTGAGTCAATCGGTTGACCCAGTGACCTGAGTCAACTGAGTCAACCCGATGACAAGAGTCAATCGAGTCGACATGGTGACCTGAGATGACCGAGTCAGTCAGGTGATTGAGTCGACCCAGTGACCTGAATCGATTGAGTCGACCCGAGTCGACCAGGAGACCTTAGTAGACTAGGTCGACCCGTGTCAACCCAAGTCAACTTGAGGCCTGAGTCGATCCAGCAACCCAAGTCGACTCGGTGACCCGAGTCGACCCAGTGACCCAAGTCGACCTGATGACCTGAGTCAACCGAGTCGACCCGGTGACCCGAGTTGACCGAGTCGACCCAATGACCCGAGTCAATCGAGTCGACCCGAGTCGACCCAGCGACTGGGGTTTCTGTGGTGACCTAATTTATTATGGCAGTTGGAGTTACTCATTGGCGACCAGAGCTGATCTAGCAACCCGAGTTGATCTAGTTGGCGACCTAACCTGATCTAGCTGGCGAACTAATTTTGTCAGGTGATTTGGCGACAAGAGTTGATTTGGCTGGTGACCCAAGCTGATATGGTGACCTGAGTAAATCTAGTTGGGGACCCGTGTGGTGACTTGAGTTGATCTCGCTAGAAACTTGAGTTGATCCAATGACCCCTCCTGATCTAGAGGCCCGAGTCAACCCGAGTTGACCCGGTGACCCGAGTCACTCGAGTCGACCCGAGTCAATCGAGTCGACCCAGTGACTTGAGTCAACCGAGTCGACCCAGTGACCCGAATCAACCGAGTCGGTCAAGTGACTGAGTCGACCCGGTGACCTGAGTCGACTGAGTTGACCCAGTCGACCTGGTGACCTGAGTCGACAGAGTTGACCCAGTGACCTGAGTCAACTGAGTCGACCTGGTGACCCGAGTCAACTAAGTCGACCTAAGTCAGTCAGGTGATTAAGTCGACCCGAGTTGACCAAGTGACCCGAGTCAACCGAATCGACCGAGTGACCTGAGTCAACTGAGTCGACCCGATGACCCGAGTCAACTGAGTCGACCTGAGTCAACCGAGTCGACCGAGTCAACGTGGTGACCCGAGTCAACTGAGTCGGTCAGGTGACTAAGTCGACCCGAGTCAACCAGAGTCGACTGAGTCAACCTAGTGACCTGAATCAATTGAGTCGACCCGGTGACCTGAGTTGACTAGGTCGACCCGTGTCAACCCAAGTCGACTCGAGGCTTGAGTCAATCCAGCAACCCAAGTCGACTCGGTGACCCGAGTCGACCCAGTGACCCGATGACCCGAGTCGACCCGGTGACCCGAGTTGACCGAGTCGACCCAATGACCCGAGTCAACTGAGTCGACCCGGTGACCTGAGTCAACCAAGTCGACCCAGCGACCGGGGTTTTTATGGTGGCCTAATTTATTATGGTAGTCAGAGTTACTCACTGGCGACTAGAGCTGATCTAGCACCCCGAGTTGATCTAGTTAGCGACCTAACCTGATCTGGCTGGTGAACTAATTTTGTCAGGTGATCTGGCGATAAGAGCTGATCTGGTTGGTGACCCAAGCTGATATGGTGACTCGAGTAAATCTAGTTGCCGACCCATGTGGTGACCTGAGTTGATCTCGCTAGCGACTTGAGTTGATCCAATGACCCGTCTCGATCTAGAGGCTCGAGTCGAGCCAGCAACCCAAGTCGAGCTAGCAACCCGAGTCAACCGAGTCGACCTGATGACCTGAGCCAACCGAGTCGACTCGGTGACCCGGTGACCTGAATCAACCGAGTCGACCCGGTGACCAGAGTCGACTAAGTCGACCCAGTCGACCTGAGTCAACCGAGTCGACCCAGTGACCTGAGTCGACCCGATGACCCGAGCCAACCGAGTCGACCTAGTGACCCGGTGACCCGAATCAACCGAGTCGACCCGGTGACTAGAGTTGACTAAGTCGACCCAGTCGACCTGAGTCAACCGAGTCGACCCAGTGACCCGAGTCGACCCGATGACCCGAGCCAACCGAGTCGACCAGTGACCCGGTGACCCGAATCAACCAAGTCGACCCGGTGACCAGAGTCGACTGAGTCGACTCGGTGACCCGAGTCAACCGAGTCGATAGAGTTAACCCAGTGACCCGAGTCAACCGTGTCAACCCAATGACCTGAGTTGACATGGTGACCTGAGTCAACCAAGTTGACCTAAGTCAGTAAGGTGACTGAGTCGACCCGAGTCGACTCGGTGACCTGAGTCAACTGAGTCGACCTGGTGACCTAAGTCAACTAAGTCGACCCGGTGACCTGAGTTGACCCAGTGACATGAGTCAACCGAGTCGACCCGATGACTTGAGTCAACCGAGTCGACCCTGTGACCTGAGTCAACCGAGTCGACCCAGCGACCTGAGTCACTGTGGTGACCCAATTTATTATGGCAGTCGAAGTTACTGGCTGGCGACCCGAGTTGATCTAGTTGGTGACATAAGCTGATCTGGCTGGTGACCTAATTTTGTTAGGTGATCTGGTGACCAGAGCTGATCTAGCTGGTGACCCAAGCTGATCTGGCGACCTGAGTTGATCTAGTTGGCGACCCGTGTGGTGACCTGAGTTGATCTAGTTGGCGACCCGTGTGGTGACCTGAGTTGATCTCGCTAGCGACTTGAGTTGACCAAGTGACTCATCCCGATTTAGAGGCCTAAGTCGATCCGGCAACCCAAGTCAACCCGGTGACTTGAGTCAACCGCGTCGACCGAGTCAACCTAGTGACCCGAGTCGATCGAGTCGACTCGATGACCTGAGTCAACTGAGTTGACCCGATGACCTGAGTCAATTGAGTCGACCTGGTGACCCAAGTCAACCGAGTCGACCTAAGTCGACCCGGTGACTTGAGTCAACCGAGTCAACCCGGTGACCTGAGTCAACTGAGTCGACCGAGTTGACCTAGTGACCTAAGTCAACCAAGTCGACCCAGTGACCCGACTCGACCGAGTCGACCCACGCGACCCGAGTCGCTGTGGTGACCCAATTTATTATGGCAGTCAAAGTTATTGGCTAGCGACCAGAGTTGATCTAGCGACCTGAATTGATCTAGTTGGCAACCTAAGCTGATCTGGTTGTCGACCTAATTTTGTGAGGTGATCTAGTGACCAGAGCTAATTTGGCTGTCGACCTAATTTTGTGAGGTGATCTAGCAACCAGAGCTGATCTGGCTGGTGACCCAATCTGATCTGGCGACTCGAGTTGATCTAGTTGGCGACCTGTGTGGTGACCTGAGTTGATCTCGCTAGCGACTTGTGTTGATCTAGTGACCCATCCTGATCTAGAGGCTTGAGTTGATCCAACAACCCAAGTCGATCCGAGTCGACCGAGTCGACTCGATCATCCGAGTCAACCGAGTTGACCCGGTGACCCGAGTCGACCCGGTGACCTGAGTCAATCGAGTCGACCCGGTGACCTGAGTCAACTGAGTCAACCCAGTGACCTGAGTCAACCGAGTCGACCCGAGTCAACTGAGTTGACGCGGTGACCCGAGTCAACCAAGTCGATCGATTCAACCCGGTGATCCGAGTCGACCTGAGTCGACCGAGTCGGTTAGGTGACTGAGTCGACCCGATGACCTAAGTTGACCGAGTCGACCCAGTGACCTGACTCAATTGAGTCGACCCAGTGACCCGAGTCAACTGAGTCGACCCAATGACTCGAGTCAACCGAGTCGACCTGGTGACCCAAGTCAACTGAGTCGACCGAGTTGACCCGATGACCCGAGTCAACTGAGTCGACCCAGTGACCCAAGTCGCTGTGGTGACCTAATTTATTATGGCAGTTAAAGTTACTAGCTGGCGACCAGAGCTGAGCTGGCAACCTGAATTGATCTAGTGGGTGACCTAAGCTGATCTGGCTAGTGACCTAATTTTGTCAGGTCATCTGGAGACCAGAGCTGATCTGGCTGGTGACCCAAGTTGATTTGGTGACTCAAGTTGATCTAGTTGGCGACCCGTGTGGTGACCTGAGTTGATCTTGCTAGCGATTTGAGTTGATCCAGTGACCCGTCCTGATCCAGAGGCCTGAGTCAATCCGGCAACCCAAGTCGACTCGGTGACCCGAGTCTATCGAGTTGACCGAGTGACCTGAGTCAACCGAGTCGACTCGATGACCCGAGTCAACCGAGTCGACTCGATGACCCGAGTCAACCGAGTCGACTGAGTCGACGTGGTGTCCCGAGTCGGTCAGGTGACCGAGTCGACCCGAGTAAACCAGAGTCGACTGAGTTGACCTAGTGACCTGAATCAATTGAGTCAACCTAGTGACCTGAGTCGACTAGGTCGACCCGTGTCAACCCAAGTCGACTCGAGGCCTAAGTTGATTCGGCAACCCAAGTCGACTCGGTGACCCACGTCGACCGAGTCGACCCAGTGACCCGAGTTGACCCGATGACCCGAGTTGACCCGGTGACCCGAGTTGATCAAGTTGACTGAGTTGACTGAGTCGACCCAGCGACCAGGGTTTTTGTGGTGACCCAATTTATTATGGCAGTCGGAGTTACTCACTGGCGACCAGAGCTAATCTAGCGACCTGAGTTGATCTAATTGGTGACCTAACCTGATCTGGTTGGTGAACTAATTTTGTCAGGTGATCTGGTGACAAGAGCTGATCTGGTTGGTGACCCAAGCTGATATGGCGACCTGAGTAAATCTAGTTGGTGATCCGTGTGGTGACCTGAGTTGATCTCGCTAGCGACTTGAGTTGATCCAGTGACCCATCCCGATCCAGAGGCCCGAGTCGAGCCGGCAACCCAACTCGACCTGAGTCAATCGAGTCGACTCGAGTCCACCGAGTCGACCCAGTGACCCGAGTCAACCTGGTCAACTCGATGACCCGAGCCAACCGAGTCGACCCAGTGACCCGGTGACTCGAATCAACTGAGTCGACCCGGTGACCAGAGTTGACTAAGTCGACCCAGCTGACTTGGTGACCTGAGTCGACAGAGTTGACCTAGTGACCTGAGTCAACCGTGTTGACCTGATGACCTAAGTTGACCTGGTGACCCAAGTCAACCAAGTCTACCTAAGTTAGTAAGGTGACTGAGTTGACCCGAGTCGACCTAGTGACCTGAGTCAACCGAGTCGACCTGGTGACTCGAGTCGACCCAGTGACATGAGTCAACTGAGTCGACCCAATGACCTGAGTCAACTGAGTCAACCGAGTCGACCCTATGACCTGAGTCAACCAAGTTGACCTAGCGACCCGAGTCACTATGGTGACCCAATTTATTATGGCAGTCAAAGTTATTGGCTGGCGACCTGAGTTGATCTAGTTGGTGACATAAGCTGATATGGCGACCAGAGCTGATCTAGCTGGTGACCCAAGCTAATCTGGTGACCCAAGTTGATCTAGTTGGCGACCCATGTGGTGACCTGAGTTGATCTCGCTAGTAACTTGAGTTGACCCGATGATCCATCTTGATCTAGAGGCCCGAGTCGATCCGGCAACCCAAGTCGACCTGGTGACCTGAGTCAACCGCGTCGACCGACTCGACCCAGTGACCTGAGTCAACTAAGTTGACCTGATGACTTGAGTCAACTGAGTTGACCCAATGACCGGAGTCAACTGAGTTGACCCGATGACCTGAGTCAACTGAGTTAACACGATGACTCGAGGCAACCAAGTCGACCCAAGTCGACCGAGTCAGTCAGGTGACTGAGTCGACCTAAGTCGACCTAGTGACCTGAGTCGACCGAGTCAACCCGGTGACTCGAGTCAACAGAGTCGACCGAGTCGACCCAGTGACCCGTGTCAACCGAGTTGACCTGGTGACCCGAGTCGATCGAGTCGACCCAGCGACCTGAGTCACTATGGTGACCTAATTTATTATGGCAGTCAGAGTTACTGGCTGGTGACTAGAGCTGATCTGGTGACCTGAATTGATCTAGTTGGCAACCTAAGCTGATTTGGCTGTCGACCTAATTTTGTGAGGTGATCTGGCGACCAGAGCTGATCTGGCTAGTGACCCAATCTGATTTGGTGACCTGAGTTGATCTAGTTGGTGACCCGTGTGGTGACCTGAGTTGATCTCACTAGCGACTTGTGTTGATCTAGTGACCCATCCCAATCTAGAGGCCTGAGTCGATCCGGCAACCCAAGTCGATTCGAGTTGACTCGGTGACCCGAGTCAACCGAGTCGACCCAGTGACCTGAGTCAATTGAGTCAACCCAGTGACCTGAGTCAACCGAGTCGACCCGATGACCCGAGTCAACCGAGTCAACCCGATGACCCGAGTCAACCGAGTCGACGCAGTGACCTGAGTCAACCAAGTCGATGCGGTGACCCAAGTCAACCGAGTCGACCCGGTGACCTGAGTCAACCGAGTTGACCTGAGTCAACCCGACGACCTGAGTCGACCCGATGACCCGACTCGATCGAGTCGACCTGGTGACCTGACTCGACCGAGTCGACCCAATGACCCGAGTCAACCGAGTCGACCCGGTGACCCGAGTCAACTGAGTCGACCGAGTTCACCCGGTGACCTGAGTCAATTGAGTCGACCCAGTGACCCAAGTTGCTAGTGACCTAATTTTGTTAGGTGATCTGGAGACCAGAGTTGATCTGGTTGGTGACCCAAGCTAATCTGGCGACCAGAGTTGATCTAGTTGGTGACCCGTGTGGTGACCTAAGTTGATCTTGCTAGCAACTTGAGTTGATCCAGTAACCCATCCTGATCCAGAGGCCTGAGTCGATCTGGTAACCCAAGTCGACCTGAGTCGACCTGGTGACCCGACTCAACCGAGTCGACCCGATGACCCGAATCAACCAAGTCGACCTGATGACCCGAGTCAACCAAGTCGACCTTGTGACCCGAGTCAACCAAGTCGACCCGAGTCAGTCAGGTGACTGAGTCAACCCGGTGACCTGAGTCGATTAAGTCAACGGAGTCCACCCAATGACCTGAGTCAACTGAGTCGATCGTGTCAACCCAGTAACCTAAGTCAACCCGGTGAATCGAGTCAACTGAGTCGATCGAGTCGACCCGGTGACCTGAGTCAACTGAGTCGACCTGAGTCGACTGAGTCAACCCAGTTACCTGAGTCACTGTGGTGACCTAATTTATTATGGTAGTCAGAGTTACTGGCTGGTGACCTAAGCTAATCTGGCTGGTGACTTAAGTTTGTCAGGTGATCTAGCGACCAGAGTTGATCTGGTTGGTGACCCAAGCTGATCTGGCGATGTGAGTTGATCTAGTTGGCGACCCGTGTGGTGACCTGAGTTGATCTCGCTAGCGACTTGAGTTGATCCAGTGACCCGTACTGATCCAGAGGCCCGAGTCGATCTGACAACCCAAGTCGACCCGGTGACCCGAGTCAACTTGGTGACTCGAGTCGATCCGATGACCTGAGTCAACTGAGTCATCCCGAGTCGACCGAGTCAGTCAGGTGACTGAGTCGACCCGGTGACCTGAGTCAACCAAGTCAACCTGGTGACCCAAGTCCATCGAGTCGACCGAGTCGACCCAGTGACCTGATTCAACCAAGTCGACCTGGTGACCCGAGTCAACCGAGTCGACCTGGTGACCCGAGTCGCTGTGGTGACCCAATTTATTATGGCAGTCAAAGTTTTTGGCTGGCAACCAGAGCTGATCTGGCGACCTGAGTTGATCTAGTTAGCGACCTAAGCTGATCTAGTTGGCGACCTAAGATGAAATGGTTGGTGACCCAGGCTGATCTAGTTAGTGACCTGATTTTGTCAGGTGATCTAGCGACTAGAGCTGATCTAGCTGGTGACCCAAGCTGATCTAGTGACCCGAGTTGATCTAGTTGGTTACCTGTGTGGTGACCTGAGCTGATCTCGCTAGCAACTTGAGTTGATCTAGTGACCCGTGCAATCTAGAGGCCCGAGTAGATCCGACAACCCAAGTCGACTTGAGTCGACCTGAGTCAACCGAGTCAGCTGAGTCGACCTAAGTCACCCTAGTCGACCCGGTGATCCAAGTCAACTGAGTTGACTCAAGTTGACTGCGTCGACCCGAGTCGACCGGGTCGGTCAGGTGACTGACTCGACCTGAGTCGATTTGGCTACCTGAGTCAACTCGGTGACCCGAGTCGATCGAGTCGACCGAGTCGACCAAGTCCACCCAGTGACCTGAGTCACCTTAGTCGACCGAGCGACCAGAGTCGTTGTAGTGACCTAATTTATTATGGCAGTATGAGTTACCGACTAGCGAGCAGAGTTGATCTAGCCACCCGAGATGATCTAGTTTGCGACCTGAGTTGATCTAGTTGGTGACCCGAGTTGATCTGCCTGTTGACCTAATTTTGTCAAGTGATCTAGCGACCAGAGCTGATCAAGCCGAGCGGAACCGAACCGGTCGAGCTCTCCGGGGAGCGGCGGGGCGGGATCGGCGCCGAGCTCGCTCCCGGGCGGGGTCGAAACTCGCGGAAAAAAAATGAACAAAGGAGGCCCCGTACGAGGATAAGAACGAAAAAACCAGAGTTAAATTAAAAAAAAAAAAAAAAAAAAAAAAAAAATTACTTTCGGGTCATACGTGTAGCCACGCCCAGCTCGCCCGCGGACGGGATCCCCATCGAGCTCGTCGAGCCGAGCGGCGCTCGCGGGCGGGGTCCGATCCGAGCGGAACCGAACCGGTCGAGCTCTCCGGGGAGCGGCGGGGCGGGATCGGCGCCGAGCTCGCTCCGGGGCGGGGTCGAAACTCGCGGAAAAAAAATGAACAAAGGAGGCTCCGTACGAGGATAAGAACGAAAAAACCAGAGTTAAAAAAAAAAAAAAAAAAAAAAAAAATACATTCGCGTCATACGTGTAGCCACGCCCAGCTCGCCCGCGGACGGGATCCCCATCGAGCTCGTCGAGCCGAGCGGCGCTCGCGGGCGGGGTCCGATCCGAGCGGAACCGAACCGGTCGAGCTCTCCGGGGAGCGGCGGGGCGGGATCGGCGCCGAGCTCGCTCCCGGGCGGGGTCGAAACTCGCGGAAAAAAAATGAACAAAGGAGGCTCCGTACGAGGATAAGAACGAAAAAACCAGAGTTTAAAAAAAAATTAAAAAAAAAAAATTACATTCGGGTCATACGTGTAGCCACGCCCAGCTCGCCCGCGGACGGGATCCCCATCGAGCTCGTCGAGCCGAGCGGCGCTCGCGGGCGGGGTCCGATCCGAGCGGAACCGAACCGGTCGAGCTCTCCGGGGAGCGGCGAGGCGGGATCGGCGCCGAGCTCGCTCCCGGGCGGGGTCGAAACTCGCGGAAAAAAAATGAACAAAGGAGGCTCCGTACGAGGATAAGAACGAAAAAACCAGAGTTAAAAAAAAAAAAAAAAAAAAAAAAAATTACATTCGGGTCATACGTGTAGCCACGCCCAGCTCGCCCGCGGACGGGATCCCATTCGAGCTCGTCGAGCCGAGCGGCGCTCGCGGGCGGGGTCCGATCCGAGCGGAACCGAACCGGTCGAGCTCTCCGGGGAGCGGCGGGGCAGGATCGGCGCCGAGCTCGCTCCCGGGCGGGGTCGAAACTCGCGGAAAAAAAATGAACAAAGGAGGCTCCGTACGAGGATAAGAACGAAAAAACCAGAGTTAAAAAAAAAAAAAAAAAAAAAATTACATTCGGGTCATACGTGTAGCCACGCCCAGCTCGCCCGCGGACGGGATCCCCATCGAGCTCGTCGAGCCGAGCGGCGCTCGCGGGCGGGGTCCGATCCGAGCGGAACCGAACCGGTCGAGCTCTCCGGGGAGCGGCGGGGCGGGATCGGCGCCGAGCTCGCTCCCGGGCGGGGTCGAAACTCGCGGAAAAAAAATGAACAAAGGAGGCTCCGTACGAGGATAAGAACGAAAAAACCAGAGTTAAAAAAAAAAAAAAAAAAAAAAAAAAATACATTCGCGTCATACGTGTAGCCACGCCCAGCTCGCCCGCGGACGGGATCCCCATCGAGCTCGTCGAGCCGAGCGGCGCTCGCGGGCGGGGTCCGATCCGAGCGGAACCGAACCGGTCGAGCTCTCCGGGGAGCGGCGGGGCGGGATCGGCGCCGAGCTCGCTCCCGGGCGGGGTCGAAACTCGCGGAAAAAAAATGAACAAAGGAGGCTCCGTACGAGGATAAGAACGAAAAAACCAGAGTTAAAAAAAAAAAAAAAAAAAAAAAAAAAATTACATTCGGGTCATACGTGTAGCCACGCCCAGCTCGCCCGCGGACGGGATCCCCATCGAGCTCGTCGAGCCGAGCGGCGCTCGCGGGCGGGGTCCGATCCGAGCGGAACCGAACCGGTCGAGCTCTCCGGGGAGCGGCGGGGCGGGATCGGCGCCGAGCTCGCTCCCGGGCGGGGTCGAAACTCGCGGAAAAAAAATGAACAAAGGAGGCCCCGTACGAGGATAAGAACGAAAAAACCAGAGTTAAAAAAAAAAAAAAAAAAAAAAAAAATTACTTTCGGGTCATACGTGTAGCCACGCCCAGCTCGCCCGCGGACGGGATCCCCATCGAGCTCGTCGAGCCGAGCGGCGCTCGCGGGCGGGGTCCGATCCGAGCGGAACCGAACCGGTCGAGCTCTCCGGGGAGCGGCGGGGCGGGATCGGCGCCGAGCTCGCTCCGGGGCGGGGTCGAAACTCGCGGAAAAAAAATGAACAAAGGAGGCTCCGTACGAGGATAAGAACGAAAAAACCAGAGTTAAAAAAAAAAAAAAAAAAAAAAAAAATACATTCGCGTCATACGTGTAGCCACGCCCAGCTCGCCCGCGGACGGGATCCCCATCGAGCTCGTCGAGCCGAGCGGCGCTCGCGGGCGGGGTCCGATCCGAGCGGAACCGAACCGGTCGAGCTCTCCGGGGAGCGGCGGGGCGGGATCGGCGCCGAGCTCGCTCCCGGGCGGGGTCGAAACTCGCGGAAAAAAAATGAACAAAGGAGGCTCCGTACGAGGATAAGAACGAAAAAACCAGAGTTAAAAAAAAAATTAAAAAAAAAAAATTACATTCGGGTCATACGTGTAGCCACGCCCAGCTCGCCCGCGGACGGGATCCCCATCGAGCTCGTCGAGCCGAGCGGCGCTCGCGGGCGGGGTCCGATCCGAGCGGAACCGAACCGGTCGAGCTCTCCGGGGAGCGGCGAGGCGGGATCGGCGCCGAGCTCGCTCCCGGGCGGGGTCGAAACTCGCGGAAAAAAAATGAACAAAGGAGGCTCCGTACGAGGATAAGAACGAAAAAACCAGAGTTAAAAAAAAAAAAAAAAAAAAAAAAAAATTACATTCGGGTCATACGTGTAGCCACGCCCAGCTCGCCCGCGGACGGGATCCCCATCGAGCTCGTCGAGCCGAGCGGCGCTCGCGGGCGGGGTCCGATCCGAGCGGAACCGAACCGGTCGAGCTCTCCGGGGAGCGGCGGGGCGGGATCGGCGCCGAGCTCGCTCCCGGGCGGGGTCGAAACTCGCGGAAAAAAAATGAACAAAGGAGGCTCCGTACGAGGATAAGAACGAAAAAACCAGAGTTTTAAAAAAAAAAAAAAAAAAAAATTACATTCGGGTCATACGTGTAGCCACGCCCAGCTCGCCCGCGGACGGGATCCCCATCGAGCTCGTCGAGCCGAGCGGCGCTCGCGGGCGGGGTCCGATCCGAGCGGAACCGAACCGGTCGAGCTCTCCGGGGAGCGGCGGGGCGGGATCGGCGCCGAGCTCGCTCCCGGGCGGGGTCGAAACTCGCGGGAAAAAAATGAACAAAGGAGGCTCCGTACGAGGATAAGAACGAAAAAACCAGAGTTAAAAAAAAAAAAAAAAAAAAAAAAAAAATTACATTCGGGTCATACGTGTAGCCACGCCCAGCTCGCCCGCGGACGGGATCCCCATCGAGCTCGTCGAGCCGAGCGGCGCTCGCGGGCGGGGTCCGATCGGAGCGGAACCGAACCGGTCGAGCTCTCCGGGGAGCGGCGGGGCGGGATCGGCGCCGAGCTCGCTCCCGGGCGGGGTCGAAACTCGCGGAAAAAAAATGAACAAAGGAGGCTCCGTACGAGGATAAGAACGAAAAAACCAGAGTTAAAAAAAAAAAAAAAAAAAAAAATTACATTCGGGTCATACGTGTAGCCACGCCCAGCTCGCCCGCGGACGGGATCCCCATCGAGCTCGTCGAGCCGAGCGGCGCTCGCGGGCGGGGTCCGATCCGAGCGGAACCGAACCGGTCGAGCTCTCCGGGGAGCGGCGGGGCGGGATCGGCGCCGAGCTCGCTCTCGGGCGGGGTCGAAACTCGCGGAAAAAAAATGAACAAAGGAGGCCCCGTACGAGGATAAGAACGAAAAAACCAGAGTTAAAAAAAAAAAAAAAAAAAAAAAAAAACTTTCGGGTCATACGTGTAGCCACGCCCAGCTCGCCCGCGGACGGGATCCCCATCGAGCTCGTCGAGCCGAGCGGCGCTCGCGGGCGGGGTCCGATCCGAGCGGAACCGAACCGGTCGAGCTCTCCGGGGAGCGGCGGGGCGGGATCGGCGCCGAGCTCGCTCCGGGGCGGGGTCGAAACTCGCGGAAAAAAAATGAACAAAGGAGGCTCCGTACGAGGATAAGAACGAAAAAACCAGAGTTTTAAAAAAAAAAAAAAAAAAATTACATTCGGGTCATACGTGTAGCCACGCCCAGCTCGCCCGCGGACGGGATCCCCATCGAGCTCGTCGAGCCGAGCGGCGCTCGCGGGCGGGGTCCGATCCGAGCGGAACCGAACCGGTCGAGCTCTCCGGGGAGCGGCGGGGCGGGATCGGCGCCGAGCTCGCTCCCGGGCGGGGTCGAAACTCGCGGAAAAAAAATGAACAAAGGAGGCTCCGTACGAGGATAAGAACGAAAAAACCAGAGTTAAAAAAAAAAAAAAAAAAAAAATTACATTCGGGTCATACGTGTAGCCACGCCCAGCTCGCCCGCGGACGGGATCCCCATCGAGCTCGTCGAGCCGAGCGGCGCTCGCGGGCGGGGTCCGATCCGAGCGGAACCGAACCGGTCGAGCTCTCCGGGGAGCGGCGGGGCGGGATCGGCGCCGAGCTCGCTCCGGGGCGGGGTCGAAACTCGCGGAAAAAAAATGAACAAAGGAGGCTCCGTACGAGGATAAGAACGAAAAAACCAGAGTTAAAAAAAAAAAAAAAAAAAAAAAAAATACATTCGCGTCATACGTGTAGCCACGCCCAGCTCGCCCGCGGACGGGATCCCCATCGAGCTCGTCGAGCCGAGCGGCGCTCGCGGGCGGGGTCCGATCCGAGCGGAACCGAACCGGTCGAGCTCTCCGGGGAGCGGCGGGGCGGGATCGGCGCCGAGCTCGCTCCCGGGCGGGGTCGAAACTCGCGGAAAAAAAATGAACAAAGGAGGCTCCGTACGAGGATAAGAACGAAAAAACCAGAGTTAAAAAAAAAATTAAAAAAAAAAAATTACATTCGGGTCATACGTGTAGCCACGCCCAGCTCGCCCGCGGACGGGATCCCCATCGAGCTCGTCGAGCCGAGCGGCGCTCGCGGGCGGGGTCCGATCCGAGCGGAACCGAACCGGTCGAGCTCTCCGGGGAGCGGCGGGGCGGGATCGGCGCCGAGCTCGCTCCCGGGCGGGGTCGAAACTCGCGGGAAAAAAATGAACAAAGGAGGCTCCGTACGAGGATAAGAACGAAAAAACCAGAGTTAAAAAAAAAAAAAAAAAAAAAAAAAAATTACATTCGGGTCATACGTGTAGCCACGCCCAGCTCGCCCGCGGACGGGATCCCCATCGAGCTCGTCGAGCCGAGCGGCGCTCGCGGGCGGGGTCCGATCCGAGCGGAACCGAACCGGTCGAGCTCTCCGGGGAGCGGCGGGGCGGGATCGGCGCCGAGCTCGCTCCCGGGCGGGGTCGAAACTCGCGGAAAAAAAATGAACAAAGGAGGCTCCGTACGAGGATAAGAACGAAAATACCAGAGTTAAAAAAAAAAAAAAAAAAAAAAAAAAAAATTACATTCGGGTCATACGTGTAGCCACGCCCAGCTCGCCCGCGG
>BSBK01004099.1:45000-77500 GCA_027943335.1 Chamaecyparis obtusa
CCCGTCTCGACAGCCTTAACGGTTTCCGCATCCAACCAAAAGCCTTGGCCATACTCGTCTGCAAGTTTAACTCCACAGACAGAGAGGACTTTGCCCTGCAAACCAGAGCAAGACGATAGTGCCTCGTAGAAAATGAAGACGAGATGGCCAAGACCGCACTTGTGTACAAGGCAACCAACCTTTCATCGCACTCCGGGCCACGCTAAAAACACTAGGAAAGGCTTAAAGGGTGGAGAGTGGGACAACGATGAAATATGAAAGCAGGACACTCACCTTACGTGCAACGATTCCCAACACTTGTTACTGTCGGAGCTCATGTATCGCAAAGATGGAACGTGCCAAGTGCCAAGGCCCATGGCAAATGCAACTGTCGTAAACTTCGGAACAAGCGCATCTTTCAGTCAAACAAATGACATACACACTGTCGCAATTCTCTACGACACTCGTGCGTGGCAAAATTCAACTAAATATGAAGATGAGAACTTCCAACTGCACAAGGGCTGGGCAGAACTACAAGAAATGCTCACTCCGCAATTTATTATCGCGCCTACCATCTCGGAAAGGGGTACAAGTGCACACGTTCATCCAAGCAAAGAGGATGAAATGGAGTGAAGGGGCAAGATCCAAAAGTTCCGGAGGTACAACTCCGAGAACAATCGAGAGCAATGCCGAATTACATGTCAACTCTGTTACTAGGCAAACAAGTGTTGTACCTGAAGAAATCGACAGTCCTCACAATGGCCCGAGGCCAATGCTCCGACTTAATCAATTTTCTCCAACAAACGCCATGCCACCTTTCACAAAGGGATTTTTATCCATCCAAAACCGAATTAATCACTTGCAGCAAAGTGACCCAAGAGCTAGACGGGGGCTGACCCAGTAATTGTCTTCCATGTCACTACAACGAAACATTTGAACGACAACCGCTGTCGAACCCTTTCCAACTTGCACCGTCGAGTGACACAAAAGACACTACCATGGGCATGGGCAGCCCCCGCATAGCAAACGGGTGCCCTAATGCGCCCCTCCAATAGAATCAGTGCTAGTGCTCAAATTTTATATCTGAGCTACCAATCCGTCCAAGCACCAGCACTGATTCTCTTGGAGGGCCGCACCTACCCAAACGACTCAGAAGCTATACGCCGGTCCATTCACAAGAACGGAACTATCTCCGGCCAACTCCCTGTGAAGGCCGCATCTCTCCGTTCCACGCATGCAAGAACCAACGCATAGCTAACGAGTACCCGGATAGGATTCGCGGAAAGTACATAGCAAATCGCTTGTACCAAAGCGAACCGAAAGCTAGACGGGGGCTGACCCGAAGATTGCCTTCCATGTCACTGCGACGACACATTCGAACGACAACCGCTGCCGAACACTTTCCGACTTGCACCGTTGAGTGACCCGAAAGACAGGACTTTGGGCAGCCCCCGCATAGCAATCAGGTGGCTTCATGCCCCTCTAATAGAATCAGTGCTAGTGATCCGATTTTAAATCCGACTTACTCATCCGTCCGCGCACAAGCTCTGATTCTATTAGAGGGGCATGGGGGAGCTTCCGCGAACTACTACTCCCCTATATAAGTTATTAGTCCGGGTCTTTCTCTTCCGTAGAAAATTTGAGCCGTTGAGAATGGCTCCCAAACAATTCAAATCTTCCAAAAATTCAAGTGAAACGATGAGGAAAAAGCTCACAAAAAAATCAAATCTTCAAAAAATTCAAGTGAAACGAACAGAATAGCTCACAAAAAATTCAGGTCTTCCGAAAAAATCGAAGGGAAACGAAAAGAACAACTAGCAAAACATTCAAATTTTCCAAAACTTCAAGTAAAAGAAAGAACATAGCTCACCAAAAAAATCCATTTCTTCCAAAAACTCAAGTGAATCGAAGAGAGTAGGCTCACAAAAAATTAAAATCTTCCAAAAAAAAATCAAAGGAAACAAAAGAGGAGATCGCAAAAAATTCGAATCTTCCAATGAAACAAAAATGAGAATAGCAAACAAAAAATTCAAATCTTAATGCAGCATGCGACAGAGCAAATCGCTTGTGCCAAGCGACCCGGGAGCTAGACGGGGGCTGACCCAAAAATTGCGTTTCTTGTCAATGCGACGATGCGTTGGAACGACAACCGCTGTCGAACCCTTTCCTACTTGCAACGTCGACTGACACAAAAAGACACGATCCTGGACAGGCCCCGCATAGAAAGCGGGTGGCCTAATGCGCCCCTCCAATAGAATCAGCGCTAGTGCTCAGATTTTAAATCCGAGATACCCAGCACTGATTCTCTTGGAGGGGGGCACCTACCCAAACGACTCAAAAGCTATACGCGGCTCCATTCACAAAAACAGAACTATCTCCGGCCAACTCCCTGTGAAGGCCGCATCTCTCCGTTCCGCTCGTGTAAGAGCCAACGCGTAGCTAACGAGTACGTGGATAGGGTTCGCGGAAAGTACATAGCAAATCACTTGTACCAAAGTGACCCGAAAGCTAGACAGGGGCTGACCCGTAGATTGCCTTCCATATCACTGCGACGACGCATTGGAACGACAACCGCTGCCGAACCCTTTCCGACTTGCACCGTCGAGCGACCCGAAAGACAGGACTTTGGGCAGCCCCCGCATAGCAATCAAGTGGCTTCATGCCCCTCTAATAGAATCAGTGCTGGTGATCCCATTTTGAAATCCGACCTACACATCCGTCCGATCACCGGCAATGATTCTATAAGAGGGGTATGGGGGAGCTTCCGCGAACAACACACAACTCCTCCCCTATATAAGTTATTAGTCCGAGTCTTGCTCTTGAGTGGAAATTTAAGCCGAAGAAAACTGGCTCCCAAAAAATTCAAATCTTCCAAAAATTCAAGTGAAACGATGACAAAAAGCTCACAAAAAATCAAATCTTCCAAAAATTCAAGTGAAACGAACAGAATAGATCACAAAAAATTCAAGTCTTTCGAAAAAATCTAGGAAAACGAAAAGAATAGCTAGAAAACAAAATTCAAATCTTCCAGAAATTCAAGTAAAACAAAGAACATGGCTCACCAAAATAATTCATCTTCCAAAAATTCGTCATTCTTACCGCAATCCATCATCTTATCCGTCATAACGCGTATCCAACATATCCACGAGGAGGTAACCCAACTCGCTCGCATAGTTCCTCAAGTCAGATAACAATGCATCTAGATGAATCCAAATCGTTTTCGATCGAGACTTAGCAACTAATGTCGCACCCGCCTAGATTGACTTGAGATCCAATCCGCCGACACATATGATAACTAACTGATTCCAATGCAAAGCATCTTGAGCCATTGCGCACTCAAGTATCGGAAGTCGAAGCGACATAGCAAGTAGCTTGTACCAAGTGACCCGGGAGCTAGACGGGGGCTGACCCGAAGATCGCCTTTCTTGTCAATGCGACGATGTGTTGGAACGACAACCGCTGTCGAACCCTTTCCGAAGTGCACCGTCGACTGACCCAAAAGTTACGACCCTGGACAGCCCCCGCATAGCAAGCGGGTGGCCTAATGCGCCCCTCCAATAGAATCAGTGCTAGTGTTCATATTTTAAATCCGAGCTACCAATCCGTCCGAGCACCAGCACTGATTCTCTTGGAGGGGCGCACCTACCCAAACGACTCAAAAGCTATATACGCGGCTCCATTCACAAGAGCAGAACTATTTCCGGCCAACTCCCTGTGAAGGCCGCATCTCTTCGTTCCACGCATGCAAGAGCCAACGCATAGCTAACGAGTACCCGGATAGGGGTTCGCGGAAAGTACATAGCAGATCGCTTGTACCAAAGCAACCCAAAAGCTAGACGGGGGCTGACCCGAAGATCGCCTTCCATGTCACTGCGACGACGCATTGGAACGACAACCGCTGCCGAACCCTTTCCGACTTGCACCGTCGAGCGACCTTCGAAAGACGGGACTTTGAGCAGCCCCCGCATAGCAATCAGGTGGCTTCATGCCCCTCTAATGGAATCAGTGCTGCTGATCGCGTTTTGAAATCTGACCTAATCATCCGTCCGTCTGTCGGATTTCAAAACGGGATCACCAGCACTGATTCTATTAGAGGGGCATGGGGGAGATTCCGCGGACAACACCTCCCCTATATAAGTTATTAGTCCAAGTCTTGCACTTCCGTAGAAATTTGAGCCGACGAGAATATCTCACAAAAATTTCAAATCTTTCAAAAATACGAGTGAAACAAAAAGAATAGATCACAAAAAATTCAGAAATTCCAAAAATTCAATTGAAACGAAGAGAATAGCTCACAAAAAAATCAAGGGAAAAAAAAGAGAATAGCTCACAAATAAAATCAAATCTCCCAAAAATGCAAGTGAAACGAAGAGACTACAATCACAAAAAATGCACAACTTCCAAATATTCAATTGAAACGAAGAGAATAGCTCACAAAAAATGCAAGTCTTACAAAAAAATCAAGGGAAACAAAACAGAATAGCTCACAAAAAATTCAAATCTTCCAAAAAAACCAAGTGAAACAAACAGAATAGCTCACAAAAAATTCAAATCTTGCAAACATTCAAGTGAAAACGAAGAGAATAGCTCACAAAAACATTCAAAACTTCCAAAAATTCAAGTGAAAAGAATAAAATAATAGCCCACAAAAAATTCAAGTCTTCCAAAACAAAAACCAAGGAAAAACGAAGAGAATAGCTCACAAAAAATCCAAAACTTCAAGTCAAAACGAAGAGAATTTTACTACCTCGCAACAAACAAAATTCAAATCTCGCAAAAATTCAAGTGAAACGAAGAGACTTAACTCAAAAAATTCAAATCTTCTTGCGACATGCAGACCCAAGAGCTAGACGGGGGCTCGCCCACAGATCGACTTCAGTATCACTATGACGACGCGCTGGAACGACTACCGCTGTCGAACCCTTCTCTGACTTCCGCCATCGAGTGACCCAAAAGACACGACCCAAGGGAGCCCACGCATAAAAATTGGGTGGCTTCATGCCCCTCCAATAGAATCTGTGCTGCTGCTCACATTTTTAAATCCGAGCGGCAAATCCGTCCGAGCACCAACACTCATTCACTTGGAGGGGCACCTATCCAAACGACCGAAAAGCTATACGCGGCTCCATTCGCAAGGCACGGAACTGTTTCAGGCCAACTCCCTGTGAAGGCCGCATCTCTGCGTTCCATGCGTGCTAGAGCCAACACATAGCTAACGAGTACCGGGATAGGTGTTCGCGGAAAGTACATAGCAGATCGCTTGTACCAAAGCAACCCAAGAGCTAGACAGGGGCTGACCCGAAGATCGCCTTCCATGTCGCTGCGACGACGCATTGGAACGACAACCGCTGCCGAACCATTTCCGACTTGCGCCGTCGAGCGACCTGAAAGATGAGACTTTGAGCAGCCCACGCATAGCAATCAGGTGGCTTCATGCCCCTATAATGGAATCAGTGCTGCTGATCCCGTTTTGAAATCCGACCTAATCATCCATCCGTCTGTCGGATTTCAAAACGGGATCACCAGCACTGATTCCATTAGAGGGGCATGGGGGAGCTTCCGCGAACAACACCTCCCCTATATAAGTTATTAGTCCAAGTATTGCACTTCCGTAGAAATTTGAGCCGAAGAGAATATCTCACAAAAATTTCAAATCTCTCAAAAATATAAGTGAAACAAAGAAGAATAGATCACAAAAAATTCAAAACTTCCAAAAATTCAATTGAAACGAAGAGAATAGCTCACAAAAAATGCAAGTCTTGCAAAAAAAATTCAAAGGAAAAGAAGAGAATAGCTCACAAAAAAAATCAAATCTCCCAAAAAATGCATCATGCATAACTTCCAAAAATTCAATTGAAACGAAGAGAATAGCTCACAAAAAATGCAAGTCTTCCAAAAAAATCAAAGGGAAATAAAGAGAAATAGCTCACAAAAAATTCAAATCTTCCAAAAAACCAAGTGAAACGAAGAGACTACATCACAAAAAATGCATAACTTCCAAAAATTCAATTGAAACGAAGAGAATAGCTCACAAAAAACGCAAGTCTTCCCAAAAAAAAACAAAAAAAAAAAAAACAAAGGGAAACAAAGAGAATAGCTCACAAAAATTCAAATCTTCCAAAAAAAACCAAGTGAAACAAAGAGAATAGCTCACAAAAATTTCAAATCTTGCAAAAATTCAAGTGAAACGAAAGATAATAGCTCACAAAAAAATTCAGAACTTCCAAAAATTCAAGTCTTCCAAAAAAAAATCAAGGAAAAACGAAGACTTAAACTCACGAAAAATTCAAATCTCCTTGCGGCATGCAGACCCAAGAGCTAGACGGGGGCTCGCCCACAAATCGACTTCAGTATCACTATGATGACGCGCTGGAACGACTACCGTTGTCGAACCCTTCTCCGACTTGCGCCATCGAGTGACCCAAAAGAGGCGACCCAGGGGAGCCCCCGCATAGCAATCGGGTGGCTTCATGCCCCTCCAATAAAATCAGGCATGCTACTCACATTTTAAATCCGAGCCGCAAATCCGTCCGAGCACCAGCACTGATTCACTTGGAGGGGCACCCTATCCAAACGACCCAAAAGCTATACGCGGCTCCTTTCGCACGCACAGAACTGTTTCAAGCCGACTCCCTGTGAAGGCCGCATCTCTCCGTTCCACCCATGCAAGAAACAACGCATAGCTAACGAATACCCGGATAGGGTTTCGCGGAAAGTACAAGCAGATCGCTTGTACCAAAGCAACCCAAAAGCTAGACGGGGGCTGACCCGAAGATCGCCTTCCATGTCACAGCGACGACGCATTGGAACGACAACCGCTGTCGAACCCTTCCCGACTTTGCGTCATCGAGCGACCCGAAAGACGGGACTTTGAGCAGCCCCCGCATAGCAATCAGGTGGCTTCATGCCCCTCTAATGGAATCAGTGCTGCTGATCCCGTTTTGAAATCCGACCTAATCATCCGTCCGTCTGTCGGATTTCAAAACGGGATCACCAGCACTGATTCTATTAGAGGGGCATGGGGGAGCTTCCGCGGACAACACCTCCCCTATATAAGTTATTAGTCCAAGTATTGCACTTCCGTAGAAATTTGAGCCGAAGAGAATATCTCACAAAAATTTCAAATCTCTCAAAAATACAAGTGAAACAAAGAACAATAGATCACAAAAAATTCAAAACTTCCAAAAATTCAATTGAAATGAAGAGAATAGCTCACAAAAAATCCAAGTCTTGCAAAAAAAATCAAGGAAAAAGAAGAGAATAGCTCACAAAAAAATCAAATTTCCCAAAAATGCAAGTGAAACGAAGAGACTACATCACCAAAAAATGCATAACTTCCAAAAATTCAATTGAAACGAAGAGAATAGCTCACAAAAAATGCAAGTCTTCCAAAAAAAAATCAAGGGAAACAAAGAGAATAGCTCACAAAAAATTCAAATCTTCGAAAAAACCAAGTGAAACAAAGAAGAATAGCTCACAAAAAATTCAAATCCTGCAAAAATTCAAGTGAAAGGAAGAGAATAGCTCACAAAAAATTCAAAACTTCAAAAAATTCAAGTGAAACGAAGAGAATAGCTCACAAAAAATTCAAAACTTCCAAAAATTCAAGTGAAACGAAGAGAATAGCTCACAAAAAACTTCAAATCTCGCAAAAACTCCAGTGAAACGAAAAAGACTTAACTCACAAAAAATTCAAATCTTCTTGCCGCATGCAGACCCAAATGCTAGACCGGGGCTCGCCCACAGATCGACTTCAGTATCACTAATGACGACGCGCTGGAACAACTACCGTTGTTGAACCCTTCTCCGACTTGCGCCATCGAGTGACCCAGAAGAGACGACCCAGGGGAGCCCCCGCATAGCAATCAGGTGGCTTCATGCCCCTCCAATAAAATCAGGCATGCTACTCACATTTTAAATCCGAGCCGCAAATCCATCCGAGCACCAGCACTGATTCACTTGGAGGGGCACCCTATCCAAACGACCCAAAAGCTATACGCGGCTCCATTCGCACGCACAGAACTGTTTCAGGCCGACTCCCTGTGAAGGCCGCATCTCTTCGTTGCACACATGCAAGAGACAACGCATAGCTAACGAGTACCCGGATAGGGTTTCGCGGAAAGTACATAGCAGATCGCTTGTACCAAAGCAACCCAAAAGCTAGACGGGGGCTGACCCTAAGATCGCCTTACATGTCACAACGACGACGCATTGGAACGACAACCGCTGTCGAACCCTTTCCGACTTGCGCAATCGAGCGACCCGAAAGACGGGACTTTGAGCAGCCCACGCATAGCAATCAGGTGGCTTCATGCCCCTGTAATGGAATCAGTGCTGCTGATCCCATTTTGAAATCTGACCTAATCATCCGTCCGTCTGTCGGATTTCAAAACGGGATCACCAGCACTGATTCTATTAGAGGGGCATGGGGGAGCTTCCGCGGACAACACCTCCCCTATATAAGTTATTAGTCCAAGTATTGCACTTTCGTAGAAATTTGAGCCGAAGAGAATATCTCACAAAAATTTCAAATCTCTCAAAAATACAAGTGAAACAAAGAGAATAGATCACAAAAAATTCAAAACTTCCAAAAATTCAATTGAAATGAAGAGAATAGCTCACAAAAAATCCAAGTCTTGCAAAAAAAAAATCAAGGGAAAAGAAGAGAATAGCTCACAAAAAATGCAAGTCTTCCAAAAAAAAACAAGGGAAACAAAGAAAATAGCTCACAAAAAATTCAAATCTTCCAAAAAACCAAGTGAAACAAAGAAGAATAGCTCACAAAAAATTCAAATCCTGCAAAAATTCAAGTGAAACGAAGAGGATAGCTCACAAAAAACTCAAAACTTCCAAAAATTCAAGTGAAACGAAGAGAATAGCTCACAAAAAATTTAAGTGAAACGAAGAGAATAGCTCACAAAAACTTCAAATCTCGCAAAAACTCCAGTGAAACGAAAAAAAGAAAAAGACTTTAACTCACAAAAAATTCAAATCTTCTTGCGGCATGCAGACCCAAGTGCTAGACGGGGGCTGCACACAGATCGACTTCAGTATCACTAATGACGACGCGCTGGAACGACTACCGTTGTCGAACCCTTCTCCGACTTGCGCCATCGAGTGACCCAAAAGAGACGACCCAGGGGAGCCCCCGCATAGCAATCAGGTGGCTTCATGCCCCTCAAATAAAATTAGGCATGCTCCTCACATTTTAAATCTGAGCCGCAAATCCGTCCGAGCACCAGCACTGATTCGCTTGGAGGGGCACCCTATCCAAACGACCCAAAAGCTATACGCGGCTCCATTCGCACGCACAGAACTATTTCAGGCCGACTCCCTGTGAAGGCCGCATCTCTCCGTTCCACACATGCAAGAGCCAATGCATAGCTAACGAGTACCCGGATAGGGGTTCGCGGAAAGTACATAGCAGATCGCTTGTACCAAGCGACCCAAAAGCTAGACAAGGGCTAACCCGAAGATCGCCTTCCATGTCACTGCGACGACGCATTGGAACGACAACCGCTGTCGAACCCTTTCCGACTTGCGCCGTCGAGCGACTCGAAAGACGGGACTTTGAGCAGCCCCCGCATAGCAATCAGGTGGCTTCATGCCCCTCTAATGGAATCAGTGCTGCTGATCCCGTTTTGAAATCCGACCTGCTCATCCATCCGTCCGTCGGATTTCAAAACGGGATCACTAGCACTGATTCTATTAGAGGGGCATGGGGGAGCTTCCGCGGACAACACCTCCCCTATATAAGTTATTAGTCCAAGTATTGCACTTCCGTAGAAATTTGAGCCGAAGAGAATATCTCACAAAAATTTCAAATCTCTCAAAAATACAAGTGAAACAAAGAAGAATAGATCACAAAAAATTCAAAACTTCTAAAAATTCAATTGAAACGAAGAGAATAGCTCACAAAAAATGCAAGTCTTGCAAAAAAAAATTCAAGGGAAAAGAAGAGAATAGCTCACAAAAAAAATCAAATCTCCCAAAAATGCAAGTGAAACGAAGAGACTACATCACAAAAAATGCATAACTTCCAAAAATTCAATTGAAACGAAGAGAATAGCTCACAAAAAATGCAAGTCTTCCAAAAAAATCAAAGGAAACAAAGAGAATAGCTCACAAAAAATAGCTAGCTTGTGGCCCGGACGATCCGATCTCATGAAAACTGACTACATACCCGTGGCTCGGATCGACAAGCTAGCTCGGATCGGCGATCTGAGCTCATTCCATCATGCATTCCCGTCTTCTACTCCATAAATGACTCACCTCTTTGTATTCACTTGAGAACTAAACATCCTTTAGTTCAGCTCGAATCACAACGTGCACTAGAATCCGTTCCAGCTCGGGTCTCATCTCAAAGATCCTTGCATTCACCAACAACACCTCCCCTATATAAGTTATTAGTCCAAGTCTTGCTCTTCCGTAGAAATTTGAGGCGAAGAGAACAACTCGCAACAAATCCAAATCTTCCAAAAAATCAAGGGAAATGGGGAGAATAGCTCACAAATAATTCAAATCTTCAAAAAAATCAAGTGAAACGAGGAGAATAGCTCACAAAAAATTCAAATCTTCCAAATATCAAACCCAAAAGCTTCGCACACATTACAAATCAAACAGCTTGTACCGAGCGACCCAAACGCTAGACAAGGGCTCACCCTTAATAAGAGAATCAGTGTTTGACTTGTGGGCCGGGCGAGCCGATCTCATGAAAACTGCCTACATACCCGTGGCTCAGATCAGCGAGCTGACTCGGATCGTCGATCTGAGCTCATTCCATCATGCATTCCCGTGTTCTACTCCATAAAACGACTCACCTCTTTGTATTCACTTGAGAACTGAACATCCTTTAGCTCAGCTTGAATCACAACGCGCACTAGAATCCGTTCCAGCTCGGGTCTCATCTCAAAGATCCTTTCATTCACCAACAACACCTCCCCTATATAAGTTATTAGTCCAAGTCTTGCTCTTCCGTAGAAATTTGAGGCGAAGAGAACAACTCTCAAAAATTCCAATTCTTCCAAAAAAATCAAGGGAAACGGGGAGAATAGCTCACAAATAATTCAAATCTTCAAAAATATCAAGTGAAACGAGGAGAATAGCTCACAAAAAATTTAAATCTTCCAAATATCAACCCAAAAGCTTTGCACACATTACAAATCGAACAGCTTGTACCGAGCGACCCAAACGCTAGACAAGGGCTCACCCTTAATAAGAGAATCGATGTTTGACTTGTGGGCCGGGCGAGCCGATCTCATGAAAACTACCTACATACCCATGGCTCGGATCAGCGAGCTGGCTCGGATCGACGAGATAGCTCGGATCGACGATCTGAGATCATTCCATCATGCATTCCCATGTTCTACTCCATAGAATGACTCACCTCTTTGTATTCACTTGAGAACTGAACATCCTTTAGCTCAGCTCGAATCACAACGCGTACTAGAATCCGTTCCAGCTCGGATCTCATCTCAATGATTCTTACATTCACCAACAACACCTCCCCTATATAAGTTATTAGTCCGAGTCTTGCTCCCCCGTAGAAATGCTCGCCAACGCCGAAAGGTCACAAAAAATTTAAATCTCATAAATGACTCAGCTCGACGGGCTGGCTCGGATCGTACATACCCGTGGCTCGGATCGACGAGCTAGCTCGGATCGGCGATCTGAGCTCATTCCATCATGCATTCCCATGTTCTACTCCATAGAATGAGTCACCTCTTTGTATTCACTTGAGAACTGAACATCCTTTAGCTCAGCTCGAATCATAACGCGCACTAGAATCCGTTCCAGCTCGGGTCTCATCTCAGTGATCCTTACATTCACCAACAACACCTCCCCTATATAAGTTATTAGTCCGAGTCTTACTCCCCCGTAGAAATGCTCGCCAACGCCGAAAGGTCACAAAAAATTTAAATCTTGTAAAAGACTCAGCTCGACGGGCTGGCTCGGATCGCCGAGCTGGCTCGGATCGCCGAGCTGGCTCGGATCGCCGAGCTGGCTCGGATCGCCGAGCTGGCTCGGATCGCCGAGCTGGCTCGGATCGCCGAGTTGAGCTCAATCCATCATGCATTCCCGTGTTCTACTCCATGGAATAACTCGCCTATTTGTAATCACTTGAGAATTCAACATCCTTTAGCTCAACTCGAATCACAACGCGCACTAGAATCCGTTCCAGCTCGGGTCTCATCTCAAAGATCCTTCCATCCACCAACACCACCTCCCCTATATAAGTTATTAGTCCAAGTCTTGCTCCCCCGTAGAAATGCTCGCCGACACGGATAGGTCACGAAAACTTTAAATCTCGTAAAAGACTCAGCTCGACAAGCTAGCTCGAATCCGTGAGCTGGCTCGGATCGACGAGCTGAGCTCAATCCATCATGCATTCCCGTGTTCTACTCCATAGAACAACTCACCTATTTGTATTCACTTGAGAACTCAACATCCTTTAGCTCAGCTCGAATCACAATGGGCACTAGAATCCATTCCATCTCGAGTCTCATCTCAAAGATCCTTACATCCACCAACAACACCTCCCCTATATAAGTTATTAGTCCGAGTCTTGCTCCCACGTAGAAATGCTTGCCGACGCCGATAAGTCACAAAAACTTAAAATCTCGTAAAAGGCTCGGATCGCCAAGCGAGCTGGCTCGGATCACCGAGCGAGCTGACTCGAATCGGCGAGCTGGCACGGTTTGCCGAGCGAGCCGGCTCGGTTTTCCAAGCTGGCTGGCTCGGATCGCCGAGCCGGCTCGGCTCAAATCGGATCGGATCCATCATGCATTCCCGTGTTCTACTCCATAAAACAACTTGCCTATTTGTATTCCTTTGAGAACTCAATATCCTTTAGCTTAGCTCTAATCACAATGCGCACTAGAATTTGTTCCAGCTTGGGTCTCATCTCAAAAATCCTCACATCCACCAACAACACCTCCCCTACGAGGATAAGTTATTAGTCCGAGTCTTTCTCCCCCATACAAATGCTTGCCGACGTCGATAGGTCGCAAAAAATTTAAATCTCGTAAAAGGCTCAACTTGACGAGCTGGCTCGGATCGTCGAGCTGGCTCAGATCGACAAGCTGGATCGGATCAACGAGCTGGCTCGGATCCGCGAGATGAGCTCAATCCATCATGCATTCCTGAGTTCTACTCCATAGAACAACTCGCCTATTCATATTCACTTGAGAACTCAACATCCTTAAGCTCAGCTCGAATCGTCTATGCACGAACCCATGCATAGCATTCAGGTATCAAATGGCATATCCAAAAATATCCGTAGAGAGCTAGCAAATCAATCATAGGCAGCATTGGCATAGATCGAGGTGAACATCATTTGATGCGATTTGACTAGTTACCATTGGGATGCCTTCGTGGCAATAGGGCCGACTTGAAACAAACCAACACAGCTTGATGTGATAGGGGTCATTTCATAATGACTGTTGGATGACTTTGTGGTGGTATGGCTAACTTACAATGGATGGGTGTAGTGTTGATGTGACAAGATCACCTCATACTAGAAATAGAGCTAACACGTCGACTGACTTGAACTGACATGTAAGGGACTCGATCCGAGGTGTAACAAAGGAGTTGTTTGGTGCACTCAGGAGTAGGGTCATGTCAGGGACTTGATTCGAGGAGCATTCATGGGGTTGTGCGACAAGTTGTTAATAGTTTTGGCCTGGGTAAGGTTTAGAGTCAAGTCGAGGTGTCATTCGAGCTGCATGAAGTAGCATGGACTGCTTTGTGCAGAGTGGCATTGGATCTTGTTGGGGACTCGATCCGAGGTGAAATCAACTAGGTATTGGAATGGGAAGTTGGGGACTTTTCCATGGGAGACTTGGAACATGTGCGAGATGGTGGCGTAATGAGCTAGTTCAGAACTATGTTGGACTATGAGATGCATTGGTTGCATGTACGTAGGAGGTCTTCATGACATTGGCTCGTGCAAGCCACAAGTCCTAATCTGGATGCAAGTTCACATCTTGAGGACAACTCATTAGTGGAGAAGTTCTCAAACTCAATTCTTGAGAGGTGTCTTGCTAGCTCAAATCGGTGAGTTGGCTCAGATCGGCTAGCTCAATCAGATTGGCGAGCTGGCTCCGATTGACGAGTTGGGCTCATCTCAGAGGTCGTTACATCCGTAAACAATACCTATCCCGTTATGACCCTAGAGATCTGGGTTACTTTGCCGACTCTAGTGATCCGGTGATCCAAGTCAATCCGGCGAATTGAGTCGATCCGGTGACCCGAGTTGTTCTGGTGATCTAAATTACTTATGTGACTGGAGTAATTCAAGTTGGGGGACTTGACAACTTGGCATGCTGAGCCGAATTCATTGATGAGTTGGCATACTCGTCAGCATAGGTATAGGAATGGGAAGTCATGGACTTTTCCATGAGAGACTTGGAATGAGTTAGCCTAGCTCACTTGTGAGTGGGGTCAAAAGTCACATTTGTTGACCTGAGTTGATCTCGCGACCTGAGCTGATTTGGCTGGCGGCCTGAGTTGGTGTGGTGACCCAAGTTGATCTGGCTAGCGACCTGAGTTGATCCAGCGATCCGACTTCATCCGTCGACCTGACCGAGTTGGTCAGGTGATCTGGTGACCCGACCTGACCTGGTTGGTGAGTCGAGTTGATGTGGCGACCCGAGTTGATCTGGCTGGCGACCCAAAATGATCCCGTGACCTGACCCGATCTGAAGACCTGACCCGACCCAACCCGAGTTGGTCTGGCAATCTGGTGACCCGAGTTGTTCTGGTTGGCGACTCGAGTCGATATGTTGACCCAAGTTGATCCGGTGACCCGACCCAATCCGGAGACCTGACCCGACCAAACTTGACCTAACTTTAGTTAGTCAGGTGATTTGGCGACCCAATATGATCTATATGGATACCTGAGTCGATGTAGGGACCCGAGTAGATTTGGCTGGCGGCCCGAGTCGATCTGACAACCCGTCCTAATCTGGAGACCCGAGTCGATCCGACGACTCGAGTTGATTCGGCAACCCGAGTGGATTTGACGACCTGTGTCGATCTGGTGACCCGAGTTGTTCTGGCGATCTGAGTTACTTATGCAACTCGAGTGATCTGAGCTGGTGGACTTGACAGCTTGGCATATTGGATCGAGGTGATCCAAGATTGAATGAGTTAGCACAGATCGAGGTGAACATCATTTGATGTGATTTAACTTGCGATCTGACTGGTTATCATTGGGATGCCTTCGTGGCAATAGGGCCGACTTGAAATAGAGATCTGAGTCGATCTGACGACTCCAGTGATTCGAGTCGATCTGGCAAGTCTAGCGATCCAAGTTGGCTAGGCAACTTCGTCAATCTAAGTTAGTCAGGTGATCTTGCGACCTGAGTTGATCTGGATGGTGACCCGAGTTGATCCGACTGGCAACCCAAGTTGTTTTGGGGACTCGAGTCGATCCAGAAACCCGAGTTGACTCGGCGATGCGAGTCGATCCAATGATCCGAATTACTTATGCGACTGGAGTAATTCAAGTTGGGGGACTTGACAGCTTGGCATGCTAAGGCGACTTCATTGATGAGTTGGCATACTTGTCAGCATTACTATTGTGCATATTAGATTGAGGTGATCCAAGTTTGAATGAGTTGGCATGGATCGAGGTGGACATCATTTGATGCAGTCTGACTAGTTATTGTTAGACGCGAGTGTTGAAATGACCCGGGGTCATTTCATATAACCGCTGGGAGGCTTTCGTGGTAGTAGGGCAAGACCTGCGATGAGAACTTAACAAGGTCGCTGGCGGGGTCGAAACTCGTAGGAAAAAATGGATAAAGGAGGCTCTATACAAGGAAAAGAACAAAATTTTCAAGTTATAAAAAACTTAAATCACTAGAGCCATCCATGGAGTCACGCCTAGCTCGTTGGCGACGGGATCCCGGTGAGCTCGCTCACGAGCAAGATCTCGGACAGGATCCGGTCGAGCTCGTTGGCGATCCTCAGGGCGGGGTCAAAAGTCCTAAAAAAATAGACAAAGGAGGCTTCGTACAATGAAAAGAATGAAAAAACTAGAGTTGAAAAAGAAAACCACTCGTGCCATTCATGGAGTCACACCCAACTTAGTGACCCAAATTGATCGGGTGACCCGACCTAACCCGAGTTGGTTAGGTGATGTGGTGACCCGAGCTGATCTGGCTGACGACCCGAGTCGATGTGGCGACCTGAGTTGATCTGGTTGGCGACAAGAATTGATCTGGCAACCCGACCCGATCTAGAGAACTGACCCAACCCGATCTAGAGACCTGACCCAACCCGACCCGACCCAACTTGGCCTGGCAATCTGGTGACCCGAGTTGATCTGGTTGGTGACCCGAGTCAATTTGTTGACCTGAGTTGATCAGGCTGGCATACTTAGTTGACTTCATTGATGAGTTTGCATACTCGTTAGTATTACTATTATGCATATTAGATTGAGGCGATCCAAGTTTGAATGAGTTAGCCTAGCTCGCTTGCGAGTGGGGTCAAAACTCAAATTTGTTAACCCGAGTTGATCTGGCTGGTGACCCGAGTTGATTTGGTGACCCGAGCTGATTTGGCTGGCGACCTAAGTCGATGTGATGATCTGAGTTGATCTGGCTGGCGACCTGAGTTGATCTGGCGATCTGACTTCATCCGTCGACCTGACTCGAGTTGGTCAGGTGATCTAATGACCTGAGCTGATCTGGTTGGCGAGTCGAGTCGAGTCGATGTAGCAACTCGAGTTGATCTGGCTGGCGAGCTGAAATGATCCCGCGACTTGACCCAATCTGGAGACCTTACCCGACCTGACCTGAGTTGGTCTGGCGACCCAAGTTGATCTGGTTGGTGACTCGAGTCGATGTGTTGACCCGAGTTGATCTGGCTGGAGACCCAATTTGATCTGGTGACCCGACTCGATCCAGAGACCCGACCTAACCTAAGTTAGTCAGGTGATTTGGTGACCTGATTTGATCTATCTGGATACCCGAATCGATCCGATGAACCGAGTCGATCGGACGACCCATCCTGATCTGGAGACCTGAGTCGATCCGGTGACCTGCGTCAATACGGTGACCCGAGTCGATTCGAGGACTCGAGTCGATCCGGTGACCCGAGTCGATCTGGCGACCCGAGTCGATCTGATGACTCGAGTTAATTAGGTGACCCAAGTTGTTTTGGCAATACGAGTTACTTATGCGACTCGAGTGATCCGAGCTAGCAAACTAGACAGCTTGGCATATTGGAATGTGTTAACAACATAAGCTGATGTGTTGACCCGAGTTGATCATGTTAGTGACCCGAGTTGATCTAATTAGCGACCTGAGTTGATCCGGTGACCCGACCTGATCAGGAGACCTAACCCAACCTGACCTAAGTTAGTTAGGTGATTTGGTGACCCGAGCTGATCTATCTGGATACTCGAGTTGATGTGGCAACCTAAGTTGATCTGGCTGGTGACCCGAATTAATCTGGTGACCCGACCTGACCTGAGTTGGTTAGGTGATGTGGCAACCTGAGCTGATCTAGGTGATGACCCAAGTCGATGTGGTGACTTGAGTTAATCTAGCTAGCAACCCGAGTTGATCCAGCGACCTATCGCGATCTAGAGACCCGAGTCAAGCCGGCAACCCGAGTCGACCTAACGACCTGAGTGATCTAAGTTTATTATGGTAGTTGGAGTTACTTATGCGACTCGACTGATCTAAGTTGGAGGACTTGACAACTTGGCATACTGAGATGACTTCATTGATGAGTTTGCATACTCATCAGCATTACTATTGTGCATATTGGATGTGGTGACCTGAGTTGATCTGGCTAGGGACCTGATCTGGCTGGTGACCTAAGTCGATGTGGTGACCTAAGTTGATCTAGCTCAGGACCCGACTTGATCTGGTGACCCGACTTGATCTAGAGACCCCACCTGAGTTGAGTTCATCGAGCGATCTAGGGATCCAAGATGATCTAGCTGACTACCTGAGTCGATGTGGTGTCCCGAGTCGATCTGGCAACTCGAGTTGATCTGGCTGGCGACCCAAGTTGGCTAGGTGATGTGGCAACCTGAGTCAATGTGGCGATCAAGGCTGATTTGGTTGGCGACCTAAGTTGGTCAGGTGATCTGGTGACCAGAGCTGATCTAGCGACCCGAGTTGATCTAGTTGGCGACCCATGTGATGACCTAAGTTGATTTGGCTAGCGACACGAGTTGATCAAGTGACCCGTCCCGATCCAAAGACCTGAGTCGATTCGGCTATGTCAACCCAGCAACCTGAGTTGACTTGATGACCCGAGTCGACCCCGTGACCTGAGTCGACCTAGTGACCCGAGTCACTATGGTGACCTAATTTATTATGGCTATCTGAGTTACTTATGCGACTCGAGTGATCTAAGTTGGGGGACTTGACATACTGAGATGACTTCATTGATGTGTTTGCATACTCATCAACATTACTATTGTGCATATTAGATTTATGCGATCCAAGTTTAAATGAGTTGGCCTAGCTTGATCGTGAGCGAGGTCAAAAGTTGTAAAAAAAATAGACAAAGGAGGCTCCCTACGACAAAAAGAATGAAAAAACCAGAGTTAAAAAAAAATCACTCAGGCCATACATGGAGTCACGCCCTTCTTATTGTCGAGCTAGAAGCGGAGACTTGACTATGATAATACTTGAAGAGGAGTATGGGTCAATCATTCAAAAAGTGGACAGACTCACTGGAGATCTAAGTAGGTCAGGCTATCTAGTGACCTGACCTAATCTGGCTGGTGACCCGAGTCGATGTGGTGACCTGAGTTGATCTGGCTCGGGACCCGACTTGATCTGGTGACTCGACTCGATCTAGAGACCCCACCCGACCTGAGTTCATCGGGCGATCTGGTGATCTGAGATGATCTAGCTAACTACCTGAGTCGATGTCATGTCCTGAGTTGATCTGGCGAACCGAGTTGGCCAGGTGATGTGGTGACCCAAGCTGATCTGGCTGGCGACCCGAGTCGGTTAGGTGATTTGGCGACCAGAGCAGATTTGGCTAGTGACCCAAGCTGATCTGGTGACCTGAGTTGATCTAATTGGTGACTCATGTGGTGACCCGAGTTGATCAAGTGACCTGTCCTGATCTAGAGACCCGAGTCGATCCAATAACCTGAGTTGACCCGGCGACCCGAGTCAACTTGACGACCCGAGTCAACCCAGCGACCTGCGTCGACCTAGTGACCCGCGTCGACCCAGTGACTCGCGTCGACCCAGTGACCCGTGTCGACCCAGTGACCCGTGTCAAACTGGCGACCCATGTCGAACCGGTGACTCGTGTTGACCTGACAACCCGCATCGACCTGGTGACCCAAGTCAACCCAAGTCGACTCGAGGCCCGAGTTGATCTGGCAACCCAAGTCGACCCGAGTCGACCCGATAACCTGAGTCAACCGAGTCACCTGAGTTGATCTGGCTGGTGACCCGAGTTGGCCAAGTAATGTGGCGACCTGAGTCAATGTGGTGACCCAAGCTGATCTGGCGACCACAGCTGATCTGGCTGGTGACCCAAGCTGATCTGGCGATCCGAGTTGATCTAGTTGGGGACCAGTGTGGTGACCTGAGTTGATCTCGCTAGCTACCTAACTTGATCTAGTTGGTGACCCGTGTGGTGACCGAGTCGACCCAGTGACCTGAGTCAATCGGTTGACCCAGTGACCTGAGTCAACTGAGTCAACCCGATGACAAGAGTCAATCGAGTCGACATGGTGACCTGAGATGACCGAGTCAGTCAGGTGATTGAGTCGACCCAGTGACCTGAATCGATTGAGTCGACCCGAGTCGACCAGGAGACCTTAGTAGACTAGGTCGACCCGTGTCAACCCAAGTCAACTTGAGGCCTGAGTCGATCCAGCAACCCAAGTCGACTCGGTGACCCGAGTCGACCCAGTGACCCAAGTCGACCTGATGACCTGAGTCAACCGAGTCGACCCGGTGACCCGAGTTGACCGAGTCGACCCAATGACCCGAGTCAATCGAGTCGACCCGAGTCGACCCAGCGACTGGGGTTTCTGTGGTGACCTAATTTATTATGGCAGTTGGAGTTACTCATTGGCGACCAGAGCTGATCTAGCAACCCGAGTTGATCTAGTTGGCGACCTAACCTGATCTAGCTGGCGAACTAATTTTGTCAGGTGATTTGGCGACAAGAGTTGATTTGGCTGGTGACCCAAGCTGATATGGTGACCTGAGTAAATCTAGTTGGGGACCCGTGTGGTGACTTGAGTTGATCTCGCTAGAAACTTGAGTTGATCCAATGACCCCTCCTGATCTAGAGGCCCGAGTCAACCCGAGTTGACCCGGTGACCCGAGTCACTCGAGTCGACCCGAGTCAATCGAGTCGACCCAGTGACTTGAGTCAACCGAGTCGACCCAGTGACCCGAATCAACCGAGTCGGTCAAGTGACTGAGTCGACCCGGTGACCTGAGTCGACTGAGTTGACCCAGTCGACCTGGTGACCTGAGTCGACAGAGTTGACCCAGTGACCTGAGTCAACTGAGTCGACCTGGTGACCCGAGTCAACTAAGTCGACCTAAGTCAGTCAGGTGATTAAGTCGACCCGAGTTGACCAAGTGACCCGAGTCAACCGAATCGACCGAGTGACCTGAGTCAACTGAGTCGACCCGATGACCCGAGTCAACTGAGTCGACCTGAGTCAACCGAGTCGACCGAGTCAACGTGGTGACCCGAGTCAACTGAGTCGGTCAGGTGACTAAGTCGACCCGAGTCAACCAGAGTCGACTGAGTCAACCTAGTGACCTGAATCAATTGAGTCGACCCGGTGACCTGAGTTGACTAGGTCGACCCGTGTCAACCCAAGTCGACTCGAGGCTTGAGTCAATCCAGCAACCCAAGTCGACTCGGTGACCCGAGTCGACCCAGTGACCCGATGACCCGAGTCGACCCGGTGACCCGAGTTGACCGAGTCGACCCAATGACCCGAGTCAACTGAGTCGACCCGGTGACCTGAGTCAACCAAGTCGACCCAGCGACCGGGGTTTTTATGGTGGCCTAATTTATTATGGTAGTCAGAGTTACTCACTGGCGACTAGAGCTGATCTAGCACCCCGAGTTGATCTAGTTAGCGACCTAACCTGATCTGGCTGGTGAACTAATTTTGTCAGGTGATCTGGCGATAAGAGCTGATCTGGTTGGTGACCCAAGCTGATATGGTGACTCGAGTAAATCTAGTTGCCGACCCATGTGGTGACCTGAGTTGATCTCGCTAGCGACTTGAGTTGATCCAATGACCCGTCTCGATCTAGAGGCTCGAGTCGAGCCAGCAACCCAAGTCGAGCTAGCAACCCGAGTCAACCGAGTCGACCTGATGACCTGAGCCAACCGAGTCGACTCGGTGACCCGGTGACCTGAATCAACCGAGTCGACCCGGTGACCAGAGTCGACTAAGTCGACCCAGTCGACCTGAGTCAACCGAGTCGACCCAGTGACCTGAGTCGACCCGATGACCCGAGCCAACCGAGTCGACCTAGTGACCCGGTGACCCGAATCAACCGAGTCGACCCGGTGACTAGAGTTGACTAAGTCGACCCAGTCGACCTGAGTCAACCGAGTCGACCCAGTGACCCGAGTCGACCCGATGACCCGAGCCAACCGAGTCGACCAGTGACCCGGTGACCCGAATCAACCAAGTCGACCCGGTGACCAGAGTCGACTGAGTCGACTCGGTGACCCGAGTCAACCGAGTCGATAGAGTTAACCCAGTGACCCGAGTCAACCGTGTCAACCCAATGACCTGAGTTGACATGGTGACCTGAGTCAACCAAGTTGACCTAAGTCAGTAAGGTGACTGAGTCGACCCGAGTCGACTCGGTGACCTGAGTCAACTGAGTCGACCTGGTGACCTAAGTCAACTAAGTCGACCCGGTGACCTGAGTTGACCCAGTGACATGAGTCAACCGAGTCGACCCGATGACTTGAGTCAACCGAGTCGACCCTGTGACCTGAGTCAACCGAGTCGACCCAGCGACCTGAGTCACTGTGGTGACCCAATTTATTATGGCAGTCGAAGTTACTGGCTGGCGACCCGAGTTGATCTAGTTGGTGACATAAGCTGATCTGGCTGGTGACCTAATTTTGTTAGGTGATCTGGTGACCAGAGCTGATCTAGCTGGTGACCCAAGCTGATCTGGCGACCTGAGTTGATCTAGTTGGCGACCCGTGTGGTGACCTGAGTTGATCTAGTTGGCGACCCGTGTGGTGACCTGAGTTGATCTCGCTAGCGACTTGAGTTGACCAAGTGACTCATCCCGATTTAGAGGCCTAAGTCGATCCGGCAACCCAAGTCAACCCGGTGACTTGAGTCAACCGCGTCGACCGAGTCAACCTAGTGACCCGAGTCGATCGAGTCGACTCGATGACCTGAGTCAACTGAGTTGACCCGATGACCTGAGTCAATTGAGTCGACCTGGTGACCCAAGTCAACCGAGTCGACCTAAGTCGACCCGGTGACTTGAGTCAACCGAGTCAACCCGGTGACCTGAGTCAACTGAGTCGACCGAGTTGACCTAGTGACCTAAGTCAACCAAGTCGACCCAGTGACCCGACTCGACCGAGTCGACCCAGCGACCCGAGTCGCTGTGGTGACCCAATTTATTATGGCAGTCAAAGTTATTGGCTAGCGACCAGAGTTGATCTAGCGACCTGAATTGATCTAGTTGGCAACCTAAGCTGATCTGGTTGTCGACCTAATTTTGTGAGGTGATCTAGTGACCAGAGCTAATTTGGCTGTCGACCTAATTTTGTGAGGTGATCTAGCAACCAGAGCTGATCTGGCTGGTGACCCAATCTGATCTGGCGACTCGAGTTGATCTAGTTGGCGACCTGTGTGGTGACCTGAGTTGATCTCGCTAGCGACTTGTGTTGATCTAGTGACCCATCCTGATCTAGAGGCTTGAGTTGATCCAACAACCCAAGTCGATCCGAGTCGACCGAGTCGACTCGATCATCCGAGTCAACCGAGTTGACCCGGTGACCCGAGTCGACCCGGTGACCTGAGTCAATCGAGTCGACCCGGTGACCTGAGTCAACTGAGTCAACCCAGTGACCTGAGTCAACCGAGTCGACCCGAGTCAACTGAGTTGACGCGGTGACCCGAGTCAACCAAGTCGATCGATTCAACCCGGTGATCCGAGTCGACCTGAGTCGACCGAGTCGGTTAGGTGACTGAGTCGACCCGATGACCTAAGTTGACCGAGTCGACCCAGTGACCTGACTCAATTGAGTCGACCCAGTGACCCGAGTCAACTGAGTCGACCCAATGACTCGAGTCAACCGAGTCGACCTGGTGACCCAAGTCAACTGAGTCGACCGAGTTGACCCGATGACCCGAGTCAACTGAGTCGACCCAGTGACCCAAGTCGCTGTGGTGACCTAATTTATTATGGCAGTTAAAGTTACTAGCTGGCGACCAGAGCTGAGCTGGCAACCTGAATTGATCTAGTGGGTGACCTAAGCTGATCTGGCTAGTGACCTAATTTTGTCAGGTCATCTGGAGACCAGAGCTGATCTGGCTGGTGACCCAAGTTGATTTGGTGACTCAAGTTGATCTAGTTGGCGACCCGTGTGGTGACCTGAGTTGATCTTGCTAGCGATTTGAGTTGATCCAGTGACCCGTCCTGATCCAGAGGCCTGAGTCAATCCGGCAACCCAAGTCGACTCGGTGACCCGAGTCTATCGAGTTGACCGAGTGACCTGAGTCAACCGAGTCGACTCGATGACCCGAGTCAACCGAGTCGACTCGATGACCCGAGTCAACCGAGTCGACTGAGTCGACGTGGTGTCCCGAGTCGGTCAGGTGACCGAGTCGACCCGAGTAAACCAGAGTCGACTGAGTTGACCTAGTGACCTGAATCAATTGAGTCAACCTAGTGACCTGAGTCGACTAGGTCGACCCGTGTCAACCCAAGTCGACTCGAGGCCTAAGTTGATTCGGCAACCCAAGTCGACTCGGTGACCCACGTCGACCGAGTCGACCCAGTGACCCGAGTTGACCCGATGACCCGAGTTGACCCGGTGACCCGAGTTGATCAAGTTGACTGAGTTGACTGAGTCGACCCAGCGACCAGGGTTTTTGTGGTGACCCAATTTATTATGGCAGTCGGAGTTACTCACTGGCGACCAGAGCTAATCTAGCGACCTGAGTTGATCTAATTGGTGACCTAACCTGATCTGGTTGGTGAACTAATTTTGTCAGGTGATCTGGTGACAAGAGCTGATCTGGTTGGTGACCCAAGCTGATATGGCGACCTGAGTAAATCTAGTTGGTGATCCGTGTGGTGACCTGAGTTGATCTCGCTAGCGACTTGAGTTGATCCAGTGACCCATCCCGATCCAGAGGCCCGAGTCGAGCCGGCAACCCAACTCGACCTGAGTCAATCGAGTCGACTCGAGTCCACCGAGTCGACCCAGTGACCCGAGTCAACCTGGTCAACTCGATGACCCGAGCCAACCGAGTCGACCCAGTGACCCGGTGACTCGAATCAACTGAGTCGACCCGGTGACCAGAGTTGACTAAGTCGACCCAGCTGACTTGGTGACCTGAGTCGACAGAGTTGACCTAGTGACCTGAGTCAACCGTGTTGACCTGATGACCTAAGTTGACCTGGTGACCCAAGTCAACCAAGTCTACCTAAGTTAGTAAGGTGACTGAGTTGACCCGAGTCGACCTAGTGACCTGAGTCAACCGAGTCGACCTGGTGACTCGAGTCGACCCAGTGACATGAGTCAACTGAGTCGACCCAATGACCTGAGTCAACTGAGTCAACCGAGTCGACCCTATGACCTGAGTCAACCAAGTTGACCTAGCGACCCGAGTCACTATGGTGACCCAATTTATTATGGCAGTCAAAGTTATTGGCTGGCGACCTGAGTTGATCTAGTTGGTGACATAAGCTGATATGGCGACCAGAGCTGATCTAGCTGGTGACCCAAGCTAATCTGGTGACCCAAGTTGATCTAGTTGGCGACCCATGTGGTGACCTGAGTTGATCTCGCTAGTAACTTGAGTTGACCCGATGATCCATCTTGATCTAGAGGCCCGAGTCGATCCGGCAACCCAAGTCGACCTGGTGACCTGAGTCAACCGCGTCGACCGACTCGACCCAGTGACCTGAGTCAACTAAGTTGACCTGATGACTTGAGTCAACTGAGTTGACCCAATGACCGGAGTCAACTGAGTTGACCCGATGACCTGAGTCAACTGAGTTAACACGATGACTCGAGGCAACCAAGTCGACCCAAGTCGACCGAGTCAGTCAGGTGACTGAGTCGACCTAAGTCGACCTAGTGACCTGAGTCGACCGAGTCAACCCGGTGACTCGAGTCAACAGAGTCGACCGAGTCGACCCAGTGACCCGTGTCAACCGAGTTGACCTGGTGACCCGAGTCGATCGAGTCGACCCAGCGACCTGAGTCACTATGGTGACCTAATTTATTATGGCAGTCAGAGTTACTGGCTGGTGACTAGAGCTGATCTGGTGACCTGAATTGATCTAGTTGGCAACCTAAGCTGATTTGGCTGTCGACCTAATTTTGTGAGGTGATCTGGCGACCAGAGCTGATCTGGCTAGTGACCCAATCTGATTTGGTGACCTGAGTTGATCTAGTTGGTGACCCGTGTGGTGACCTGAGTTGATCTCACTAGCGACTTGTGTTGATCTAGTGACCCATCCCAATCTAGAGGCCTGAGTCGATCCGGCAACCCAAGTCGATTCGAGTTGACTCGGTGACCCGAGTCAACCGAGTCGACCCAGTGACCTGAGTCAATTGAGTCAACCCAGTGACCTGAGTCAACCGAGTCGACCCGATGACCCGAGTCAACCGAGTCAACCCGATGACCCGAGTCAACCGAGTCGACGCAGTGACCTGAGTCAACCAAGTCGATGCGGTGACCCAAGTCAACCGAGTCGACCCGGTGACCTGAGTCAACCGAGTTGACCTGAGTCAACCCGACGACCTGAGTCGACCCGATGACCCGACTCGATCGAGTCGACCTGGTGACCTGACTCGACCGAGTCGACCCAATGACCCGAGTCAACCGAGTCGACCCGGTGACCCGAGTCAACTGAGTCGACCGAGTTCACCCGGTGACCTGAGTCAATTGAGTCGACCCAGTGACCCAAGTTGCTAGTGACCTAATTTTGTTAGGTGATCTGGAGACCAGAGTTGATCTGGTTGGTGACCCAAGCTAATCTGGCGACCAGAGTTGATCTAGTTGGTGACCCGTGTGGTGACCTAAGTTGATCTTGCTAGCAACTTGAGTTGATCCAGTAACCCATCCTGATCCAGAGGCCTGAGTCGATCTGGTAACCCAAGTCGACCTGAGTCGACCTGGTGACCCGACTCAACCGAGTCGACCCGATGACCCGAATCAACCAAGTCGACCTGATGACCCGAGTCAACCAAGTCGACCTTGTGACCCGAGTCAACCAAGTCGACCCGAGTCAGTCAGGTGACTGAGTCAACCCGGTGACCTGAGTCGATTAAGTCAACGGAGTCCACCCAATGACCTGAGTCAACTGAGTCGATCGTGTCAACCCAGTAACCTAAGTCAACCCGGTGAATCGAGTCAACTGAGTCGATCGAGTCGACCCGGTGACCTGAGTCAACTGAGTCGACCTGAGTCGACTGAGTCAACCCAGTTACCTGAGTCACTGTGGTGACCTAATTTATTATGGTAGTCAGAGTTACTGGCTGGTGACCTAAGCTAATCTGGCTGGTGACTTAAGTTTGTCAGGTGATCTAGCGACCAGAGTTGATCTGGTTGGTGACCCAAGCTGATCTGGCGATGTGAGTTGATCTAGTTGGCGACCCGTGTGGTGACCTGAGTTGATCTCGCTAGCGACTTGAGTTGATCCAGTGACCCGTACTGATCCAGAGGCCCGAGTCGATCTGACAACCCAAGTCGACCCGGTGACCCGAGTCAACTTGGTGACTCGAGTCGATCCGATGACCTGAGTCAACTGAGTCATCCCGAGTCGACCGAGTCAGTCAGGTGACTGAGTCGACCCGGTGACCTGAGTCAACCAAGTCGACCTGGTGACCCAAGTCCATCGAGTCGACCGAGTCGACCCAGTGACCTGATTCAACCAAGTCGACCTGGTGACCCGAGTCAACCGAGTCGACCTGGTGACCCGAGTCGCTGTGGTGACCCAATTTATTATGGCAGTCAAAGTTTTTGGCTGGCAACCAGAGCTGATCTGGCGACCTGAGTTGATCTAGTTAGCGACCTAAGCTGATCTAGTTGGCGACCTAAGATGAAATGGTTGGTGACCCAGGCTGATCTAGTTAGTGACCTGATTTTGTCAGGTGATCTAGCGACTAGAGCTGATCTAGCTGGTGACCCAAGCTGATCTAGTGACCCGAGTTGATCTAGTTGGTTACCTGTGTGGTGACCTGAGCTGATCTCGCTAGCAACTTGAGTTGATCTAGTGACCCGTGCAATCTAGAGGCCCGAGTAGATCCGACAACCCAAGTCGACTTGAGTCGACCTGAGTCAACCGAGTCAGCTGAGTCGACCTAAGTCACCCTAGTCGACCCGGTGATCCAAGTCAACTGAGTTGACTCAAGTTGACTGCGTCGACCCGAGTCGACCGGGTCGGTCAGGTGACTGACTCGACCTGAGTCGATTTGGCTACCTGAGTCAACTCGGTGACCCGAGTCGATCGAGTCGACCGAGTCGACCAAGTCCACCCAGTGACCTGAGTCACCTTAGTCGACCGAGCGACCAGAGTCGTTGTAGTGACCTAATTTATTATGGCAGTATGAGTTACCGACTAGCGAGCAGAGTTGATCTAGCCACCCGAGATGATCTAGTTTGCGACCTGAGTTGATCTAGTTGGTGACCCGAGTTGATCTGCCTGTTGACCTAATTTTGTCAAGTGATCTAGCGACCAGAGCTGATCAAGCCGAGCGGAACCGAACCGGTCGAGCTCTCCGGGGAGCGGCGGGGCGGGATCGGCGCCGAGCTCGCTCCCGGGCGGGGTCGAAACTCGCGGAAAAAAAATGAACAAAGGAGGCCCCGTACGAGGATAAGAACGAAAAAACCAGAGTTAAATTAAAAAAAAAAAAAAAAAAAAAAAAAAAATTACTTTCGGGTCATACGTGTAGCCACGCCCAGCTCGCCCGCGGACGGGATCCCCATCGAGCTCGTCGAGCCGAGCGGCGCTCGCGGGCGGGGTCCGATCCGAGCGGAACCGAACCGGTCGAGCTCTCCGGGGAGCGGCGGGGCGGGATCGGCGCCGAGCTCGCTCCCGGGCGGGGTCGAAACTCGCGGAAAAAAAATGAACAAAGGAGGCCCCGTACGAGGATAAGAACGAAAAAACCAGAGTTAAAAAAAAAAAAAAAAAAAAAAAAAAAAAAAAAAAAAAAAAAACTTTCGGGTCATACGTGTAGCCACGCCCAGCTCGCCCGCGGACGGGATCCCCATCGAGCTCGTCGAGCCGAGCGGCGCTCGCGGGCGGGGTCCGATCCGAGCGGAACCGAACCGGTCGAGCTCTCCGGGGAGCGGCGGGGCGGGATCGGCGCCGAGCTCGCTCCGGGGCGGGGTCGAAACTCGCGGAAAAAAAATGAACAAAGGAGGCTCCGTACGAGGATAAGAACGAAAAAACCAGAGTTTTAAAAAAAAAAAAAAAAAAAATTACATTCGGGTCATACGTGTAGCCACGCCCAGCTCGCCCGCGGACGGGATCCCCATCGAGCTCGTCGAGCCGAGCGGCGCTCGCGGGCGGGGTCCGATCCGAGCGGAACCGAACCGGTCGAGCTCTCCGGGGAGCGGCGGGGCGGGATCGGCGCCGAGCTCGCTCCCGGGCGGGGTCGAAACTCGCGGAAAAAAAATGAACAAAGGAGGCTCCGTACGAGGATAAGAACGAAAAAACCAGAGTTAAAAAAAAAAAAAAAAAAAAAATTACATTCGGGTCATACGTGTAGCCACGCCCAGCTCGCCCGCGGACGGGATCCCATTCGAGCTCGTCGAGCCGAGCGGCGCTCGCGGGCGGGGTCCGATCCGAGCGGAACCGAACCGGTCGAGCTCTCCGGGGAGCGGCGGGGCGGGATCGGCGCCGAGCTCGCTCCGGGGCGGGGTCGAAACTCGCGGAAAAAAAATGAACAAAGGAGGCTCCGTACGAGGATAAGAACGAAAAAACCAGAGTTAAAAAAAAAAAAAAAAAAAAAAAAAATACATTCGCGTCATACGTGTAGCCACGCCCAGCTCGCCCGCGGACGGGATCCCCATCGAGCTCGTCGAGCCGAGCGGCGCTCGCGGGCGGGGTCCGATCCGAGCGGAACCGAACCGGTCGAGCTCTCCGGGGAGCGGCGGGGCGGGATCGGCGCCGAGCTCGCTCCCGGGCGGGGTCGAAACTCGCGGAAAAAAAATGAACAAAGGAGGCTCCGTACGAGGATAAGAACGAAAAAACCAGAGTTAAAAAAAAAAAAAAAAAAAAAAAAAAATACATTCGCGTCATACGTGTAGCCACGCCCAGCTCGCCCGCGGACGGGATCCCCATCGAGCTCGTCGAGCCGAGCGGCGCTCGCGGGCGGGGTCCGATCCGAGCGGAACCGAACCGGTCGAGCTCTCCGGGGAGCGGCGGGGCGGGATCGGCGCCGAGCTCGCTCCCGGGCGGGGTCGAAACTCGCGGAAAAAAAATGAACAAAGGAGGCTCCGTACGAGGATAAGAACGAAAAAACCAGAGTTAAAAAAAAAAAAAAAAAAAAAAAAAAAATTACATTCGGGTCATACGTGTAGCCACGCCCAGCTCGCCCGCGGACGGGATCCCCATCGAGCTCGTCGAGCCGAGCGGCGCTCGCGGGCGGGGTCCGATCCGAGCGGAACCGAACCGGTCGAGCTCTCCGGGGAGCGGCGGGGCGGGATCGGCGCCGAGCTCGCTCCCGGGCGGGGTCGAAACTCGCGGAAAAAAAATGAACAAAGGAGGCCCCGTACGAGGATAAGAACGAAAAAACCAGAGTTAAAAAAAAAAAAAAAAAAAAAAAAAAATTACTTTCGGGTCATACGTGTAGCCACGCCCAGCTCGCCCGCGGACGGGATCCCCATCGAGCTCGTCGAGCCGAGCGGCGCTCGCGGGCGGGGTCCGATCCGAGCGGAACCGAACCGGTCGAGCTCTCCGGGGAGCGGCGGGGCGGGATCGGCGCCGAGCTCGCTCCGGGGCGGGGTCGAAACTCGCGGAAAAAAAATGAACAAAGGAGGCTCCGTACGAGGATAAGAACGAAAAAACCAGAGTTAAAAAAAAAAAAAAAAAAAAAAAAAATACATTCGCGTCATACGTGTAGCCACGCCCAGCTCGCCCGCGGACGGGATCCCCATCGAGCTCGTCGAGCCGAGCGGCGCTCGCGGGCGGGGTCCGATCCGAGCGGAACCGAACCGGTCGAGCTCTCCGGGGAGCGGCGGGGCGGGATCGGCGCCGAGCTCGCTCCCGGGCGGGGTCGAAACTCGCGGAAAAAAAATGAACAAAGGAGGCTCCGTACGAGGATAAGAACGAAAAAACCAGAGTTAAAAAAAAAATTTAAAAAAAAAAATTACATTCGGGTCATACGTGTAGCCACGCCCAGCTCGCCCGCGGACGGGATCCCCATCGAGCTCGTCGAGCCGAGCGGCGCTCGCGGGCGGGGTCCGATCCGAGCGGAACCGAACCGGTCGAGCTCTCCGGGGAGCGGCGAGGCGGGATCGGCGCCGAGCTCGCTCCCGGGCGGGGTCGAAACTCGCGGAAAAAAAATGAACAAAGGAGGCTCCGTACGAGGATAAGAACGAAAAAACCAGAGTTAAAAAAAAAAAAAAAAAAAAAAAAAATTACATTCGGGTCATACGTGTAGCCACGCCCAGCTCGCCCGCGGACGGGATCCCCATCGAGCTCGTCGAGCCGAGCGGCGCTCGCGGGCGGGGTCCGATCCGAGCGGAACCGAACCGGTCGAGCTCTCCGGGGAGCGGCGGGGCGGGATCGGCGCCGAGCTCGCTCCCGGGCGGGGTCGAAACTCGCGGAAAAAAAATGAACAAAGGAGGCTCCGTACGAGGATAAGAACGAAAAAACCAGAGTTTTAAAAAAAAAAAAAAAAAAAAATTACATTCGGGTCATACGTGTAGCCACGCCCAGCTCGCCCGCGGACGGGATCCCCATCGAGCTCGTCGAGCCGAGCGGCGCTCGCGGGCGGGGTCCGATCCGAGCGGAACCGAACCGGTCGAGCTCTCCGGGGAGCGGCGGGGCGGGATCGGCGCCGAGCTCGCTCCCGGGCGGGGTCGAAACTCGCGGGAAAAAAATGAACAAAGGAGGCTCCGTACGAGGATAAGAACGAAAAAACCAGAGTTAAAAAAAAAAAAAAAAAAAAAAAAAAAAATTACATTCGGGTCATACGTGTAGCCACGCCCAGCTCGCCCGCGGACGGGATCCCCATCGAGCTCGTCGAGCCGAGCGGCGCTCGCGGGCGGGGTCCGATCGGAGCGGAACCGAACCGGTCGAGCTCTCCGGGGAGCGGCGGGGCGGGATCGGCGCCGAGCTCGCTCCCGGGCGGGGTCGAAACTCGCGGAAAAAAAATGAACAAAGGAGGCTCCGTACGAGGATAAGAACGAAAAAACCAGAGTTAAAAAAAAAAAAAAAAAAAAAAATTACATTCGGGTCATACGTGTAGCCACGCCCAGCTCGCCCGCGGACGGGATCCCCATCGAGCTCGTCGAGCCGAGCGGCGCTCGCGGGCGGGGTCCGATCCGAGCGGAACCGAACCGGTCGAGCTCTCCGGGGAGCGGCGGGGCGGGATCGGCGCCGAGCTCGCTCTCGGGCGGGGTCGAAACTCGCGGAAAAAAAATGAACAAAGGAGGCCCCGTACGAGGATAAGAACGAAAAAACCAGAGTTAAAAAAAAAAAAAAAAAAAAAAAAAAAAAAAAAAAAAAAAACTTTCGGGTCATACGTGTAGCCACGCCCAGCTCGCCCGCGGACGGGATCCCCATCGAGCTCGTCGAGCCGAGCGGCGCTCGCGGGCGGGGTCCGATCCGAGCGGAACCGAACCGGTCGAGCTCTCCGGGGAGCGGCGGGGCGGGATCGGCGCCGAGCTCGCTCCGGGGCGGGGTCGAAACTCGCGGAAAAAAAATGAACAAAGGAGGCTCCGTACGAGGATAAGAACGAAAAAACCAGAGTTTTAAAAAAAAAAAAAAAAAAATTACATTCGGGTCATACGTGTAGCCACGCCCAGCTCGCCCGCGGACGGGATCCCCATCGAGCTCGTCGAGCCGAGCGGCGCTCGCGGGCGGGGTCCGATCCGAGCGGAACCGAACCGGTCGAGCTCTCCGGGGAGCGGCGGGGCGGGATCGGCGCCGAGCTCGCTCCCGGGCGGGGTCGAAACTCGCGGAAAAAAAATGAACAAAGGAGGCTCCGTACGAGGATAAGAACGAAAAAACCAGAGTTAAAAAAAAAAAAAAAAAAAAAATTACATTCGGGTCATACGTGTAGCCACGCCCAGCTCGCCCGCGGACGGGATCCCCATCGA